>VWZF01004390.1:74129-181236 GCA_013396755.1 Sclerurus mexicanus
GGCCCCGGCACCCCAGTCCTCGGCGGGCTCTCGAGGAGGGAGCGACAACATGGCTTCCCCGCCGCACCAGCAGCTGCTGCATCACCACAGCACCGAGGTGAGCTGCGACTCCAGCGGGGACAGCAACAGCGTGACGGTGAGGATCAACGCCAGGCAGCACCAGGGCTGCTCCTCCGCCAAGCACTGCAAGTACAGCATCTCGTCCAGCTGCAGCTCCGGGGAATCGGGGGGCGGCCGCCGCGCCGGCGGGGCCGGTGGTGGGGGCTCCGGCCTCCGCCGCCAGAAGAAGCTGCCGCAGCTCTTCGAGAGGGCCTCTTCCAAGTGGTGGAACCCCAAGTTCGACTCCAACAACCTGGAGGAGGCGTGCATGGAGAGATGCTTCCCGCAGACCCAGCGCAGGTTCCGCTACGCCCTCTTCTACATCGGCGTGGCCTGCCTGCTCTGGGGCATCTACTTCGGCGTGCACATGAGAGAGAAACAGATCGTTTTCATGGTGCCCGCTCTGTGCTTCCTCCTGGTGTGTGTGGCTTTTTTTGTGTTCACTTTCACCAAGACCTACGCCCGCCATTACGTCTGGACTTCGCTGCTCCTCACCCTGCTGGTGTTTGCTCTGACCCTCGCTCCGCAGTTCCAGGCTCGGCAGCCTGTCTCAGGAAGTGGTGACATGTCCAACCGCACTGCCCCGGCAGCTCTCACGGACACTTGTCTTTCCCAAGTGGGCAGTTTTTCCATGTGTATCGAAGTGCTCTTGTTGCTTTACACGGTGATGCACTTACCCCTGTATTTAAGCTTGTTCCTGGGACTGTCCTACTCGGTCCTCTTCGAGACCTTCGGGTATCACTTCCGTGACGAGAACTGTTTCGCGCCTCTCGGAGCCGGCGCGGTTTACTGGGAGCTCCTGAGCAAAGCCTTCCTGCACATCTGCATCCACGCCATCGGCATCCACTTATTTATCATGTCCGAAGTCAGATCGAGGAGCACATTCCTGAAAGTGGGGCAATCCATCATGCACGGAAAAGATTTGGAAGTGGAAAAAGCCCTGAAAGAGAGGATGATTCATTCTGTCATGCCAAGAATAATAGCCGATGACTTAATGAAGCAGGGCGATGATGAAAGCGAAAACTCCATCAAACGCCATTCCACCTCAAGCCCCAAAAACAGGAAGAAGAAGCCCTCCATACAGAAAACCCCCATAATATTCCGTCCTTTTAAAATGCAGCAGATAGAGCAGGTGAGCATTTTGTTCGCGGATATCGTTGGCTTTACGAAAATGAGCGCCAACAAATCAGCCCACGCTCTGGTGGGGCTGCTGAACGACCTCTTTGGACGCTTTGACCGCCTGTGTGAGGACACTAAATGTGAGAAGATCAGCACTTTGGGGGACTGTTACTACTGCGTAGCCGGCTGCCCCGAGCCCCGTGCGGATCACGCCTACTGCTGCATCGAGATGGGCTTGGGCATGATCAAAGCCATCGAGCAGTTCTGCCAGGAGAAGAAAGAAATGGTGAACATGAGAGTCGGTGTCCACACCGGCACGGTCCTGTGTGGCATCTTGGGAATGAGGAGGTTCAAGTTCGATGTGTGGTCCAACGATGTCAATTTGGCCAATCTGATGGAGCAGCTCGGGGTGGCTGGGAAGGTCCATATTTCAGAAGCTACTGCCAAATATTTGGATGATCGTTATGAAATGGAGGATGGGAAGGTGATTGAGCGTGTTGGTCAGAGCGTGGTGGCCGACCAGTTGAAAGGTACACGTGCTTTTAGTGCTTTTATTTTGTGCTCCTTTTTCTTTTAGGAGAGAAATTAGTTGCCCAAGTGCCTGCTTTGTGCTTGCTGCCTTGCAAATTGAACATGTTTTGCATCTAACTCCCTGTGTTGGTGATCAGAGACACCATGGTAATTACAGAATCAAAGGTGCCACAGAGATAAGTGTGAAAGATCTGGGGTACTCAAAACAGGCTTTAAAATTCAGTACTCCTTGTGAGAGTCACCTCCTAGGCATGAGAAGGTTCATGTGTTTGCTGTCTGCAAGAGGTTTTTGTTTGACTGTTGTGTGTCATCCTTTAACTCAGTAAGTAAACTTGTTAATTGACTTCATGTGCCATACAGAGAGCATATGTGTTTTGCAAAATTATGTATATCTGTGAAAAGGTTTTTCTGGCATTGGGAGAGTTGGGACTGCAAAGGCACTCGGGAAAAATGACAGCTGGATTCACAGAAAGAAATGAGCACTGTAGATTTGGCAGTTTGATATGGCAAGTTGTTGCAGTTCAGAGTTAGGCTGGAAAAAGTTACTCAGGTGGCTCCGTGAGCTGGCAGTCTCCTTTCCGCAGCTCAAAGGAGTTGGGGATGAAACTGCAAATTTGCCCTTTGGAGAAGAAAATGAGGGATCCTTTGGTTCCCCTTGGCTAAGGGTCCGATTTTGATTTTTCTGCAGTGTTCCTTTTGAAGTGAAACCCTTGGCTGCTTTTCTGGCAGCACTTGGAAACGCGTGCAGGAGGGTTGTACACGCTGAGGGTTTAATCGTCCCCTTTGTCAAAGCCTTGTCTCTTGGGTGCTGTGCCTTTGTCTCACAGAGATACGGTTGTCTGCAGTGCTTGTAGCCCAAAGTGGGGAGCAGACGGATCAAAATGGGAGTGGAATACGTTAACAAACCCTCCTGTGCTTTCGCTGTGTATAAAAATGCCCATTTTTATGAAGTGAGCATGGGAAGCAGAAAGAACCCGAAGGAGCCGCAGACAGGTGTTGTGGTGGAGGAAGGAGATATTTGTTGCCACAAGCGCCGAAGGAGGCTGGGGTGGTTGTGGAAAGGTCAGCCAGTAAGGACGTGGGGAGAGCACTGCAGAGCAGTGGCAGCAGCAGTGGCAGCTGCTCGCCCCTGGCAGGTGCTTGTTGTGCTGTGACACAAAAACTTATTTTTGGTGAGCTGGCTGTCCACAGGCGGATGGCAGCAGAGACATCCACGGTGACATCGGGGGCTGGAAGCCATAGGACTGAAGCAGATGTGTGTCCCCGGGCTTTGGCTTTCTGTTCAGCTTCTAAAAATACAGATTCAGTTAATTTCTTTGAGAACTGTTGACACTGATGTATTTCAGTGGGAGCGTGCTTTCAAGAAAATGGGGATCAGACACGCTCTCACTGTTATTCCAGGATGAATTTTGCTGTTCTGCTGAAAATGCGTTGAAGAGGTTGTACAGGAACATCCCTGTGATATTTCTCTCTCTTCCATGTACCTTTAGAGCCAGATGCAGCATGAAGGCCATGTTGTAGCAACAAATGAAATTCAGTGTTTTTGCTGCATTGATCATTGTACTTGATATTAATCCCAAAATGACGTGAACTTAGCAGTGGAAACTGACAGTACTGCTCTAAAATATTCTTATTTATTTGTTTATATTTTCTAGGAGATCAGAAGAGCACTGTGTAGAGCAATTATACCTCATGCAGGAGTGGTTTTTTCTTTTCATGGTGTTTCTCAGACTTCTGTCCTTGGTTAGGTTTATCATGAGAGGGCACAGGCTGCTGTGCCTCCTCAGTACAGTAGTTTGGATTTTGCAGCTCTGAGTGCCTTTCACAGCTCCTGCTTCAGCCGAGGCACTACAGATGGACAAACTGAAATGCAGTCTAGATAAGATGAAGTTTGTTCTGTGGGCTGACATTTAATGGTCTGTTCTTATCCTGAAACGTAGCTGTGAAAGTAGCCAGAGCATGTGGTAAGAATTAATTTAACAAGGAATACGGGTTGGGTTTCTTTTTTTCTTCCCCATTTCCCTTCTGTATTTTCTTGTGGAACTCTAATTAGCTTCCACTTCTTACCAATGTCTCACGCAGTTGTAGAAATCAGAATCTCTCTGTACTTCTAAACCAAGCACACCTCTGTCATGACCACCTTTATTCACAGGTTTGTAGCTCCTTTCCCTCTGGTGCCCACACTTTCAGGGGCACGTGGAGGGTGCCACAGAGCTGCCCATTTCTCCCTGTTTCCTCAGGACTTTGTTCCTCGGCCAGATTGCTCAGCTGATAGGTAAATGGCATCGGGGGAGGGGGAAAAAAAATCAAAGCCAATGATAAAACCCATCAAAGGGCAGTGCCACAGGCTGGTGTCTGGGACGTGCTGCAGGGGAGGGTTTTGTTAGGGAGCAGCTCTGAGATTTCATAGGGGAGACTGCGATTTCACTTGTTAATTAATTGTTCTCTGCTAAGCACCTGCTCAGTTCTGTGAATGGAGGTGCTGCTAGGAAGCTTTGCTTTACTATTTTCCCTTAGAATCTGTTGATAGTAGTGATAGAGAAGAGGAAGTTTGCTGTGGCTGTTTAATTATGTCATACCTCATACTCTGTTCAAGTATAAAAGTGCTGCGGAGATAACAGACGTAAGCTTTGTTTCCCTACCAGTACTTCACTTCTGTGCTTCCTTTCAACCTCTGGTATCTTAATTATATCCTATTTTTTATGTTGTATGTCTAGTATATTATCTCTTAATTGCCTGAGCTGCCGCAGCAGTCGCGGTGTCTTTGTGAGGCTGAGTCAACGTGAGCCAGTGAGTCCTTCCCAGAGCCGGGCGGGAGGTGCCGAGGCCGCGCTGTCCATGTGGCACACACTGCAGGGCTGCTGCCCGGGGTGGCTCTGCCAACAGGAGCACCTCTGTGGCTGGGGAACATCAGGCCTGCTCCTGCAGCGAGTCCTTTGGCTGGTTCACCCCGAGGGAATCCAGGGGCACCTCTCCAGTGTGCCCCAGAGGAGCAAGTTGGGCAAACCTGCTCCCTGCTCTGCTGGGAATACTCAGGTGGACGTAGCCCAGGTTGTCCTAGTGCTGCTTGCCTTGTTTACTGGGGTAGGCTAGGCAGAACTAAATTTCTGCTTTGTGGTTCACTGAAATCTTAGGATGGGAATATCTATTCTTCCTTCTTTGCTTCCTTAGCTCCTTAGTGCAAGCACTGGGGCCCTGGTGTGTTCCCTCCTGTTTCTGACTTTGGGAGTAAGTAGATGGTGTCTAAAACAAACCAACAAAGAGCGAACCAGTGAAGCCTTCAAATATTTTGGCCCATTCTGATGCCCTCTGTTTTCACAGCACCTGCTCCCCTTGGCTGTGAGTGGAGCACAGGAGAGCAGCGTTGTGCTGATTTTTTGAGGCACACAGACAAACCCCAGCCATCAGTTCAATTATATCTTCCATACTAATTTTGCTGCAGGATTTGAGACAGTTCACTTCCTCTGTTTCCTTGCTGAGCTTCCTCGCAAATAAATTTGTTGAAGTCTCATAGCACAGGTTAATATGTCCCTTTTGAGCTCTGGAGACAGAGATCTCCTCTTGGGATATAAAAAGCTCTGCTTATGGAAATATTTTTGTTTTACTCTGTTCTTCTTGGTTGTTTGCCTTTCTTTTTCTTGTTACTTGCGAGGTCACAATATTGCTGTTTACCAGCCTGCAACTCTTCCAGAAATACCAGGGTCACCGGCATCTTGTTTTTTGAGTGCTCAAAATACTTAAGCACGTTGGGGCAAGAATGCTTTCTCTGTGTTTATAGAGCATAGCACAGCAGAGCCACGTTTCCTTTGGGGCCTCTGGATGTACACTGATGTGCTAAGTGATTCCTGAACTTTGTGCAGCCAGACATCGACATGTTCAGTTTGCCTCAAGGACTGGCTGTTATCACCGTGCTTCTCTTAGGAGCCTGTGATGGTACAGCCACGCTTTTCTCTCTGATTTTGTCCCTTATTTCATCGTGGATGAAAAGGAAAGGGATCCCCTGTGCTGTCCATCACCTGGCTGAGCTGTACCTGGTGGCACAGGGAAGGGTGGCTTTCGCAGCCCTTACTGCAGCAAAACTCACCACTTCTACACCTGTGGCCATTCCTGGTAAAGCTTATCAAAGATCTCCAGCTTGATGTGTTGTCTTTCACTGTTCTCTCTGTTTCCTTTCATTTTAAGCATTTCTTTAGTGAATTCTTTATGAAACTCACCATTTTCTTGATACTGAAGGCTTTTGCTCCATAAATAGCCAGTCTCTTCACAGGATGTGACCCATGGGATGCTTTTCCCATGGGATACAGCTCTGCTTGGTGACTTCATACTCTGCTGCTGCTTCATGTTTGGGTTACAGGGAACACAGCAAAAGGCAGAAGTCTTGGGTGAGGTTATGAAGAGAGAAGTCATCGAATTTGTCTCCCCTTCCTCCCCTCTGCAGCTGATCAGGGGAGGCCACGACCACCCCACAGTGGCAGTGACGTCTTCCCTGCCTGCCCTGTCTCTGTGTCCTTTGCCAGCCCTGTGCGCAGGGAACCTGTGTAGCTGTCACGTGCTTCTGGAAGTTCATAGCTAGAGGAAAGATCAGATGAAAGTTTTCCTTGGCTTTTTGAGCCCAGCCTGCTGGGCACAGTGTAAATCTAGAAGGTTTGTGTCTGTGCCAGCACGATGGCTCTGCAGAGCTCTGCACGGATTCAGCTTTGCTCTGGGGCTGAGAGCAGCTTTAGTCTCTGACTAGTGACATTTTTGGGACGAATAAGGGGTCTTAAGGTACTTGTCTTGCATCTTGCCAGCTGCTGTGCAGGTCTCTGTGTCCAAGCTCTATTTTCATGATGTTCTGTAAATGTAAATCTTAAGACACAGGCTTTTTGTGTGGCAGACATTGTAACTCTGAATTTCACGTGTTCTGAGACTAATCCGATGGTCAGGCAGCAACAGAGGGAACAAATGTCCCTTTTGTGTGCATGGTAATGAAGTAAGCATGTATATGTATTTCCCTTTTCTCACAGATACAATTCCAAATGCTGGCAGTGACAGGAAATTTTAGCGGTCATCCAGTTTCTCAGCTTTACATAATCTGACTTGTTCCCTTGTTGTTGAGGTAGTGGTTCATGATCTTTTGTGTGAGACTGAAAATAAGATGTCATATACAGGTTAACTTGACTCCTGCATTTCAAAAATGAAAAGTGCACAGTGACAGATAAAGGTAATTTGCATCAAGGCATATTGCCAGGGAGAAGCAAATCCTACACTGATAGAACATTTTGACATGATCTGTAATTTTACCGTGTAATAGCAAGAAGAAAAGGAGGTAAATAGTGAATATAGTTGCTCAACCTGATTCTTGTCTTTACCCAGCGAAGGTGTCTTTCATAGCTATAAACAAAAGAAAGAACTTTGTAGGAAAACCTAGTGATTACTGAGCTTTCCAAATATTTGATAATGCCTTGACATGACTTGCTGTAAGTAAAACTGTGTCTGCGTGCAGGCACTGCTCAGCTTGCTGCAGACCTGGACAGGAAAGCCACCATTTCTCCAAATTCTGAGGAAGATTTGTTGAGTTGCTCCTAATTTTATTTGTGGGAATTTATTTGAACAGCTTTTGAGGCTTGGAGTTCTTTGAGTTTTAATATCATAGGCTAATTTGAGTGGACACAGTGAAAAGTAATTTATAAGCATAGTTTGAATCTGTGTGAGGTTCTTTGAAGGGGATGGAGCCTGACCCTGGCCATACGCTTCGTTTGTGGGCTCTGCTTTAATTTGTCATGCCCTGGCACTAATTAACAAGTAAGTCAAGGCAGTACTGACAGCCTGGTTGTGAAGTGTTGCAGCCTTGCCTGCTCAAGCCCTCTCTGAGCCCGATGGAGTGAAAGTTTCAGCAGACCTTAAAACATTCACATCCTGCAAGAGTTGAAGGGAGCGTGGCCGGAGTGGAGCTTCATTCCAGAACGTGGGAAGGGTGAGTGCTGAAATCCAAGACCCTGTGACACTGGAGGGACACCTGCTGCTGCATTTGTCATCTGCAGTCTCTCACCTGTGTTCCTGTCTGGCTACCCCAAATCTTGGTGCTGCCGTGGACACAGGTACCCTGCAAATGACAAATCTGGGCTCTCCTCCTGTTTACCTCAGTACATCTGCAGAGATGGGGAACTATTTAATTGCAAGAGAACCTCTTCTCTTAATAAAAGCCTTGACATGGTGGCTTTTTGGGGAAAAAAATTGATGGAGAAGATAAAGCCAAGTCAAAGGCACATAGTTTATATTCATCTTCTGTCAGGAGGAGGATGCACGATTTGAATGGGTTGTTTAAAACTCTTCTTGCAGTTATTTCACAATATGTGCTTCACTTTCCCTTCTGGCAGGCAAAGGGTGTAAGAATCTACACTCACCACTTTTAAACAGAGTACAATTTCGCTGGATTTCAAGTGGGTTGTCCTGGAATATTATTAAAATTAGGAAATTAGGATTCTTTCCTCCCATGTGCAGTTGGTGTGTAAGCTCTCCCTCTCTTGCTCCTGAATCACAAGCTCCCTCCATCCATCCTGGCTCTGTAAGGAGGCACAGCCATTCCTCTTTCCCTTACAGCTGACACTTGAAAATTCTCAGCTATTTTTAGATGATTTTCAATCTCATTTCTGTCCTTTGAAAAGAAAGGAAGAAAAAAAAAATAAATTTCCTAGCCTTTAAATTTTTAACTTCCAGTGGGAGTTGCTCTTGCAAAGAAGCCAGCTAGTCAATATGGCCTCATTAACACATTTTAACAGGTTCTGTTATATAAGTTTGCATTATTGTGATGGCTCTTTCGTAGCTCTGAGGGAGGGAGTTGTTGGAATTCGATTGAAAGAAGAGCCATGCAGGGTTTGAAAGTGTAGCTGCTTGCTTCCAAGTAATAATTTGTGAAAATAGAAAGTGGCAGCTGGAAAAGAAGCGGAGATGGGAATGTACCAGGGCATTGAAGCTCGTTAGGTGGTTCTGGCAAGGCATTTGTCAGGGTTGGACTGCCCCAGGAATCTCTACTGCCCTTCCAGTCCAAATTGTTTTCTCCAAATTAATACTCTCCTTCATTCCTGCCTCCTGACAGTGTTTCAACCTTGAGCAATAAGCCTGCTAGATACGTTGCTTTGGGGACTCGTGTTTTTTCATGGTTCTGAAGTTTCTTCGTGAAGGGACGAAACGTTCTAGATGTATTTCTTCAGCTTGCATCCCTCAGGATCAAAATGTCCCTCTCAACTGCCTGTAAATTTTTTGAGTCTGTAGTTGTTAAAGTAACTTGCTGTGGAAGTTCTTGGTAAAACATATAAATAACAGCGAGTATATTGCAAGTCTTTATTTCACTGATAGCACTTACTGTTCCTCTTGTTGCACATCTAAAATTGTTCTCTTCACCGTGACTTGGTAAATTTAGAAATCACGTTATTGTCATAGAAGAGCCTTATTTATAAAATCTCCAAAATTGGCAGAGGACAGAGGAACTGGCAGAGTAAAGTCCACCAGCCTGGTGATGGGATCTTTCCTTCTGCCCCTTGCTTGACATGCACAGGAACAAGCAGGCAAAGGCAAAGTAACATCTTGATCTACAAGCGAAAGAGCAGTTTGCTTCCTTCTGATTTTATTTTTTTTTCCCTTCAGCTGAAGTTAAGTCTGCTTGTGTGGATGTCCTCATGGGCTGGAATTCCCAGAGCTCCTGCTGGGCACATGATTCCTTAAACCTGAGGTCCTGCCGCTTTCTGGGGGCACAGGGGCCACACAGAAAGAGGGCCCCAAAGCATCCAAATCCAGCTGTTTCTGTTTATAGAGACTTAATTTCCTCCTAGTGATCTTCATTTGTAGGCCCTGATAGGAAAATTCCTTTCTTCCCTCTAAGCAGAGAGGGAAGAGTGGAAAGCAAAGCTAATGGATAAACAGTACTGCTGATATGAACAATTATTTGTATGTTTGAAGGGCCAAAATGGTAATAGTTTGATTGACTGTGTTTAATTGCACAATAAGCAAAAGAAAAACACACCCAACAAAAGACACCCCACCCCACAAAAAAAAAAAAGGGAAGTCTATAATTGAAATAAATTGAAATAAAACATGCTATGAAACTTTGACACGGGAAACATGGAAAATTTGTGCTTCTGATACTAATCCTTCATGTTCATTGGCTAAATAAGGATGTTTGAGTCAGAAATGGAATCCTTTCAGTTCTTAAATGCGCAGCTTTGATGTTTGACTCAGATAGATGGACTGGAAGTTAATCCTTGGTGTGCCCTTTTCAGAAGCCCCTGCTGGGAAGCTTTTCCAGAGCTGTTTCCACTAGTCCCTGGAGCCGGCGTGGCCGCCTTTGACTGGTGCTTGGCGGCCACGTGAAGCGTGTGCCGTAGGTAGAGAGCGTCTCTAACCTCTGCCCGACTTGGACCCGTGTCCGGCAGAGAAGGGCTCAGCACACGCTCGGGGCCCGCCAGGAGCGCTGTCACAGGCAGGATGTCAGGAGGAAACGTTCCTCCGAGGGCGTTATTTGCGAGGAGCCCAGGTACAACGTTAGCTCTGGACTTCCTTTGTTCGGACAGCGCGGTGCTGTCTGTGTGTCCCGCTCTGTGTTGGGCTGGAGGGAGATGGAGGCCGCTGTGGCACACCCCACGCCGCAGCGACTGCACCAGGAGCTCACTGCGCTTTCATCCAAGGCTTTTGGAACCTTTCCCGTCTATTTCCAGTGTTTAAAACTTGGTCCTTACTTGGAGCAAGTCCGGAGGAGGCCACCGGGGTGATCAGAGGGATGGAGCGGCGCTCCTCCAAGGAAAGGCTGAGGGAATTGGGATTGTTCAGCCTGGACAAGAGAAAGCTTTGGGGTGACCTAACTGTGGCCTTCCAGTACTTGAAGGGAGCCTGCAGGAAAGATGGACAGAGAGGATTTATAAGGGCCTGGAGTGACAGGATCAAGGGAATGGCTTCCCAGTGCCAGAGGGCAAGGTTAGGTGAGATATTGGGAAGGAATTCTTGGCTGGGAGGGTGGGCAGGCCCTGGCACAGGGTGCCCAGAGAAGCTGTGGCTGTCCCTGGATCCCTGGAAGTGTCCAAGGCCAGGTTGGACAGGGCTTGGAGCACCCTGGGCTGGTGGAAGGGGTCCCTACCTGTGACAAGGGGTGGAATGAGATGAGCTTTAAGGTCCCTTCCATCCCAAACCATTCCATGATTCTATGAACTTGTTTGGCTCTGTCTGACACCCTCTTTGGAGCTGATCTTGCTACTAAGATACAGGTTATGGAAGAGATTCTCTGTCTTGTACCTGTAAGGTACTAATGAGACAACGTGAATAATATTTAATGTTTTACTTGCTGCTTAGCAATGTGGCATCAACTGGAAGCAAGAGCATTCTTAAAAATACCACGTGAGGATGAGAAAATGTCTTGTAAGTTGTTTCATAATTCCAATAAACCATTTAAGAGAAGCACGCACACCCCGTGCCTCACCCCAGGTTCTGAAATCCATAATGATCAGTAACTGAATTTTTGTGCTGAGGATGTTAAAGTAACAGGTACGTCTGTGGTTATGAAACGTTGCTGCTGCTGGAATTTGCTGTGGATACAGAGGTAAACAAAGGTCTGCCAGTCTTCACTGAAGTCACGTTTTCTTACCTGTGTCAGATACTTTACTTTGGTATTTGACAATAGTTTTCCACAAGTAAGTCCAAAAATCCTAGTTACATAAAGCTATTGAGTTCACAGAGTCCCAGAATGGTTTGGGTTGGAAGAGGTCTCAAAGCTCATCTTGTTCCTCCCCCTGCCATGGGCAGGGACATCTCCCACCAGCCCAGGGTGCTCCAAGCCCTGTCCAGCCTGGCCTTGGACACTCCCAGGGATCCAGGGGCAGCCACAGCTTCTCTGGGCACCCTGTGCCAGGGCCTGCCCACCCTCACAGGGAAGGATTTCTCCTAAATATCCCATCTGTCCCTGCCCTCTGGCAGTGGGAAGCCATTCCCCCTTGTCCTGTCGCTCCATGCCCTTGTCAGTAGTCTCTCTTCCCCCATATATGTGTGTGTGTATACAGCATTTCAGTAACTGTGTGCATTCTTAGGGTACTTTTTATGTGAAAATACTCCCAGTGCTCATCACAGCCTGTTATTTCTCCATAATCAGATGCTTGACTCATGTTTATTCAGCTTGGAAATCATGTTTCATTCTTGTAGCACAAATGACAACACATTCATCAACCGGGTGGCACTTCTTAATAGAAGTTTTGCTTAGCTCTCCACGTTTAATGGGGAGCATCATCAAACCTACCTGTTGGTAACACCAGGTGGGAACTTGAGGACCTCAGGGATGGTTTCCCAGCCCTGTTGGAGCGCTGGGATGACCACAGTGCCCCGTTGCCTGTGCCTGCTCAGGGCCAGAGGCGGTTTGGCCGTGGCTCTGCGCTGCTCAGGAGTCGGGGATGATTTTGTGGCCGCGCTCGGAGTGAATCAGAGCATACGGAAGGCATTTCTGAGCAGGCACAGTGTTTTCTGAAAAAACGCCTGCGTGCTGTGGCTATATTTAAAATGGAGTACATCTGTTATGCATTTAATTCTTTCCAAGATTTCAGGAGGTGACAGAGTTGGAAACGGTCTGAAAATTTACATTAAGATTTTGTTTTTTCCAAGTTAGGATATTTGCCCGCTCGGCTCCCACCCTCAGCAGTTCTTCCCTGCAGCAGTGGGTTTGCAAAACGTCTGAATAAACTGTATTACAGATGTGGTTTGGGATTTGGATTATGATTTGAGTTGTATGAGCCTAATATCAGCCATAACCAAGTGTGCAGCCAAGATGGTCATAAAACAGTGTGAGTTGTGGTGCTGCTGTAGCAGAGCAGGCTTTGCAGTGTGGGGTTATGCTGACGGCGTGTTATTTATCTAACCCGTTTGGAGCAAAGGATTTGGTAATTCTTGCACTGCTTAGTAAGCTCAGGAGTTGGACCATGACCCACCAGTGTTTGGGGCAGCTTTCTAAACAGTAAATCCTCTGCGTTCAAATGGCACTTGTTAAACTTTGCGTTTATAATTGTGTCATTTCAAGGAGCTAGTTGGTTTTAGTGGCAGAATTATCGATTTGTGGAAATAACGTGGTTGTGTGTGTGTGTTAAATGTGATCTTGGGGACATTATGGTAACACAACAGCCTGGGTGAGGGAAATACATAACACTCCGTTCAGGAACTGCATTCAATTTACACTGAGCCTGCCTGTAGCTTATCTAAATAACACAACTTTAAATGCAGCCAGTGGCTTTCACAAATTTAAGGAAAGCAAAATGGTGTTCTGGAAGTCTTTGCTGTTGTATTCAGGTGATTCAGTATAAAATCAGAGAATCATAGTGTTTTGGGTTTGGGTGGGAAGGGACCTCAAAGCTCAACCTGTGCCATTCCCCTGCCATGGGCAGGGACACCTTCCACCAGCCCAGGTTGCTCCAGCCTGGCCTTGGACACTTCCAGGGATCCAGCCACAGCTTCTCTGGGCAATGAACACATTTCCAGCTATAAACAGACTCTGGGATCAGAAAAAGATGGCCAACAGCATTTATGAGAGTTTTTATTGCCCTTCCAATGCATATATAAAGTTACAACCCTGCTGCAGTGACTACTGGAGGACAGTCTTACGGAAAATGAGCCAGTGAAGTGTGGCTGGTATTAGATGGTTGTTTGAAAGGTTCATCCTTAGATCTTTATTTACTGAGGCACTTCCTGGATAAGAAGCACTGTTGAATTAATTAAAAAGCCCGTGCTGCTACCTGGGCTCCTCAGGTGCTGGGGAGCTGGTGGAGCTGAGCCTGTGAGAATCTTGCAGGATTTCCTCTTGTGACTTTGCCCTGTTCCCTAAATAGACAAAAAAACCCCTTTTGCTTTTGAGTAAGCCTAAAATAAATGTCTTGATATGTATACATTTAGATATTGCTATGCTAATACGTAGTTGAGCTGTAACAAATGGGGGATGACATTTTATTCTCCAGTATTTACTGTCTCCCTTGTCAGGTGGTAAAAATCTACCACGCAGGCACAGCACAGGGACTGCAAAGATCCCCAGGCATTTGAGTAACTCGTGTGCATTAAAGGTGCATACTGAGGTGAGGCTGAGCCAAGTGCCTGGTTTGAAAACTCCAGAGTCCGTTTATTTTCCTCATGAATAAATTCCTCTCCTCTAGCCGTGGAGCCCATTCCTAAAAACCCTTTGTCTAGACGCATGACCGTCTGAATCTATAATTTTTTGGCCGTGCCTATTCAATAACCTGCCAGAGAGGGTGGGTCCTCCCCATCAAACTCCAGTCTGGGATGTTGTCGGGGTGTCCTGGTGTTTGTGCTTCCTCTGGGATTCCTGGAACCAGGCTTCAGTCCCAGGCAGTGTGTTCACTTGTAAGTTGTCTTTGTGGTCAGATGAATGATAGGCGGTGCTGGTCCGTGCTGAGGCAGGGCCATGAAATCCTGTATTGGTAAGAAACTGCGGTGATGTTTTGGTGACAGCGATTCCCAAAATGCTGATTTTGAGGTTTGTCCAGAAATCCGGGTGCTTGCTACTGGAGGAGAGTTAAATAGACTAAATAGTGAGTGCATAAAAATAGCATTATTGTTCCATGGCACGCAGTGTCTGCCTTGGGCACCGTTTCTCGGCAAGTGCTCTTTCTGTGCTGAGATGGGAACTCTTTCTCATATCCCATCACAGATCCATGGTTTCTACCTGTGGCATTTTTCACCCCGTGTTGAAATATGGGGAATTATAGGGCAGAATTGTGCTTTTCCCTTTTTACTGTGGCAGCATAAATCCTTCATGAAATAATTTGCAGTTTGAAAAAGTTCAGTCTGCACTCAGACATTAGAATGGGAAGAGAAGGGGGACTGAGGGAATACCAGGCGTTGCCATTCTAAAACCAGGATGAAGGATGGCAGAGTCAGTAGGGGTTTTTCTCTTTTTTACAAAACAGATAATGATTTATCTCTCTTATGCAATGTTATGCTAGTTCTGGAAGAGAGAGGGGGTTTAAGTGGCATCTTTTTGGAAGGAAGTGATGCTTGAAGGATCTAAAGTTTGCTGCTGCTGCCTTCCATCTGGGGCAATTCGTGCTGCTTCATTTACCAGAATTCAGCTTTTTTGGATGGTGGACATGGAAAGAGCACACTGCAGCAGCAGCAGTAAATCTAAGATGCTTTTTATTATTTTGCACTCCCCAAAGTAAATTCCAAGACTTCTAACGCATGGAAAAGCCTCTACCTGTGCCAGGTGTAGAAGTGGCTGCTTGAGGAAACATCTCCAGCTAATATTGGACTGTTTGGGTGCAGAGACTGCTTAGCCCAGCTGTTTAGGGGAGTGTTTCTGTCGTGAACGTGTCCTCCTGTGTGGAGGCACTGGGAGTTCAGAAGAGCTGAAGGGAAAGGAAAATGAGCAGCTGAAGTTTGGCCCAGTGGGAGATGATTAATTCCCGTGGTCTCAGAGCATGGAGACGATGGTGTCTCTCTCTTTCATGAGCTCTCCATGAAGGTTAGTTTTGCTTTCCGGGTGATCTTTTTTGTTCCTGATTGCAGACTTTAGGGGCCACACAGCAGCTGAATTCTCTCAGTGAAGCCCAAGCCACTGCCCAGGATATCTTGTGTGCTCTCGAGAAAGGTCGTATTTGCTGGTAGATCATTCTCCCTCCTCCCAAAAAAACCTGACAGCTGTTTTAAGAAGTTATTTTCAGGCTGGAACGTGAAACTTGGAAGAGGACCAGACTCCTTTATAAACAAACTTAGCAGTAGTTGTTGTGTCGTGGTCCCTCCCCATTAAAAATGACTCCATATTTTTATTTACAATTTCATGTAGTTGATCATTTGTTAGTGCTGTAGTTTATTCCCCCCCTTTTATTTACTTTAGTATTTGTTTGCTAATAATTTGAAAGCATAAACAAGTGGAGGCAGCGGTGGACTTTGCATTGGGGGGGGGAATAGTGTTCCCAATGCAATTTGCTGATGTGAAATAGCAAAGGTAGGATTTGCAGGTATTATTATTGTTTCCAGCCAGAGAACTGAAGAGCAAAACTGACTTCTGAGCAGTATCTCACATATTTTGGTGCAAGTTTCCAAGGTCCAATAGCACCATGGTAGCTTTTCTCCAAATATTGTGGCTTATTTAGATAATTTTTCAGTGTTTGTTTCCTTTGTTCTCTGGCAAGAGGAGATAATCCCTGTAGGCATCATAACGGCAAAATATTTTAATGGGATGGAAGCTGTTAAGGGAAAGCAGTTATTCCTAAATTCTCTTTTGTATTTTTAATTACCCATTAGATTGTATCTTCGAGAAGTAAATTAGAGAGGAATTTCATGCTGCTATTTGGAAAAACTGGGGAAGTGGAAATCAAAGGGACGCTGGGTGACAGTGTGAGGGAAGAGATTACAAGAAGCTGAAATCTGCAGGGAACTAATGTGCAGCATTTTTCAGTTCAGTCCTTACGTCTCATAACTTATTTCAATGATAGAAGAAACATCTTAAATGTGTGGGGAACGCCAACACCTCCGACAGAAGTTCTGGAACTCTGGGAACACCTTTGGGAGTCTGGTGAACATCCCTTTGAGCTTCAGCATTTGCCACCTCTGGGAAGGGACCTCACCACCTGCAGAAGGTATGGGAGCAGTGGGAGCAGCCGTGGATTGCCCACACAGCCTGGCATAACGATGGCATAACGACACAGTATTTCAGCAGGATGGCATCGCAGGAATCTTAATCCTCTCCTTGAATAATTTGAATAATTTGGCATAGAGCTGTTGCTGGTTTCCTGGCGTGGTTGTTTCGAGTTGGGGGGTTTTTTGCGCTGAGAACTGTCTGACTTGTGCAGGACACGGGATGAAAGAGAATTGCTGCAGCTGAAGTGGGTAGAGGTGTCTTTGTTGCCAGCAAGAGCTCCGTGGAGCAGTGGTGGGATGCTGGAGCAGTGATGGGATGCTGGAGCAGTGATGGGATGCTGGAGCGGTGGTGGGATGCTGGAGCGGTGGTGGGATGCTGGAGCGGTGGTGGGATGCTGGAGCGGTGATGGGATGCTGGAGCGGTGATGGGATGCTGGAGCGGTGATGGGATGCTGGAGCAGTGGTGGGATGCTGGAGCAGTGGTGGGATGCTGGAGCTGTGCCTTGCCTTCCCGTGGCAGTTCAGTGTGCAGCAGGCTCGGGGCCCGTGCCAGCAGCGTGTGTCCTGAGGAGCACAGGGCTGCACAGGTGGCAGGTTTGCCCACACAGGGGGCATCGTGGACCCCGTTTCTGGAGGGGAAGTGTGGTGTTTGACAGGTACCTGTGCACTTACCCTACCCCCTGATGGCACATGAGCAAGGGGCTTCAGAGACTGTGTCCCTCTCCCCTCTCTCCCCCATCTCCCCCTTTCCCTGTCTCTGCTCCTCATTACCAAAGCTGTTCCCATCCAGTGACACTAGTTTTTATCTTTATATGCACATATGTAAGCGTATAAATAAATGCATCCATTCCACTAGTTCAGAACTGAGAAAATCCATCGCAAGCTAACGTTTTGGGGGGTTGTTTTGCTGCTTTTGATGTGAAACCTTTGGGTGCTGCAGCCTTTCCAAATGCCCAGAGGGAAGCTGGGTGTGTCTTTCCAGCCTCCCTGGCAGGTCGCTGTGACAGCCCAGGCCAGATGTGCCTGTCGTGTCTTCTCTCTCCGTGCTTATCCCTGTTCCCTTGGCCAGGCGAGTCCCACTGCCGTGCCAGCCTCGGCATGCAGTGCTGGGATCGTGCTCTGATGGAGGTGCTTTGGCTGTGGGTGCCCCTGTGGTACATCAGTTTTTGTGATTGCAAATGTATTTGTTGTTGGACTTTATTCCACCCTGCTTTGCGAGCCCGGCCACAGCATTGCCGGCTCTGTTTGACCGGGTGCTTCCCTCGTGCTGTCAAACCCTGCCGAAAGCAGACGTGCCTGTTTGGGGAGGTTGTTGTGTGAGCTCTTCTTCCTGTGTATTTTCCACGTTTCTGTTGCGTGTGGCAAGGTGGAAGCAGAAAAAAAGAGATGATTTGGGTGAAAATATGTGCTGCAAAAGTAAAAGATCCATATCCTCTTGGTGTAAACAAGAGCACTTGTGCATCATGAGACATTCTCAAATATTTTCTTGTTTGAATTCTTATGTGCCTGTATAATTATACAGGCTTATCAATAAGCAGGTAAATATCAAAGAGTAAGAAAATAAACTTGATTTTTTTCGTTGACACAAAGTGATGGAGGCAGTGTGTGAGTGTGAGAATGTTCTCAGAGGTCGCTGAGCCATGGTTTTATTGGTCATAATTCAGAATTAATGCCCCTCTGAGCCACGAGGGCCACCATCAAATCATTCCTTTAATGCCATGGTAGCAGCTCTCTCCTTGCACTTATCTACAGGGAGACTAAATAAAAATACCTTAGAAAAAACCATGTGACTCAGATCAAAATATCCTCGGGGGAGGAGCACTTCCAGGGCTGTTTTTAGGCACTGAAAACTTGAGCCTGTCTTCTCTCCCCTCCATAGTTTGGGTTTTTATAGTGCTTTTTTTTTTTTTGGGGGGGGGTGTGATTTTATTTGGTTTGGGGTTTTTTTTTTAATAAATTCTGTTTCTTTTCCTAATTGGGAAAAGTGTTGCCTTGGAGTGCTAATTTTTAAGGGTCTCAGCAAGTTTGAGGGGTTTGTATTTTTCAGATTATTTTTTACGAGGGCTCTTACCTAAGGATTTCTTTGCATCTGTTTGTTTTATTAATTTTTATCTCTCTTTAATTTTCCTACTAAATCACACCGGGCCGTGTTTATCATGAAAGGCTGCCAGTGCATGTTTGTATCCAGTTTCCTCCATCATTTGTTCTCTCTCTGAGTTTGAAACTTGAGTCTTTTATTTGGTTTTGTTGAAGTCTGATGTAGCAGTGCCAGATCTAATTATTTAAATTTCCCATTATAACCTCCTCGCAATTTAAACAGTTTCTACAACATTGAACTTTCACAAGCCCTGATCTTCTCCAGGCTATGCCTTGCCTTTAATTTGCAATTTAAAATTACCTTGAGAGCTGTGTCCCTCACTCATTTTGATCTCTGCATCGACAGGTTGTGGAAATAGAATTCTAAACTTGGACTGGGGGAAAAAAAGCAAAGTACAAATACATTTCACTCATCTCAGTGAGGCTGTTTATCTAGAAAACGAGCCGTGTTGAGCAATTTGAAGCCCTTACTTGGTAGAATACAGGACATTCCCAAGAATTACAGAATCATCTAGGTTGGAGGAGACCTCTGAGGTCACCGAGTCCAACCTTTGGCTAACACCAGGCGGAATTAGTGGCCTGTTTCTCCAGTCCCCACTCAGGATCAATGCACTCAGGATACACCTGAGATTTACTCCGATAATCCAAATCCTGCCTTCTCACAGAATCGTGGACTCACAAGATAGTTTGGATTGGAAGGGACCTTAAAGCCCATCTTGTTCCACCCCCTTCCACCAGCTCAGGGTGCTCCAAGCCCCGTCCAGCCTGGCCTTGGACACTCCCAGGGATGGAGCAGCCACAGCTTCTCTGGGCACCCTGTGCCAGGGCTATTGACAGGAAGGAGATGAGTTTTTCCATTTCTCCATCCGCTTTCCAAACTCAGTTTTTCAGAGTCGCTGGAGTTGGATGTTGTTTGCTGGAGGACAAGAGAATCCCTCCCAGTGGCCAGGATGTGTTTCTCCCCAGGATTTTCCATGACAGGAGGTTGGGTGTTTCCTGACAACGTCTGCAGTTTTCCCATGCCCGTAAAGCTTGTGCAAATGACTGCCCCCTACAAATCAGCTCCTGGCTCGTCATCCTTGCGTTCCTGATTCCCATTTCCACTCCTATGTTCCCCCCTTTCTTTATGGTTCTCCCCCTCTCCTCTCATTAGTGTAACTCTTATTCAAATTAAATTAAGGAACCGCAAAGGAGAGTGCATCCAGTTGAAGAAGCTGGTCCTTCTCTGCTGGTGCAGTGCTGCCTGGAGTTTGCCTTCATGGAAAATGTCCCTTTGGCTTTGTTTTAGGAACGCGCTGAAGTTAGATAAGGACCTTTAAGCCGGGGGGTAACGAGGTTTTGCTGTTTGTGACATGATTCAGGCAGTGTTCAGCCCTGGTTTCCTGGCCTTTCCCCCTCCCTGTCTATTAGAACAGTTGAATTTCCAATTGGAAAACTTGTTCTATCTTCTTTATAGCGATATTTTCCTTCCATGCCTCCCGCTTCTTACTTTTCCCCATTCCCTTTTCCTTCTTCCCAGTCCTTCATTCCAGGTTTCCGCTCCGAGATTAAAGGCACAAGAAAGAGCTGGTTCAGTGTTTCAGCTGAAGGAGTGCAAGGCTGAAGCGAAGGGAGTCAGTGAAGCAGTGGGCTGGTTGGAAGCCTGCTCAGCACCCCTCTCTGCCCCTGGGTGTCTGTTCCTTGTCTCTCTGCAGCTCATCTGCTACAGAGGTTTCCCACATCCTCTGCTCTCTTCTTTTCTTCCTTGCAGTTGTTCAGTTAATGTGCCCGTCGGGGCAGAATTCCCAAGGAAACGGCCAAAAACTTGAATGGAAACGGTCAGAGTCATCCTTTTCATTTTCTCTGGGCTGTTGTGCAATCTCAGTGCTGATGAACCAGCAGCGAATCTCCAGGCCGTTGGTTCCTCGAAACCCCTTTGAGCTGGTTTTAATGACACAAAAATGTAGATAGCCAAGTAGCCAGGTCAGGGGCAGAGTAGCTGAGCTCGGTGCTGGTTCCTCTGCAGGAGAGGAGCCCAGAGCCGGGGGGCTCGGGAGCGCCCAGAAACATTTCCCAGTCCAAGGAAGTTTGTTTAAACTGTGGGTTTATGGGCCTTAAAATAGAGCAAAATGGAAAGTAAATAACACAATATCCTATCTGGAGTGTCTCTTCTGCACTTGAATAAGCGAGGGCCGGGATGGGAATCATCAGGGTGACTATGGGAAGAACAGCTTGCCCAGGGATAGCAGTGCCACGGGATGGAGGCCGGGTGCTTCCCACTGCCTTCCCCCCCCAGACCACAGCCACCAACCACGGGCCATAAAGGGAAACAGCATTTCTTGTCCAAATACAGCTGCCCAGCCCCTTTGCTTTCTGGGAAACACGTCCAGTGGCTGCTGCTCCAGCCGTGTCCCAGAGCTCAGCCTCTGTGTGCTGGCTCTGAGCTTCTCCGAGCCCACAGGGCAGCGTGAAGAGTGCTGTCCGTGCAGAGATGGAAAGCCTGGAGAGAGATTTCAAAGTTCAAAACAGTTCGCTTTTTAAAAAACAGCCCTTTTTAAAATGAGGACAAGTAATGCAAAGTGCCTAATCATTGGTAAAAATCGTGCCTTTTTGCATGAAATTGAATTTTGCATAAAAAGTAGCAAATGGCGTTTTGCCTCTTCGGATTATTTTGCGGTATTTTCCTCATTGCTCTGATAATTTTCAATTTCTATAAGCTCTTCAAATGATGCAAGAAAGAGCTCTGCTGACACACCATGTAAACCAAGTGAGTGGAGAAGTAAATATTTAAGGCTGACATACTGAAGTATAAATAGCGGTTACTGTGTGTGATGTTTCAATTGTAAAACTATTTCTAAGGCTCTGTCAGTGTGCACCGTGGCTTGTTAAAACGGGAATGTTTTCCCAGAGTTGCGTTTGTGTTTTGGAAAGGGGATCTCCAAGTGGTCACAAATGCGTCTTTGACACGATCCCTTACGTGCTTGTCCCTTGTCCCCAGAGAAGGTCCGAGCAGCGAGCGCAGATGGATGCGTGGGGAAGTTTGTGATTCCCAGAGGCTTATCCACGTATTCCAGCGTGGATTTGGTGGTGTCTAGTCCAAAGAGGAGGGATGTGGCCAGGCGGTGGGAGCTGGCTCCGTGGAATCCGGAGTGCTGGGCTGTGTCCTGGCTCCAGAGTGGGCAGCTCACCCTGGAAGCTGCTCTGGGGTGGGGGGGTTGCCCCTCGCTGCGAGGGAACTTCTCTCATCTCAGGCCTCTCCCCAGACAAGAGGAGCTGGGTTTTTCTCCTTCTCTTTGACACTTGATCTTCAGCGCTCGTTTCCCAACAGCAGGGCACTTCTCTTGTGTCTTGAAGCACCCCGTCCCTCAGTCCGGCGACTTCCCCCTGGAATTCCCATTGTGGCGGATTTCAGGAAGAGCCCGGGTGTTGTTCAGCGGGAGCTCACACGCTTTGCTGCCCTCTCTGTTCCAGGAGGGGCTGGTGGCTTCCACAGACCTGCTCTGGTGGAGCCTTCCGTGCTGTGACATTGCACAACAGCTCCAAACTGCTCAGAGCTAAAGCTGAGCTCGGGATGAGCCAACTTGACATTTAAACTTAATGTGTAACGTGTTTTACTGCAGAAATCACGTTATAGGAAGGCATCCCTGTGTGGAAAAGAGTTAATGTTCATTTTCACAGTCCCAGAGATGCTCCTGCTGTCTCCCTCAGCTCCTGCTTTCTCTTGATGGGCTTTATTTAATTTATGGGGGTTTGTAATCAATGTGAGATACGGTTATATATATTTAGCAAGAAATAGTTGCTCTTCGACTCTCAGGGTGGCGTGGCAGCATTTGTATTATGGCTCCAATGTAAATAATTTATTTTAGTAAGTCAATAATTTATATATTAGTTCCTAAACTAATATATAATTATGTAATAGTGCTAATGAAAATCAAGAACATCCTCTCAAGTGCTCTGAAAATGAAACAAAAAAATTTTCCGTCCCTGTGAATTTTGGTTTAAATAAACAAGACACAGAGATCCAGGACACAAGAGATAAATTGGTATTCAGGATAGGGATATCCCTAAATATTTTCTTTCAAAATGAGGTTTTACAAAGTACTATTCAATGTCCTTTGTTAGGTATTTAAAAGTCTAAAAGCTTTGTTCCAAGTGATCAGATGTGCTGTGCTGATGTTGCAATACAGATAATTCGGAGGCCATTTAGCACTTAACGAAAGGCTCATCTTGCCAACTTTCCTCTTAAATCTGTTCCCTCCTCCATTTGATCAGCTGCATTTCTTGCAGCCTACTGCTACTTTTCCATCTCTCTAATTCTATAATTTGTTTATTTGTTCTCCCTCACATTCTTGAGTCAACATTTGGGAAATGTGGAAGTGCAAGGTTACCCTGCAGCCCACCGTGCAGCAGGGAGACACCCAGGCTCCCTGTGTGGGGGATAATCACAGAATCCCAGGATGGTTTGGCTTGGAACGGATCTGAAACCCCATCCCATCCCATCCCACCCCCTGCCGTGGGCAGGGACACCTTCCACCAGCCCAGGTTGCTCCAAGCCCTGTCCAACCTGGCCTTGGGCACTTCCAAGGATCCAGGAGCAGCCACAGCTTCTCTGGGCACCCTGTGCCAGGGCCTGCCCACCCTCCCAGCCAGGAATTCCTTCCCAATATCCCACCTAACCCTCCCTCTGGCAGTTTGAAGCCTTTCCCCTGATCCTGTCACCCCTCTCTCCCCATCTTTCCTGCAGGCTCCCTTCAGGTCTGGAAGGCCACAATTAGGTCACCCCAAACCCTTCTCTTGTCCAGGCTGAACAATCCCAACTCCCTCAGCCTTCCACTTCTCCCAGCCCACTGCTGGGCTCAGCACAAGCTCTTCTGACCCTCTCTGTTTCTCTCATGGTGCTTTTATTTTTTTAAATCCCTTCTGCAGGCTCACTTGCTGTGTTTTAAACATATTCACGTTCTTCAGTCCCCGTGGCTGTTTGGAAATGAGCTACTCGGACTCATTTAGGTAGTAACTAAGCAGTACATTTATACCCCATTTTCCATTTTATTGCAGTTTGTAAATCCTGTCAGTAATGGGTTAGAAATGTTCTTCAGGGAGACTGGATGTGGTACGCTCAGGTCTCTGAGGGTGTTTGCTTTTGGCTCATTTCCTTTCTGCTGCTAAACCCATGAGCTTTTCCTCCTCATAGTGCTGCCCATCGTGCAGCTGTTTGAATGCTGGAGTGACACGCACAGCAGCAACCTGAGAGTGGCCTGTGGATCCTTCCTAAGGCAGAGCTCAGGCAAGACCAGCTCCCTTCCTAAGGCAGGGATCACAGGCTTGGCTTTGTGAATAGTAAGTATTTCTGCCTCGAGCAGCCCCAGCTCCACTGCGTTTGTGTAATTTATAAAGCTTTAATCCCAACACACCTTGCAGGTTGTGCATAGTTAATTCTTATCACACAACATTATCTTGAGCAAATACTTAATTTCTTTAATTGCAGTGCTAATTTATGATGCAGTTGCATTCAGGTTGAATCTTAATTTTCTGTGTGTATCACTTAACAGACGCTCTGGGGAGTAAAGACTCTATAATTAGATTTGACATATGTTTTCATGCGAGGTGAGATAGTTTGCATGCTTCTAGAATAAATATTGTTTGCAGCCTGCATTTATAATCCCAGTAAACAATTGAACATGTTGCTCCACGCCTGGTGTAAGCTGTGGCTTTGGGAGCCCAGACCCTTGTGAGTGCACAGTGTTGAGTCCTTCTTAATGGCCCTTTTTTGTTGTTGTTTTTACTCCCAAAAAGGGCAAGATCAAAGTGCAGCCTGTTCTTTCCTGCCCTTCTAGATATACAAAACAGCTGCAAAGCACAATCAGCTATTGTGGTGATATGTGCCCCAGGTCTATAAATAGCTGGAGAGCTTCAGGCTGGAGCTGTGCTGCTGCCGAGGCCAGGGGATTTTTGCTCGGGGTTACTAAACATTCCCTGGCTTGTTTGTGGTTTCGAACCATCATTTCCGAGGCTGCCGTAGTCCAATTGAATTGCAATTCAAAAGGATTTTGCCGTGAAGGTTTTACATGACTTCACTGTTTGTGTTTGCGTTTTCTCCTTCCCTTCCTCCCCCCCGCCCCCCAACACACAAGAATCTTGCGAGTCTCTAAAGGAAGGCAGTTTAAACACAGGAATTCGATTGTTTACCAATAAAATATGGCTGTGAGAGTGAGAATCAGAATCACTTTGCATTAAGTTGTGGTCTGGACTCTCCTTCAACGGCACCTCCAGAGCTGCCAGAGCTCTTCCCAGGTTTTAATTTTTTTTAATTCAATATGCCACATATTTTTTATTCATTATGTTACCTTGTATTGGAAGAGCTGTGGAGAGTGTGAGAGCTTGGGACTTATTAGGTGATGAGAGGAAAAGCAGTGTCTTTGGCAGAAGGAAGGTGTTGGGGATAATTTGGGTTTTGAGAATCCAGGAGGTGGTTGGAGCTGCTTCTGGCAGAGGTGAAGCAGACTTGAAACCGCTCATCTCCTTTCCTGGAAAAGCTCCTGATTCCCATAGTTCCAACAATGTTAGCACCTCACAATATCAGCATTGCTGGCCTGCTTTCAGTAAAAAATAACTCCTTTGGCATTTCAGGTGGGTCCTTTTCAGCTGTAACCTTCATGCGTTGAGTCAGGTGAACCACTTCACTCCTTGAGTCTTTCTCCTTTCAACAACCAGACTCGATATTCGGGTTATCCCTGTGAATCACGAGTGATTTGGAAGGTCTCTCCCCACCTAACCTTCTTTCTGAAGGGGTTTTATGAAGCTTTCAGTGCATAAATGCAGTTTCAATGTACGTGGTCAGTGTTTTCCAAGGTCATGTGAGGTTGTGGTGGAAATTCCTCAGTCAGAGAACAGGGTGGGAATTTCTAATCCGTTTGTTGTTTCTGAAGGAACAGCAATGAGAACATCGAAGGAAAAATGTGGAAATCTCAACTGAAAAACACACAGGAACTCAGATTTACCTGAATTGAAAGAAATCATCTAGTATGACCTTTCTTTGTGAAAATCAGGGCACGAAGTGGAATTTTTAAGTCAGATATGATGAAAACTTGGCAAACTTCCTCCTGCCTATGCATTCAGTTGGATCAGTGACCCTCTGCACCAGACAGGCACAGAAACCTTTTCCTGTGGTCTCCTGTGCAGCAGCCATTTGTCTGCACAGCAGAACAGGCGCTTCGGGGACCTCTGAAGGTGTCTTGTCCAAACTCGTGCTCCACAGAGGTTTAATTAGAGCTGGATTTTAGGCATGTCCCCCTCTGTGACTTGTCCTCATCACTGGTCCTGCTGCTGTGCTCCTCAGGGAAGAGCCTGGCTGTCTTCTCGCTGCCCTCCCGAGTTCTGAAGCGCAGCAGAACGGGGAGGGGGAAGCACCACACCTTGCTCTTGAACCTTTGCTTTCCAACCTTGCCTTCGTGTCGGGCCGGTGTGAGCAGAGAGGGCCCAGCTGTCCAGAACCACCGCGACTCGTCCGTGTGGAGGCAAGCACAGGCTGAGAGAGGGACAGCAGTCTCCTCCCTGCCACCCGTGGGGTGGATTTTAGCTGCTTTGTCAGGGCTTGGGCTCTTCCGTAGCGTTTGCTTTGGTGAAACCTGGTTGCTCGTGTTGGAGAGATCCCAGAGTGCAGCCCGAGAACTTCATCACAGACCCTCTTGCGCTTGGTGAAGTTGGTGGCTCTTCTCAGCAGCGAGAGGGTGGGCTGAGCCTGCTCAGAACAGCAGGGAATTCTCCCACGGGTTTGCTGGAGCCAGGGGGCCATTTAATTCCTGGCCATCGAGGACCTTTCAGTGGTACCGTGGGCAGTGTTGGCAGAAAGGATCTCCAGAAGACAACGTGCATCTTGGTAAGCCACCCTGGGGACCGTAGCCTTGCTTGGGGAGCGTGTCCTGGTGTCTCTCTGACCTGCTGGTTCTGAGCTGGTCCAGCCCTGTCTCCAGGGGAGAAGTTGGCCAGGTGTTACCTTTGCACTGCCTGCCTTGTAGCCTGCCTGACTCCTCTCTTACGGGATCTGCCTCGTGTTGTCTCTTGAAAAGAGAGCAAGACTTGAAAATTCCCCTCTGCATTTGGTTTAACACAAAGCCGTGAGTTTATCTCCAAAATGTGATTACAAACGTTTGTATTTAGTTTGCAACAACCGTTCTGTGTCTTCCTGAAATACTGTGGGGTTTTGTCAAACGTGAGCTCTTCCTTGGGGTCTGGTGTTGTTCTGGGCCCCTGAGCTGAACTCCCCAGATCACCTTGTTATCTCAGGCAAAGCGGAGCTGCTGTCATAGGTCTCACAGCACTTCTCTGTTGGACTTGGCAGATCTTTTCCTGAACTTCCTGTACCCTCCAGCAGGTAAAGGGGCAATCTAAAA
Source organism: Sclerurus mexicanus (assembly GCA_013396755.1). Lineage (NCBI taxonomy): Eukaryota > Metazoa > Chordata > Aves > Passeriformes > Furnariidae > Sclerurus > Sclerurus mexicanus. Next base: position 100,940 of record VWZF01004390.1, read on the forward strand.
GCAGCACAGGCTTCACACCAGAAGATCTGATTTGGGCCGCAGTGAGCGCGGCTGCATTTTTGTTTTTTTATTATATTTTTTTACCTCCAGGCTTCTGTGCTTGTTGGTTTGCCTGGGAGAGAAAGTGCAGCTACCCTGGATGCGTGTGCATGATCAGGTCCAGCTGGAAAAACAAACGCTTTGCTTGTGCTGCGGTGCTAATGGGAGAGCAGACTTCAAATAATCAGTTTCCCTCTAAAGTAAACAACTTTTAAGCTTCTGACAGAAAAGATGAAAAGCACACCTCCCTTTAAAACCAGACCTCGCTCCTTAAGATTGTAGCAGCTTCATAAATTAAAAAAAAAAGAAAAGAACAAATTAAAACTACTGTGTAGGCTTCGTATGAGAAATGGTCTCTAGGCAATGCTGTGTGAATTCCATATTCCGTGTACCCTTTGTATTGTGCAAAGAGGACACCCAGGTGGTGTGTGATGCCTTGGGTAGAGGCTGTGACTTAGTGGAGCCCTCCAGGAACTTCGAGAGAAGTGTTTCCTTTCTCAGTTGGAAGTTTGTACGTTCCTTCTGCAGTTTCCCCGGCAAACTTTGCATGGAATTGCAGTGGCATGGATCAATGAGAAATTAAAATGCCCTTTCTTGGACTCAGCAGCTAATTGGGAAAGAAGACATTGAATTAGGGGCTTAGTGCAAGAAGTTTGGTTGGGCTTGAATTTTGTGCTCTGCAGGAAGATAATGCTGTTCATTTTGAAGCTTTGTCTTCCTGAGAGCCATGAATGGAGCTTTCCAGCTTAGGGAAGTGTCCCAAGTGGAACAAACCCCACTGCATTAGCAATGTATATCTGTGTGTTCATATATGTTGTAATGTACTGACCATTCTGAGTTTCCTGGTGTTTTGAAGATAACCTTAGATGATGCTTTTTAAGGGAGAAAAATCTCCTGTTCCTCTCTGATACCCACAGCACTGACATGCCTTCCTTTATAGTAAAAGTTATTTTCACGATGTATTTCTTACTGAAAAGAGTGAAAATGAAACTATTATTAAGCAAGTTTATTAGCAAAGCTATTTAGATTTAATAATTTGGGAGGGTGCTCTTTATTTTGACATCAAATCCATCTATAATGTATGGAGTGCTGGTTAAGGAAGGAGAGTGTGCAAGAGCAGCAGGATGAGTGAAGTGTAGGCAGATGACAACCTGGGAGGGCAAACTGTCTGTAAAGAGCAGGCATTTACTGTACACAAAAACGGTGTGAAAACCGAGATCGGAACTTGTGTGGCTGAAGTTTTGATGTTGGTGACAGGGAACATATTTCTGACTAACCCCTGAGCTCACCCGTAAGTGCTGCTCTTTGGTTGAAACCCCATCGTGGCGTCAGTGACTTTAATCTCATTATGTTGGGTGTTTAATTTCAGTTTCCTGGAAGGAAGACATTACAAACTGAAGGGTGACTTCAGCCTTGTAAACTTTTTTGGTTTGAAACTTCCTTTGCATCCCTGAGGTGTGCTCCGCCTTGCTGCCCTCAAGATGAGATGTTGCTTCTAAACCAGCCAGGGCTCATGTGGGTTATCCCAGTTTTGACACTGGGAAGTGTCAAAGGTTGGTTGTGAAATCCTCCCTTTACATAACATAGTTTATACAAGTGCGAGGGGAACCAAATAGTATTCTGTTCCTCATTCAAACAAGTTCACAGCACTTCTCAAACACTTTTGAAAGAAGAATTGCTTGTTATCAGATGAAACCCCACACTTTTTAAGATGAGTAAGCTAAAACCACTGTGATTCATTGTGTTTCTCAGGAACCTTGATCCCTAACCTCAGGGAAAGAGTAATCCCAGAAAACACTTCATTCTTCATTGAGGAATTTTGGGTTTGAGTGCTTGGATCTTCAAATAAGTCATGAAAGACTTCATTAGGCAGAGGATTCAGTACAAGTACGGAGAAATCGGACCTTGGAGCTGCCTCTTCCAATTCTAACCCAGTCATGGCAGGAAACAGCAGCAGAGATGCAAATGCACAGGTTGGGAAAAGATTTAGCCTTGGTTTGATTTTTTCAGCTTTGCTGAGTGTGGCCAAGAGCCCTTTTGTTCAGGGTGTGATGGGGAAGGGGGCATTTCTTTTCTTTCTGTGCTTTCACTTGACTTGCAGTTTTTAGGTTGTTTTTTAAAGCGTTTTTCCCACGGAGTACAACTGCAGTTAAATATGTACTTTTGACAAAAATCTTCGTCTGGAGGCCTGAAATCGTTACATTCCCCGGTGTCCTTTCCACCTCAAAGTGATGAACTCCACATCCACATGAGAAGGGCTGTAAGTTACACCCCAAAAACCAGACTGGGGGGACCGATGCCCTGATTTCCACGGATGCCAAGGATCCCTGGAGCTGTCCCTGCAGGGCTGCTCTCCTTGCTGTGTGCTGGAACACCCTGTGCAGAGCCTGGAGAGAGAGCCCAGCCCTTGGGGGTGATCTCATGGTTTAATACTGGCTTTGAGCTACCCAGGTGGAGGGCGATGCAGGAATTTGCTTGGACCAAAGGAAGTTTTCGTAACAGAAACTTTCTGTCAGTAAACCTGGTGTCATTTAACCATAAAGAAAGCTTCCCTAGGAATAACTTTTTCCCCTTTTCTTGCCAAGATGAGAAGTGTCTGGCATGTCATGAAACTGCCGTCTCTTACGTGAGTTTATCAACAGATTCCGCAGGGCGGTTCTCTGTCGAACGTGCAAGCACAACAGAAACATTATTTATGTTGTATTTGTGTAGATGGGAGATGCCTTTTCCTAAGAGCTGGGAGAGTGGCTGAGTCAGTTCTCTGGGAGATGAACTGGAGGAGGCAGAGGGTCTTTGGTTTTGGGTTTTCGAGAGGAGATGAGTTTCCCCAGCAAACTGTCTCTTTATACCAGCTCAGAGCCCACTGATTTTTCACCCCGGTTGTTTTTGCATTCCAGACACATTCCTGTACTCCCCAGTAATAACTTTTAGCCCGAGGGTTTGAAATGTAATCAGCTAGTTATTAGCACAAACTCTGAGAATGTTTTTGCAGAGGATGAAGAAATCAAATGTGGGCCACGAGCTGATGGAGGAGCTGGTTGTTGGGGGCTTGCTCTGCTGGGAAGCAGCTGCCAGGATTGGGCCGAGTGCGGAGAGTAATAAGAGATGATTTATGGAATATTCAAACCTTGGAAAACCAGAAATGCTGATTTTACCCAGGTCTGGTTTATGTCACTTGAAAGACTTCTGCTTCTCAGCTGGTGTTAGTGTCTCCTTTGCTCTTAAAAGTAGGTTTGAATACCAGCACTGGGCAAAGAGAGTGGGGATGAACTCATTTCCAACAAGTCAGTGGAGCTGCATTTGGAGCATGTTTATTTAACTGTATGTGATTCAATGTCATTCCCATCAGTGACGTGACCTAATGGTGATCAAGCAAATCCATTCAGCAGCCAGTGACAAATCTCAGTATTTGTTTCATCGAGTAGTTTCACCATTCGGATGCACGAAAGAACTCATTGCATGTTCTGTATTTTATGGGTGCAAATCACGTTATAATCCATCCATTGCATTATTTGGTGAAGTGCAGCTCGCTGAACCGTGCCGTGATGCAGCATTTGAGGGGGGTGCACAGGCCCACAGCTTCACCTGTGGTACCCACACGTGGGGTAAGGCTTGGCACGAGACACCTGTGTTGGCTCTGCAGTCTCCTGACCCGGGGTTTGGCTGCTCTCTTCTGGGAGCTGTGAGAGGATGGGCTGAAGACCCTCAACAGCACGACAGAGAATTTGGTTTGTGTCCTGTCCTGGGGAGGGGGGGGGATCATCACCCATCATGTTTTCTCGTAATGAGAGAGGCAGCGAACTCCATTTTCGGGAGGGATTGGTTTTTTTATATATTTTACTCAAGGAGGGGAAATAAGCTGCCGAGCTGATCCTCTGCTCGGGGGAGACAACACCCAGTAGCTGTTCCCAGCAGTGGCTCTTAAATTAATCTTCTTTTGGGCTAGAAACACGGCAAATACTCAGTGGCTGGAGTGTGCCAGTTCAAATACAGCTGGATAGGGATGAGTGCTGAGGTGGTGGCTGCTCTTGGGAGCAGCTCTTCACCGCCTCACCCGTGTTTATCCCACTGCTACAGATTGTTATTCTGATGTGCCTCCTGCAGCAGTTTTATTTGCATTAGCTTTATTTTTTGCTTCTGAATTAGTAACCATTTAAAACTGTCAACCACATGTAAACAAGCGGTGCTGAGTTAGGAATAACAACTTACCTGGCATTCCAGCTGCCTGCTGCTGGGGGAGCGGGCAAATCACCCGGTCCACCCGAGCAGCAGCCTCTCTGTGTGGCTGCTTTTCTTGTAGCCCGTTTGGATAAACACCCTGGTGCTGTCCTGGGGGGGATTGCTGCCTTCCCCTGTGCTGGAAAATGCTGGCTTGGCTCCAGCTCCTGGGATGAGCAGCATTTTTTTGCAGGCTCTGTTGAAGCTGTGCTTGCTCACTGCGTAACCCGTCAGTTCTGACCAAAGGGCAGCAGAGCTTGGGTGGGGGGGAAAATACCATTATTGACTGGTTTAATAGTAATACAGTGTATTTAACAAGCGTTTGATCTAAACGCTCATTCTTCAAACTGTGCTTGGTAGGCTCTGATGATAGGTGAAAAAATTATTGTAGAATCATGGAATTGTTTGGGTTGGGACATTAAAGCTCATCCAGTCCCACCCCCTGCCATGGGCAGGGACACCTTCCTCTAGCCCAGGCTGCTCCAAGCCCCGTCCAACCTGGCCTTGGGCACTTCCAGGGATCCAGGAGCAGCCACAGCTTCTCTGGCACCCTGTGCCAGGGCCTGCCCACCCTCCCAGGGGAGAATTTCTTCCCATCTCACCCTGCCCTCTGGCAGTGGGATCCATTCCCCCTCATCCTGGCACTGCATCCCTTTGAACAGTCTCTCTTCATGTTTCTTGGCAGCCCCTTCAGGTCCTGGAAGGCCACAGTTAGGTCACCCCAAAGCTTTCTCTTGTCCAGGCTGAACAATCCCAATTCCCTCAGCCTTTCCTCACAGCAGAGCTGCTCCATCCCTCTGATCATCCTGGTGACCTCCTCCGGACTACCTCCTACAGGTCCATGTCCTTCCTGTGCTGGGGACCCCAGGTGATCTTTTCTTAGCTTTAAAAACCTAATATCCTCTTATTTTTAATGTGGAAATGATCTGCAATATACAGATTTATTTCTTTTAATTCAGTCCCCTGAGGTTGAATCTTTTATGTTCTCTGAGTATGAGTTAGTTTAATCAAGTTAAGAGGTGCTCTTCCAGGTAACAACACTGAATGTACTTGGGTAAAATTTCATAAAACATTCTCACAGGAGCAGTCAGAAATACTGTCTCATAGAACCAGAGAATGATTCTCCTTGCCTGGAGAAGTGTCTCATTCTTTTCAGCTGAGCGTTTAAGGTCGCTTGGAGAGCATGAGCATCATCTTTATCACGGTGCCCTGGTGCGTGGAGCAGAGCACAGCAGCAGGGGGTGCGTTTCCTAAAGCCCTGCCCTGCCTTCTCGGGTGCTTGGGTTTATTTTGATACGGCTTTTTGGCACGGGAAGGGGTGACAAGCGTCACCTGTGGGCAGCAGTACCGAGGAAAGCTTCCATGAGGAGGGTTGTTCTTACCAGTGTGTGCTGGGTATGTAGAAACATCTGAATGACACTTTCCTTAGCTGTGGTCACAGAGATGCCTGAGGTGATATATTGTTGACAGAAGTTAAACTGTGGGTGCTTGCTGTGTGTTTTTCATGTTTTTTTATCAGTTGCCTGGGGAAAAAAAAAAATCAAAACCTGCTGGTGACAGGATGACACTTGATTTTATTTTGCCTTACTCTAAATTTTTAGCAGTGACCAGCCAAGGAAAGTTCCACGTGCAGAGCCCACCAGCTTTGCCCATGGTTTTTCTGTGCTTTGGGTTTACTTTCCTGGGAGTCCTTGGCATGTGGTGCAGCCCCAGCTGGGAGCAAGGGCAGTGTCAGCCTGTGGGACTGCCCTGGTTTAACCAAAGTGCTGACCTAGCACGTCCCATCCAGCTACCTGCATTATGCAAGAGGGAAAGAATCTGCCCGACTGCAGTCCTGTCAACACACAGAGATTGCACTGGTATAACAAAATAGGCTGCTAAGGGCTTGCTTAAATTGGGTCTGGGCTCTATTAAGAAGTGTTAGTGCAGAGAGCCACAATAGCTCACGCTTTTACCAAGGGCTGAGCAGGCTCCAGTTGCATCAGACTATTGTTTTTTATTGGAATCCTCTGCTCCGTCCTACATGTTTGTTATTCATCAGCTCCAAAGTATCAATCAAAAAGAGAGGTGGCATCTCCTGCTCCCAAGTGGAATTTTCCTGGGTGGGTTTTCTAATAAAGTAACTGCTTTCACTCTGGCCTCCCCTTTTTAGTTTAAAATGGATAAATTCCCACTCCTGAGAACCTGGAGCTGAGAAAACTTGCACTTGGACTCTCTCTGTCTTTAACTTTTTAATTCCAGCAGCACGTAGTAGAGCCTGGCACGGCCATCTGTAGTTCCTGAGGTGTGCCAGACACTATGTGGGCAGAAGATGTAATATATATGATGTCTTTCTGGAATGTTTGTGGCTTTGTATAATTGTCCCATCTACAGCAGTGGAATTATTCTTGAGCAATCCTTATCTATCGCTGCATCTCTGGTTTATAATGCTGCTGTTTAAACAGCTTGTTTGAAGTCCTTGCCTTAGAGATATTCCCCGTGCAGTTTCCAGATCTCTTGTTTGCCTCCCACAGTAAAATGGAGCTTTAAGTGGAAAACACTTTTCTGTTTATAATGAAGGGAAGTTTGGGGAGTATATTCTCTGTATCCCCAAAGGATTGCTGCACTCCCGGAGCCATGGGGAATGTCAGAACTTCCCACGGGTGCAGATTCACCAGGGAAGCACAGGCAGTTCCTGCCCCAAAGCTTGGATTGAAGAGGCTGCACAGCAAGCTGTTTCCAAAGGCTGGCTCTGTCATCCCACTGACTCCGTGCTGTCTCCTTGCAGCAGGAATTCGGTGTGCATCCAGGGATGTGCGTTGTGCAGGAGCTCCAGGGCTGCTCCGGCGCCCTGGCTTTGGTAAAATGGACGGGTTTGGGTTGGTTATGGCCTTGAGGGTCTGGTTTTGGACTCTGAGGGACCTTCCTGTCAGTTGTGAAAACTCCAAACCCACGTTTGCATGGTGAACACGAAACCGGACGAAAAAGACTCTCCAATGTCTTTGGAGGACTTTACAATGTTGTGTCCGTACCCTTTTTCTCGAAGAGCAGTCCCTATCCTGCCCGAACAGGCACCTTGTGTATCTCAGACACATCTAGATGTGCTTTCCATCACTGCAGCCACGTCCACAGCCTGGACCGCTCCATCCCACAGCTCCCGGTTTGCCCTGGGGACCCCAGTGGGCCGGGCAGTGCTGCAGCCTGGCTGTGCTGGGGCTCAGGCTCTGGGTCGCCATCCCTCCTTCCCCAGCCTCTGCAGTTTCCTCAGTGCTGCCACCTCCTTCCCAGTCCAGCAGTGAAGCAAGTGCTGAGTTTCTAAACGGGCTATATTCCTAGTTAAATTCAGTTTCCGGGTCATTATTCTTTTAAGTGTATTTTCAGGAGAGGTATGATGTGGTAGGAACGTAAGGATTTTTGAAGCAGTTGGAACCCCCTGCAAGCGCCGTGCCCCTGTGTGCTCGTGCTGCTCTTGTTTCCCAGCTGCATTGCTCAAACACTTCATTTTCTCTCATCCCATTGCTCTCCAGGTGTTAAAATTAACACAGATGGCAAAAGGATGGTCAATAAATGTGAAAAATAATGTCAATATTGTAACAGCAGATGCCTTTTCAGGCGTGTGCTTGCATCATGGAATTTGTGTTCGTGACTAGGGCTGTGAGAGTTTACAGGGGGGCTGAGAAGTGTCGCTAAAAGCCAGACAGGATCTTTACCAGTTAATCCCAAATATCCTAGAGCTGTAATTAGGCCCCTTTTTTAGCTTTAAATGGAAGAAGATCATCTATCCCTTAGGTTTTGTGAGGAACCCTTAGGACAGAGAGAATCTTTCCTCTGCAGCACATTAATGAGTTTACAGGACTTCAGCTCCCCTTGTGTCACACACTCTTGCCCCGGGCAGGAGTGCAAAATCCCAGGCTTAGCTTTGCTCAAACCTGCTTTTCTTTCCTATTCGGGTATCAAGCTGTGAGTTGTACCAAGGTAAAAAATGTGCTCAAAAGCCAGAGTAGCTCCAGAGAACGGACTCGTGTGCTGTTCACACCCAGGCCACGGTCGGTGGCACAGGTGGAGCAGAACATAAACTCTTTCATTAGCCAGGAGAGTTTAAAAATACTTGTGTGAATCTATTTCTGAGCCAGCAGTGGCAGCTGGAGCGGTGTGTTGGAGCTGCGTGTCTCTGCTGGATTTGCCCAGGCCTTTTCTTCCCCGTGTTTTTGGTTGGGTTGGGTTATTTTATCTCACCCAGGTGAGAAGAAGATGAAAGGGGCTGAAGGAGGATGGACCACCAGCCTGCAACTTCCTTTCTGCAGTTTAGCTATAAATGTAAATTGTGGGTTTGGGTCCAGGATTCCCCACTTAAAACTGGCAGATGTCGAATACCAGAATTACACGTGTTGTTGATCAGCATTTCCCAAACCCACTGTTGTCTGTAGCTGATCAAAAGTAAGTATTTTGCTAAACAAAAGAGGCATAAGGAAAACAGTGGGTTTCCATAAAGCAGAAGATGCCTCTGGTTTTTCTGGCTCTTTGGAGATTACGAGGATAGGTTTGGGGTTTTGGTTTTTGTAGTTTCTTTTGTCTTTCCAGTCTGTAAAGTTCTGTTCCTTATTACCATTGTTTCTGCTTTCCAGAGACCTAAGATAGCAAGTTGGCTCAGAAATTCCCTTTCTCATTTTAGCTCCAGGGAACATTGCTCCCTGTATTCAAAGTGCTTTTCCAGGTAGGCTGGAGATTTTGTTGGAATCCACGTGTTTTGGGTTATGTGCTTTTATTTGCACTGAGCTGGAAGTGGTTTCTGCAGGTTAGAGGGTGGGACTTGCTTCATTGCATTGCAGGTTGGGGAAGATGGCTTTTATTTCTTGTGAAGTCATCCAGTGTCCTCTTGCACAGTACCTGCTGGTATCAAAGACAGGGATGTGCTTCTGGCTTCCAGCTATGTGGCTGAAATACCTGCAGGTAAAAGACTGGAATTCACATACAAGTCGGGGGGGTATTTTTAGGGCTTCTAAAAAAACCCCTCATGGTTTTTTTCCCATGATATTCTACATGGCAGCTCAGAGCAGTTGGGTGTGTTGTGCCTGCCTTCCCTGGTGCTTCCACCACTGTTCTTCAGGAAGGATAGGTGTGGTGATGTGGGTCTTTAGGTTGTATCTGATAATATTTAAACGTGTGTGATGTTATACAAAGAGCAGAAATTGGTCAGCATTTGATTGAGCTTATAAATCAACCCATTTTATTGGGTTTATTAACAGGAAAGTCTTCCTTAGTGTTGTGTGAAGAAATCTCCTGGCTTTGGCTGGCAAGGGACCAGGTTGGTTTCCCGGTGGGGAGGGCAGGAGGAGGGGGCTGTGTGAGGCAGGGCAGGGCAGCTCTGCCCGTGCTCCTCTGCCAGGAGCAGCTCTGTGCCCAGCAGGCGTCGCAGCACCAGCCTCGGCTGCCAGGTCTGAAGGTGAGCCCGGGGTGTGGGGCTGGAGGAAGGACAGCGGGAGAAGGGCTGTGCCTACAGAGAGGTGAGTCACAGAATCATTAGGGTTGGAAAAGCCCTCCAAGGTCATCGAGTCCAACCTTCCACCCATCCCCACCAGGAAGACACTGAGTGCCGTGTCCAGCCGTTCCTTGGCCACCTCCTCGGGTGGGGACTCCACCACCTTCCTCCAGCCCCTTCCAAGGCCTGACAGCCCTTTCCATGGAGAAATTCCTCCTCGTGTCCAATTTAAACCTCCACCGGCACAACTTGTAGCTGTTTCCTTGTCCCTCCTGGCTCCCCCCTCCTGTCAGGGAGTTGCAGAGAGTGAGAAGGTCTCCCCTGAGCCTCCTTTTCTCCAGGCTGAGCCCCCCCATCTGGGGATGTTTTCTGAAAGAATGAAGTCAATGTGTGTTTGCTTTGTGGTTATGGAAACGTGTTCCAGCCCTCTCTGAGAGAAAGCTGGTTAAGTTATCTGGGAAAGGGGTGACAAAGGTGAAGGTCTAGAGGAGCGAAAAAGAGGGAACTGTGGGTTTGTGGTCGGAAGAAGGAAAAGCAGCACCCTGTGGGTCGGTGGGGTGGAAGCTGTGCCAGCCTTGCAGCTGGAAGAAAGACAAGATAGCCAGTTCAGCACTCCCTCCTTTCTCCAAGAGCTTTCTTGAGGAGTCAAGGGAGAGGAGACCAGCCTGTTTGGGATGCTGTGCCTAGAGATGTTTAACCCCAGCTGCTGTTCCATCAGGAACCTGGATAAACCCGCCTGGCACAGCCTGTGGGGCACCGCTGGCAGCTGGGCTGTGGCCACTGATGCCACTCGTGGGGCATCTGGTGTGAGCTCTGCCCTCTCCTCCGTTCAGCAGGGCCAGGATGTCTGATCACCTGCCCGGGCCCCTTTGGGGAGGAAGGAATGGCAAACTCTTGCCCTGGGAGCGGGCTCTGGGCACAGCCTGTGGCACTGCACAGTGCCCCGAGTGCTGGGCTGCTTCAGAGGCTCACAGACCAAGAATTTGGTTTTTGTTTTCCCAGTTGTTGCCGTGCCCGACTGCAGTTTTCTCTCCGAGCAGTCTGATTACGATGCTTCCATGCAATTAAGAACGTACCTGCAGGCCTTTACGTGTGGGTATTCCTGAAAGCCAAGATTGAAGGGGAGCTGCGAGGTCAGAGCGACTTCCCTGGGCTGTGCTGAAGTCAGAGCGGCCGAGCAGCGGCTCTGCTGCCACAGCTGGGCCAGTTCAATGCCTGGCACGGCTTCTGCAGGGGTGGCACAGCCCCTGCTTTGTGACAACCAGGTCTTGGTGCCCAAGTAAGGACATTTCTCTGAGTTTTTGCTTCTCTCTCCATTTCTGCTCACGCAAGTCCTTTAGTCATGAACTCATTTGAGGCTTTAAGGGGGAAAACGTTCTGAAGTTATTTCTGGTGGAACAAATATGTGACAAATAAAGGTTGCAGAATAGGGGAGAGAATATTTTTATATAAATAGCGACTCCTATTTACATTCACAGTTGCACATGTCTTGGCACCACCTTCAGCTTTGGGTGCTGGGGACCACTTCTGAGGATGCTTCAGTTGGTCTCTGTTGTGTGTTAGGATCTGTGTTATGCATCTTCCAGTGCCTAAAGGGGCTCCAGGAGAGCTGAAGAGGGTCTTGGGAGAAGGGATGGAGTGACAGGACAAGGGGGAATGGCGTCTCACTGCCAGAGGGTAGGGTCAGATGGGATACTGGGAAGAAATTCCTCCCTGTGAGGGTGGGCAGGCCCTGGCACAGGGTGCCCAGAGAAGCTGTGGCTGCCCCTGGATCCCTGGAAGTGTCCAAGGCCAGGTTGGACGGGGCTTGGAGCACCCTGGGCTGGTGGAAGGTGTCCCTGCCATGGCAGGGGGTGGCACTGGATGGGCTTTAAGGTCCCTTCCCACCCAAACCATTCCATGATTCTCCAAGCGAGCAGCTGTGGATGTTGCCAGCACCGTCGGTGTTCCTGTGTGGCACGGGGGGCTCTGAGGGCTCAGGGGTCTCTTGCTGTGCTGCAAAATCCCACTTCCCAATTCAGTACATGGGAGTTTTGTGCTGGGGAGGAGAAAGAGGTTTGTGTGAGAAAATAGTCCCCATAAATACAGATTTGGCAGCTGCTGAATTTTAAGAACAGGAGAGTATTTACTGCTGAAAATCATCTTAGATTCAGCAGCAGCTTGGGCTCAAAGGATACTAAAGCTCCTGGACTGAGAGCATAGGCTACATTATTTATTGCATGAACATTAGACTAGGTTAGTGCTTGAAAAATCATTTAAGCTTTGACAAGGGAAACAAAAAAAACTGAACAGCAACACAGGCAAGTTAGAGTGAAGCCAAAAAGAGACTGCAGTTAGAAGTGAGTACCTTTCTGCATTGTTTTTTGGGCTTGGTTTTAGTTTGGGGTTTCTGGTGGTTGTTTGTTGCTTTTTTTAAAATTATTATTTGGCTGTCGTGTTACATTCCAGCCATCAGAGTTCAGAATTTAGTTTACAGAGCAGGTGAGGGTCTGATGCAGTTGTATAGCAGCATCTTTTACTCTGTGAGGAAACTTCGCTGTAGGTGTCTGTTCCCCTTCCCTGCAGGGGCAGTGCCTGAATATCAATCCTGCACTCCCAGATTTTTGGCAGAGTGCGGAGAGGATGTCTTTAAAAGGCATGGAGAAAATGTTTTATAGTTCTTTCAAAAAGAAAAAGCAAGAGTTTATGGATTGCAGAGAAGAACAACCCAGGAGTGAGTTACCCATCAGTGCAGGAAGGAGCTTGAGCCAGTCCTGAACTGCAGAGCTCTTCTTACACCCTCCCTGGTTGTTTGTATCAGTCATATAAAATGGGATATTAAGTTATTGACAGGGAAGAGTTAACACTGTCCATGCTGGGCTGCAGCAGGTGATGAAATCACTTTCTAGCTGGAAAGTAACTCCTGCCCTGCCCTGCCCTGCCCTGGGAGTGACGGCACTGGGGTTCTCACAGTGGAGCAGTTTTCATGGACGTTCCAGTTTTGGGAGGTAAGATACTGCAGAAGTAGGGGGGTGTGAAAATAGAGCTCAGGCAGTCCTGTAAATTTATATTTAATTATCTGGGAAGAGGTGGGATTAAACGGTTAAGGCATGGGGATTCCAAGGGAAATGATGGAAAGATAAAGAGCAAAGGAGCAGCGTTAGTACAAAGGGGATGTAATCAATACAATTTGGATTTTATTACCTCAGTGTAAGGAATATTCCTGTCTCCCAGCACACACAGCTGGCACAGGGAAGCACCAAATCCAAAGAGGAAGCTCACCTGTTAGTTAAACTGCAGCTGACCAGGTGAAGTGACCCATGGAGAGAGGAACAGGGGCAATAACAAAAGGGGGGTTACATTCTTATTAAAAGCATAAGTAAGGCTGTGACTGAAATATTGACACTTTTCTTGGTGTCTCTTCGAGTCGCTGCTGAAAAGGGTCTCAAAAGCATTTGAAAGTCATTAGACAGAGACGTGAGAAGCAGAAGGGAGAAGGGAGTTTTGCTGTCTGCTCTCCGTAACGGGATAAAAAGTTTTGGTTGCAGGCAGGTGAAGCATCAAAAATGGAAATGTTGTTTGAAAAAATGTGTATTGAAAATACGTATATTGAAAAAATTGAATGTGCAGACACAGCTACAGGTTCCCAGGGCTGGGCAGGAGGGAGCCTCCTCCCCTGCCCGTGCTCCTCAGCTGGCTTTTCTCACGCCACCAAAACCTGTTGGAATTGTGCCTGGGATGTTTCTATACAGACTTATTTAGACTCCTGTTTATTTTTGTGCGTGCAGAAAATAATTCCTGCGAGTGCACGCACAGGATTTTTTGTTGTTATTAGGAGCAGTTTGTAGTGCTTGGGCTGGTTTTCTGTTTTTGTAAGGTCAGGGAAATGCCTGATAAAAGAAAAGCGAACTGAAGAAAGGAGCCAAGTACGGGAGTTTGCGAATCCTTTTAAAGTTCGGGGCTAATAAACCCCCCGTTGCTCTGTGGACGTCTCACCTGTCGCTATTCTGTCGGAAATTCTGTGTTCAGAGCGGGTGAATTCAGGGAATGGGTGTTCTGGCTCGTTGTGCAGGAGCTGTTTGTCTTTGGAGCGCTTGGAGGTTTTCGTGCCTTGAAGACCGGTGGAGGAAGTGGCTTGTGTTCCTCAGAGGTGTGTGATGCAGCTCCTTTTTCCTCCGGGGCACAAAACCCTGTCGACATTAAAGCAGTTTGCTGGGAGCTGGGTTGTTGTAGCTCCTTCACTGCCTTTGCTTCCAAGGGCCAAAAAAGCAGAATTTCAGCATCAAACCTGCCAGAGTACAGATTTGCTCTCAGCCACCTCCAGGTTGTGTTTCAGCGTTTATTGTGGATAAATGCGGGGGGAGGAGAGGAGTAAAAGGTTCAGCTTGGCCTTTAGAAATAGCACTATAAGCCTCTCCAACAGGAGAGCAAAAAGGAGAAAAACGTGTTTTTTTCACGGTTTTGGAAAATGACGAGGTGTAAAAACCTTTCATCTCTACAAAACTTCACTAACGTGGCCTAACTAATACTTTGTTATGAAATGCTTCTTAGGATAGGGAGGCTCAATTTGCTGCAGTATTCCTTGGAACCCTGTGGTTCTGCAGGACAATGGCCTTTCTCTGGCCCGTTTCAAATCACCCCTTTTGCTGGGCGGGGATGTGGGGGGGCTGGGGAGCACGAGGAAGGAATAAAGAGATTTTTGGAGTCCTTGGTGCCATACCCCAACCATTTGACCGACTTTAAAGCCCGGGGGGCAGAGTAGGTGCTGTGCGTGTGGTTGCAGGCTGGGGGGGATTTGCCAGGGAAGGAGGAGAGGGCAAGGTGGTGGGTTCTGCTTTCCCAGTCCCATTTTTAATTAACCTTGCCCCTTTTTTCTCGGTGTGGAGCTCAAACTGGATGCAACAAATTGACCAAATAATTTTGCTGCAAGCGCAGTCGGACACAAGAAGTGCCCTTTCAAGAACACGATAAACAAAGAAAAGATGTTTGTTTTTGGAGGGGGGAAGGAGGAGTAATAGGAGTAGGGAAATAACCCTGTTGCTTTAAGGTAGCTTTTAAAAATAAAAGGAATGAGTTAATGTTTCGGCTTTTACCACAGTGAACACATAATCGTAAGCTGATTATGGTGAATTCCTCAATGGACAGCCCCCATCAGTGGAAGTTTGAAGGAGAGAGCCTGACATCTGGAAGCCAGCGGCAGCTCCGGGTTTTATTAAGCAGCACTGCCAAATAAAATGCAAGCACTACTAGAAATGATTTAAAAATAAAGCTTGGCTGTGGGGTAACATCTCGGAGACAAAGCGGGCGAGAGGGAGTTCGGAGCGCTGTGTGGGAGCACCGGAGCTCTGCCAGCAGCCTGAGGGGGACGTGGGGGTATGGACGTGGATCCCTGGGATGGTTGGAGTGGTCAGGAGCTGGAGTTGTGACTGCAGTAAACAGAGAAACTGCACAATCGCTCTTGGGGTGCCTGGCTTAGATTTATTGCAAAGGTTATGTCCGGAGCACGGCCGGCGTTGGGCATTGCGGAGCGGAGCCCAGGTGTACAGAACGGGACCTGCTGTCCGCGAAGAGAGTTGTGAGAGAGTGACCTTATCCCAGGAGCAGAAACCTGCCCTCTGCCAGAGGCTGCCCCTTGGCGTGGTGGTCTCCAGGCAGTTGGGGGCTCTCAGTGGCTGGCACAGCAGCAACTGGGGGTGACGGGTGTCAGGGCAGGGAGGGGACACGCAGGTGACCCACGTGGGGACCAGCAGCCGTCCTGTGCCCCAGGGGCAGCATCCCGGGGGACAGGGGGATCTGACTTTGCCCTTCTGCACCCTGGTGACTCTGCACGCTCTTCAGGGCACCTCCTGAGCAGGGGACTGCCCATCCCATGGCAATGAAATGAACTCCTTTGAGTTCAACAGCTCCTTCTTAGTCTTCGTGTCTAGAAATAACCCAGAACATCACAAGGGGAAGTTCAAGGCAGTGAAATAAGTGATATGCTGAACAAAATTCCGATCTTTCATTTTTTGAACAGGTTTTTGATACCGCTCAGCTTGATGCAACCTGCTATTTACCAGCCTGGCCTTTAATATGGGATCTGCTTTCCAATTATGCTTCAATTCATACACCAGTTGCAGAGGGCGTGTGTGGGCGTACGTGCGAGAGAGGGAGATTGATTTTGTTCTTTAAAAATGTGAAGTCTGCACCGACTATGAAAACCCATCAGAGTTTCTAGCACTTAAATGCCATTTCCTTTCTCAGCGTGCTCCCAGCACTAAGCAATGCTCCCAACGTCTCGCTGACAAGTGGAGGAATACATGCTGGTTCTCAGAAGCAGAATATTAACGCAGATAGCAGTGAAAACCAGGCTGCAAATCCGTTCCACAAGTAAAGGGTTAATGGGGGAGCTCACATTACAACTTGCAAGCAAATACATAAGGTCTTAGCTGTGTTTTTCAGCAGCACATGAGTGAGGACGGAATAAAGAAAGTGCATTTGCACCCTGACTGTTGCTGTGTGTTCCAGTTGCCCCTTGTGCCTGGACAGGAGGTTTGGGTCACCCTGCATGGCACCACTTTGTACAGAACACCTCCGTAGCCTTGACAGTGCTTCGGTGGTCACTGTATTTCATATCTGAGAGGCCCAAAGGTGTCTCATCTTTGTCCTTCTGCAGTTCTGACCGCTCATTTCTCTGTCGTGCAGGTTTGAAGACCTATCTGATCTCAGGTCAGAAGGTGAAGGAGCCCCAGTGCAGCTGCTCCCAGACCTTGCTGCCTGGCTTGGAGTCCACAGAGGGAGCCAGGACACCGGCAGCGTCCTCGGCCGAGAACTCCGGAGACCTGGCCAAGGCTCTCAACCAGGTGGAGAAACCAAAGGTGAGCTCTCATCTCAGACACCTCCCACCAGGAATGGGGAAACCTTGCAGGCTTGTTTAGGCACTGCTTTACAGATTTTATATATATATATGTATGTATGTATGTAAGTGCATGTACACATAGAGTGACAAAACACAATTTGAGGGAGGCAACAAATTACCGAGTAAAATTCTGCTCACCAACTGACAAACAATCCCTAAAGGAAGGTGAGCACTTTTTAAGGGTGGTTTCAAATAAATATTTCCTTTTATATTTCAGGACTCAGAGGTCAGTGCTGCTTTGTCAGTGGTACCGATTTTATGGGGGGGAAAAAGAATGTGGTTTATGCAGCTGCTGTAACTTCTGTGATTTTCTGCTTGAGCTGTTTCTGCCATTGCTCTGTCGTGCAGGTTGTGTACCTGTGAGCCTTTCCAGGAGTATTTAACAGACACCCCAGCAAAAAGATAAGCGGGATTGTTTGAGTGGTGGGAGAAAATACTCTGGGGGGCTGTGACATTGTTATATCTTTGCTCTAGAAACCTATATCTAGAGCTGAGAGCAGTGATTTGTATGGATTCAGCTCGGAGGAACGATGACACTTTGTTATGTTCACACCTCTCCCAAGATCTCTCCACAAGGAAATCTGTGAAACAATGTGTATTGCTTCAGAGCTTTGCTGTTACTCTCCATCTTCCAGCTCAGAGCAGATTTCTCAAACAACAGATGTCTATTCTCTCTTTTCATTCGTGCTAAGAATTCCTTATCCTGGGCTGCCTGAGTTGGGCACAGATGTCCCTGGCCTGAGACCTCAGTGTGTTCAGTCCTGGCTGCATCCTTTCAACACAGGTCTGAGACTGAGCTGATGGAGTTGCTGGGGGTGATTCTTGTGCTGCTCCATTTTTACTGCTCGTTTGTTTGCTGTCTGAATCAGGAGAGTGCGAGTAGGGCACCTTTACCCTGCCTCTGCACATGGTTTTGTGTTTTGCAGTAGAGGTGAGATCAGCTGGAGTGTCCAAAGTCAAGTGAGCTCCTCAGAGAGCAAGCCAGGCCTGTTTAACTACAGAAGGTAGCTGCAGCCAACTTTATCCCTCCCCAAAATACACAGTGTGTGCTTTGACAGCATCCAAGTTGCTGGTGATAGGTTTCTATTCCCTCTCCTGTGTAAGAAAGAATATATTTGGCACCCTGCAGGCACCAGCTTTCTATCTCCCTCTTGCCTTTCAGCCAAAGCACCAGCAAATAAGGCAGGAAAATACATCTTAGAGTTGGTGGGGAGCTGTACAAATGAACCTGTGAGTGCTGCCCAGGGCATGGCCGTGTACAAGTGTGACAGTGACGGGCAGAAACTCCTTCATTTCAAGCAGTGAAGGAAGAGGAGGGGTGAAACAAAGCAGTGAAGCTGAGGGCGCTGCTCTGAGAGACAGTGAGGGTGCCTTGGCAATGTCAGACAGCAGAGGAAGCTGGGACTGAGGACTGGGAAACCCCAGCGAAGCACAGGACTGACCCACCTGCAGCTGGGCTCTGATAAAGTTGTTATGGACAAACTGACAGTGGTACTCGTTAAAACGATGCAGGTCCAAAGTGAAGCCCGTGGTTGAGGACCAGCTGTGTGCTTTCTAAAGCACGGGGTGCCTGCTCTGCACAAGGTACAGGTACAGGTACACCACCATCCCACAGCAACTGGTGTGTGGTGTGGAGCACTTGCTGCCCCACCGCGCTTTGTTTGCTGCCTCATCCCTGATTTTCTACCCTGGGGCTGTTGCTGGGTGTTAGTTGCTGTTCAGAGTATCCTGAGCTGGAAGGGACCCACACGGATCACCCAAGCCCAGCTCCTGGCTCTGAAGGTGTCTGAGTGCTGAGTGATGGTCTGTGCAGTGCAGGAGTGCCAGCGTGACTGAGTGAGGGAAGGAGAAGCTAAAAGAAGCTGCTCAGAAGAGCGTCTTGAACAAGTGCCAGCTGAGTTTCAGCTGCCTTGGATACCCTGTTGTGCCACAGCTACTGCACAGAGTTTGTGTCTGTGGCTGCCTGCTTTTCCTCATCACCCTGAGCACTGCACATCTGGCCAGGGCTTTCTTGAGCGACTTCACAGTCCACTGACGCCGGAGTGAATTCTGGATGACTCCAGCCCAGGTTTCCCTGTGGTGGGTGCCATGGAGTCACCGTGGGAGTGCTGAGCACCAGCCTTCCCTCTGCTGTTCCAGTCACAGAATCATGGAATGGTTTGGGCTGGAAGGACCTGAAAGCTCGTCCCATCCCACCCTCTGCCACGGGCAGGGACACCTTCCACCAGCCCAGTTTGCTCCAAGCTCTGCCCAACCTGGCCTTGGGCACTTCCAGGGCTGGGGCAGCCACAGCTTCTCTGGGCACCCTGTGCCAGTGTTTTACCACTCCTGTTGTAAAAATCTCCTTCCTTATATCCAATCTAAATTTGCCCTCTTTTGGTTTAAATGCATACATATAGCACAAAATCCCCACAAAGAGCAGTTTAATCTGCAGTTTAATCACAGATCCTGCACAGTTTTTGAAAAGGAGCGGGTTTCTTTTTTCCAGCTTTTGGGGTTTTGTGGGGTGGGTTTTTTTAAAGCCTGCAGCTCTCTGGTAGGGTCTGGAGATAACAATTTGCAAAAGAATCATGACTTCCATGCGACTGTTTTAAATGCAAAGCTGTAAACAGTGTCAGTGTAGGAGGAGATGACTCCAGCTCTGCAAAAGAGACTTAAGTAGGAGGGGCAAAATTGCAGGCAAGTTGAAATATTTTTGCTATAAAGGGAATAAGTGGCCATATTGGATGCCAAGGATGAATTTCACATTTGGGGCTTGAAGGAATGTAAAGGAAAGTCAGGAGGGAGAATGCAGCAGTGATTGATCCAGGAGAGGAACTGTGTTTCCTCCTCTGGTGTATCTGCAGGTCATTGAACTGCGGGGAGTGTGGATATCAATAAAGTCCATGTGCGTAATTAAAATGCTGAAGACAAAGGCTAAAGACTCTGTAATAGCAGCTGGTTTTTGAATGAGAACACTGTCACCTGCTTCAGCAGTTTTGGGATCACTTTATTTCCCCTATTATCTTTTATGAAATGCCTCACTTGACAGGGAATCATGAGCTGTTGTAAAAATGTTTTAATCATTGCTTGGTATGAAAACAGAAGGTCCTTTTGCTTGTCTGGGTGTTTGCTGGAAGTGCATTAATGTTTTATTCATGGCAGTGAGGTCACAGCACACGGAGCCCTGTGAGCGCCTGCAATAGAGAAGGAACTTAATGATGTTGACTTGAACACATGGGGGAAGTCAAGAGGGACTTCTGCCTCTTCCCGAAGGTCAGGATGCTTTTCCAAGCCCTTTGTCTCCTGGTTTAACCCCGGGAGCTGAGTGTTTGAGGCGGCCTTCCTAGTTTATTAGCGAGATCAAACAGGGAGTGTTTTCTGTATTTATTGTTAGAGGTGCTTGGGTTTTGTTGCTATTAGCCAACTTCAGCCTTGGATAAATCTGCTAACTAACCCTCCAGGAGTTTAAAGGGCTTGTTAGCCCTTTGCCAATTTATTTTTCAAGCCATCTAATAATGCCTTCCACAAAGTGGTCGAGACATTCTTGGCATTTAGTCCTAAGTTATTTTTAAACCCAACCGTTTGAAAACCAACTTCGTAGTTTCTTCAGCTGTGCTGGTATTTGTTCAGACTGTGCAGGTTAAGGACTGGCTGTAAGTTGCTGATCTGGTGCCAGGTTAGGAGACTCAGAGTAATTTCAGTGGCCCAGCCTGGACTGTGCCCCTGAGGAACAGCAGGTCTGATGGTTTGGGGTCTTCAAAGCATTTGGGAGGTGCTGAGGTGGGTCAGCAGTCGCAGGGAGAGTGGGCTGGGAGAAACTCCTGACAATTAAACATTCTGGGTGATTGAATTTTAACCTGAGAGATAGAAAAGGGGCTTTGGGTGAAGAGTCAGCTCCGAAGAGACTTTAACACGCTGGTCTCTGAAATCAGGAGTGAACCTGAAGGTGGAAGTTGTGGGTTTGGACCGGGAGAATAGAGAGGCTGGAATGTGTCCCTGAGTCCAGAACACACAGCTAAAACGGACATGGGGCTCTTGTGTTTGGGACAAAAGGCTCAAACTGCCTGCTGAAAAACTTCCCAAGATGCTTTAGTGGGTCCCGTCCCACACATGAGCAGATCTCTGGTGAGCTTGGTCACCTGCACAGCTCCAGAGCAGGGGCTTGCCAGGAGGGCTCAAACACGGCCCCTCTAAGCACGGTCCTGCCTGTGCCCTGCCAGGGCTGGGGAAAAGGGTAAAGGACATGGAAGATACAATTCTGGGGTTAATTCCCCTGAAGAAGATCACGTTTTAACTCGAAGGAATTAGCTTGTTTTAAAAGCTCAAGTGCAGCATTTTCAGTTGCTTCCAAAAATGCCCAGCCTGGACCGAGTACAAATCCCGAGGGTTTTGCTTTCCATGTTCCCTGTGACATTTGCTGGGTGTTTGGCTTCGCCAGCCTGAGCTCCGCTCCCCTGCCTTGGAGCTCTGTATGCAAAAGGATTTCCCTTTATTAGTTTCAGATTTGTTGCTTTCCATTTCCCCGTGCTGCTCATCACGCATTGTGGAGTTTTGTGCTTTTTCTGGGTTTTGCTGCCTTTTGTGCTAAGTCTCCCCTCCTAATCCAGTCAGATCCCTTTGCAGGCAGTTTTTTACACCACCAAACTGCACTCCACCTACTAAAGAGCATTTTCCTCCTCTTGGGGAGGCCCTGTGCTAGTACCCAGCGATTACAGCTTGTCTGTGATCTTACACCAGTGAAGCTTTGCCGGGTCAGATTTAGCCCCAGCAAAGAGCAAATCTGTGATTTATTTTTGAAAGGGTGCGTTCTGTTCCAGTCGAATTTTGCTCCATGCTTCCCATTCTGTAGCTCTGTTTATCTTCCAGCCGTGCTGCAAGTACACGAGTGGACTGAATTACCAATTGCATAATGCTACAAGGACACCAGAACGTTCCTGGCTAAAATTTTTTTGTCTCCTTGCAGCCTTGCCCTTCATGTAGTACCACCCTTGCTCCCCACTGCGATGTCAGCGTAGAGGAAGGAGCTATCCAAAATGGTTGTCAGGATGAGCATAAAAACAGTACGAAGGTAATTTCAGTATTTCTCACTCCCTTTCTTTTCCCTCGTTGCTCTGCTTCCCTCAGCTTTCCCAGTTTTCTGCTGCCATTCCTTCAGTCAAGCTCTTAAGCAGCAGAACTGACTTTGATTTGGAGCAGTTGTGTTCCAAAATTTAGTTCGAGTCCCCCAGCTCAGTTTTCAGAATTTTTAGTGGTTTTATGGGCTCAGATTGATACTGAGAAGGACCTCAAACCTGGACTCTCAGTTGTGCTGGGCTGCTCAGAGAGGCACACACAGCACTGCCAGGCTCTCCATCCCTTACCCCACTGCACTGGCTCACCTCACCTCAAGTTACGTGCCTTGCCCGTGTCTTCTGCATCAGCTCTAACACGGGGTCGTTCCTGTTCATGCACACAGCTGAAATCCACAGCTTTAAGTCAGTTTGCATCCTCTTCTGACCAACAAATACAGCATCTTACATATTCCCTGTGCTGCTGCCGTGATTGCTTTCCTTGCCTGTTGCTTAGATGTTCTCCCTGAAGCCACCTGCCTCCTCTGCCACACCATGTGCTGCCTGTTTGTCTCGTTCATGGCCCCCACAGCCTCTTCTCTGCCTGTCTCTCCTTCCTGACCATTGACCTCCTGCCTAAACACAGACTGGGGACCAGTGCTCATCACCTGGCTCTTAGATATTCAAATCAGTTTAATGCTTTCCCTCCTTGGGGAGAGTCACTTCCTAAACACACTCTGAGACAACAGTCTCGTGCTTCACATCTCTCTTACGACTCTTCTCGCCTATAAAGCTGATTGAAAAACTGACCAGCACTACTGAACCACTGCATTAGTCTGTGTTTGTCTCTCTGCTCTCTGTCTGTGCTTGACTTGTTGTCTCGTGCTGAAATTGTAAGCTCAGAAGCAGGGCCGGCCTCACTGGGCTGTATGGGTGTGTTACACAGCAGTTCTGTGCCAGCATTCCCAGGAAACAGCCTAAGGAAGGAGTAAAATAATAAGGGAGGTGGAGCAGAGCGGCCAGCAGGCACTGCTCTCAAACCAGCATGAGATCTTTGAGACAGGAATCCTGGGAGATCTGCAGGTAGGCAGGAGATGCTTCTTCTCCAGGCTGCCCCCGCCCACGTGCCAGGGATCTCCAGGACACACCTGCAAGCAGAGGTTGTCCTCAGGTACCGACTGCCCGGTGTCAGGAGATGTCTTCATTGAATTATCCTCTCAGTTCCTTCTTCCTGCAGCTGTCCTGGCTTGTTGTGTGTGAATCAGCCAGTCATCTGACCCTGCTGGGAGGAGGTCTGTGCAGAGCAGAGGGAAAGGGCTCCAGTTTCACGGGAAGAAACGTGTTGGAGGAGACCAAATCGCACGTCCTTGCTGGGTTCGGTTTGGTTCTCGCTCAGCCAGAAATTGGAGCTGTTACGTGGCTCTGGGATGCCTGTTTCACTGAGGGCTTAAAGAACAGCCACGTGCACAAAGTTGCCATTTCGTCTGATTTCCAGATCTTCCTTGAAGTCTCCGGTCTCTTGGGAAAAAGAGCCATCCCCATCTCTGGGGTCTGTTCCCTTCCCATGGCCTGTGCTGCACTCGTGTGCCCTGCCTTTTGGGAATGTTACTGGTGTGTAACCACATCCTCGGACCTGCGTGGGTCCCAACAGCCTCTGGAGCTTTTGATGAGAGTCTTTTGATGGGGGACAACTCACATCGAGTCTCTGAGCTCTCAAGCAAACCTGCATGGCCTGTTGCCTTCAGAAGCCACAGTAACACTGGAGCTAACAACATTTAATAAATAGGGATTTTCTCCTACACAAACAGTTTCACACGCTAATCCCTGCCTGTTAAGATTAGCAGAGTGGAGACAGCACAGGGAAACCTTGAGCTGACTGAAGGAAAGAATTTTCTTGGGGATTTGAGCCTTTGCCAGGGAGCTAAAGAGAAAGTCCATGCTGACCTTCTGCGAAGGAGCAGAAGTTTTCGCTGCATTTTTCAGATGATCTTGAAGAACAGCAGGGAGACCAGACAGTGCACAGGAGTCTGGATCTTTTATTTGAGCTGATCATAGCAAAAACTGTGTTCTCTCAGTTTCTGCTTCCCAAGTAACAACTGGCTGCAGGGCTGAGGAAGAGCAGAAAGACTCTTTACTAGGAAAAGAAAAAGTGGGTAACCATGACCTTCAGTTTTTCCTTAGGCCTCAGGTTGTTCTGGGAAGTGTTCTGAGCAAATACAATCCTTAGCATAAATTTAAAAAAAAAAAAACCCAACAGTGAAGACCCTTCACTTGCAGCTTGTTGGTCATTCCTCTTTGGTTTCCCTTTGTTAGTTGTCCTTCTCCCCAAAGAGGGGGTTCCCCTGGCTCTGCAGGATGCCTTGTGCTCCACAGCCCTGTTCCCTGTGAGCAGCCTGCATAACCTGCTGGGGATGCAGGAGGACTCGCTCGGAAGCTGCTGGACCTTTTCCCTTGGAAAAGAACATGGTGACCTTTGACGTGAAAAGCCCTTGTGCTTACAGCAGTGTCCCTCTGGCCCAGGCAGCACCTCTCCATCCGAGAAGGCTCTTGCTCTGCCCCTGCTGGGATATGTGTGGCTGAAATCACCTTTCTCTCCTGGTTATTATGGGCTGTAGCAAAGCATTGGCAGCACACCAAGGAAACTACCCAATTTCCTATTCCTTCCTCAGCTGCTGTCGCTGTGCTGTGAACACCTGCAGGCTGCCAAAACAACTGTTGTGAGGGCTAGGAGGGACCAGACTGGGAATCCTTCCATCCCCTGGCTCCCAGCACGTGGCTCTCAGGCTCACACCTCCATTGGGGCAGCCCGAGGATCCCCCTGGGAGGCAGGGAGGAAGGGGAAGCGCAACCCACCTCCCTCCTGCTTTTCCTGTAGCTCCAGGGAACCATTCCAACACACCTTGTTATGGATTTAGCTCTGGAGGTCTTGGCTGTGAGAGGGAGCCAAGCCAAAGTGCTTCCCGACTCTTCCCTGCACGAGGTTCTCCTGCTGCTCCCTTGGTCTTGTGTGTGCCCTGGTTGTGCCTGCACCTCTCACTCCACCGCAGGGTGGGTTGCACAAGGAAACGCAATTAATTTTGCACGGGCAGCCAGAAATCAGATCTTTTCTAACTTTAACTAAGTTGATTTTCCAATGTCAGTAACATATTTCAGCACATGGCTGGGGTGGCGATGATGATATTTATGGTATTTATTTATGGTCACCGCAGTGGCATCCAAGAATAGTCTTCTGGAGGAGCTTGTCACTGCTGTGCAGGCAGGAGTGGAGAAACTTCTGTCATGAGTGGGCTCCAGGATGAGGAGAAATGCTACATGAGAAGCGATAAGACGTGGAGGGGGGAGATGAACATTCAAATGTGCTAAGTTTGCTCTGTGTTTGCATTTGAAAATGATCCTGACTAACTGCAGTTCATTTTCATTCTAACCACGTTTGGTTGTCTAATTCTTCTGGAATTGCTTCAGTGCGTATTGGGCTAGGACAGGCGAAATGTAAAGGAAGGAATTTCAGGCTCCGTGAAAATAAGAATGCATTTGGGTTCAAAGTAATCTGTGTTCTCAAATGAAAGCAGAGTTGGTAATACTCTACCCAAGCCTTGTTGCAAGCTAGGGTCAGAATTAACACTGCAAGTCTTAATTAATACAAAAGCAAAAGAAAACCAGAAGGATTGAGTATGTCTTAGTGAAGAAAATGTGGGTTAATTTGGTAGGCTGATGAGTTGTACAAAAAGGCTGTTCCCACAGGT
Organism: Sclerurus mexicanus; assembly: GCA_013396755.1. NCBI lineage: Eukaryota > Metazoa > Chordata > Aves > Passeriformes > Furnariidae > Sclerurus > Sclerurus mexicanus. Next base: position 126,305 of record VWZF01004390.1, read on the forward strand.
GGGAGAGGGGAGGAAGCTCTGGCACAGCAGCAGTGGGCAGTGGGAGGATCAGCAAGGGCTGCCAGAGCGAGTTGTCTCATGATCCATGGAAAGCCAGCACAGTTTAAGTGGATGTTTAAAAACCTTGGCAGGAGAGTCTTGGCCTTGGGATAAGTGAATGAAATTTGGGCTTGTGGTCGGTCGTCAGTGCACGTGTGAAAATGCACGTTGTTTTCTGCTCCTTGGAAAGCTGGCACGTAAAAAGAGAAAATACACCCAAGTAGGGATGTGCCTGCAGAACGTGGAGGAGATGCATCCACAGGAGAGGTGGGTGCATTCAAGGCAGGTGGAGTTTGGTCTTTGACGTGGTCAGGTCAACACTCGATGTGGCGAGGCAGAGCTTCTTTCAGCTTTTACTCCTTGAAGTCTCACCTGTTTGTTCCCTGACCCACTAACACTCCCCGTGTGTGTTTTCCAGGCTCCAGGAGGACACAGCCCCAAGACTCAGAACGGGCTTCTGAGTCCTCCCCAGGAGGAGAAGCTCAGCAACAGCCAAACCTCCCTGTATGAGATGCTGCAAGAGAAGGGCCGGTGGGGTGGGGTGAGCCTCGACCAGTCAGCTCTCCTCCCCCTGAGGTTCAAAAACATCAGAGAAAAGACAGATGCTCACTTTGTGGATGTGATTAAAGAGGACAGGTAAGGACAGTGGAGTGCAAGATCCTGGAAAGGTGAGAAGGCAGTAGCGGGGTCCCCTGTCTTTAGGCTGTATCTGTGTGCTTTTTGTCTAGGTTCAGTAATTGTTGTTAACATAGGACATGAGTTTTCTGATTTTAGTCTTTATTCTGCTTAAACTACAGTAGGAACTTGACATCAGGGACATTTCTGTTTAGAAAGATGTAAAGCCAGTTTTTTCACCACTTCTCTGGTGAACGGTCCTTCTTCAGTCAAGTCTTTGTAAAGGGAATTGCTCTTTAAATCACTTGTCATGAAGTTCATCTCTTATCTCGACAATCAAATGTCATCTAAATGCACCTAGTTTGTACTTTCCTCTGCAATTTAAGGTGTAACACAAAATCTGAACCACAAAACTCACATTTTTGTGTAGCAAAACAACAACATCTGATAACATTGTGTGACTAACACATAGAGATCGTGCTGGGCTTGGAAACAGAATTAAAGGAGAGAATTCTCCTGGAATTACTACCTACTTACATATTGTGAAGTTAATTTCTCTCTCTTTTAAAAAAAATAATTATTTGGGACAGAGCAAATGTTCTCCAAAGTTCAGTAGTGTGGGGTTTTTATAAACACACAACCATATCTCCCCTGTTGTGACAGTGACTTGACTGGAGCACCTAAGCAGATAACTTGAGTTTGCTATTATTTCTGGCCATTCTTATTTTCGTTCCACTTCTTCCACTCAGACTGAGGGTATTTTATCTCAATATCCTTGGCACTGTGTGCTTGTGTGGACTCTGGGCTGCTTGGGGCAGGGAGCCCACCACCTGAACTGAGAACGTGACTGAGGCAGGGAGAGGTGAGAGGAAGGGACAGGACAATCTCCCCTCCGGATTTCGTCACTTTGCCTTTCTCCTGCGACCACCTTCAGTTAAAACTCGGGTGCCTGTATTGCTTTTCTCCGTGTGCGCTCTGTCAGTAGCGGCTGAGAACGCGTGTTCGGCCGGTGGTTTCAAATCCTAGAAGACTGTCAGGTTGGAAAGTCCAAGTGCTGGCAGAAATCAGCAAGAACACGTGAGATTGTTGCTCAGACTGGAACCGGCGCGCTGCGAAGGTGAACGTAGAGAAGGAGCTTCGGTGGCGCCGGTGGTGGTGCTGCAGATGCCTCGCCCGAGCTCCTGTGTTCCTGCTGCTTTCCTCCTCCACTCCCCACATGGAGACATCTCTCTGAGTCGGGAAAAGGGCAGAAGCAGGACTGTGATTTGAGATCACTCCAAGCCTGGCTCTTTTTTGGTCTCAATATCATCATTACCATATTAAGTGGGCCATCTCTTGTTGCCACGGAAACTTCTCTGCCGAGTTCAGTTCGTGTAAACATAACTTTCCAAAAATAATCTTCTGATTAATTAGGTCTAAGCAAGATGCTCTGAGCCTACTGGTTTACACTGATCTTTTCAACATCTCTCAATGAGAAATTATGTGGAATAAATCCCTTGAAAAACATTCTTGATCTCCTACGATAAAACATTGCTCTCGCTGAATCAAACAGCCGTGAGGATGTTCGGGTGTGGAATTTGAGGTGTTGTTTTACAGGAGCCCCCCTTTGCAGTGAGTTCTCTTGCACTGGTTTGCTGCAAACCTTCCCTGGGCGCTGGGCAGTGATTTCCACTGCAGGGCACTTCCATAACAATTCCTGTAACAGCAAGTGCTTAACCCAGAGAGGATGGTAAGGTGCATAAATGAATCCCACAGGCTTCCTGTAGAGCTGGGAAGGGTTAAGCACCTCCTGGGGGCATTCAGGAGCCTGCACACTGCCTGGGAGGAAATGCTGCACGCTGGTGATATTTTTCATTTCCAGTCTCTTTGTAGAGCTTTAGCTGTGTGGTTGGGTTGGGAGTTTCTTTGTGTGCCAGGATTTGACCTCGGGGCTGATACCTTGGCACTGTCTTTAAAAATAAGAATAATGAAGACAGGCTTAGTGTGGCGTGTTTGTATTAGTACATTATAGAAGAAGACTTTTATGGAAAGTTACCTGTTCTTACAACTGGATTCTCTGTATTTGACAAACAGGGTATGGCTTGACCTTTGAGTCTGGCTTTGCTGCAATCACTGTAAAAATACTGTTCCTTGTAATCTGCACATCGCTGTGTATTGGGAAAGAAAGCTGTAGTGTAAGTGCACAGAATGGTAGAACATCCTTTCACTGCCGATATCCTCAAAGGGTTTTTGGTCTGGGGATTTGTGTTTCCAAGGAAAATGAGGTATTCCTTAGGCTGTAACCCTCCTGAGGTACAGGAAACAAGCACTCCTGCACTGCTCAGGCACTTCCAGTAACCCCCTTAGACTTACAGGGCAGAGTCCCTGGGGGGATGAAGCTCCCCAGACCTGGGCTCAGTGCAGCCCTTCATCCCCTCCCTGGCTCAGCTTCCTGTTTAAATACTTTTCAATTCTGTTTGTTTCTTTCCTCTCCCGCTTCCCAGTGGTTCTCCTTCCGGGGAACACACAAATCCCTGGGAAGCACATCGTGTACTTGACTGTTTAGGCAAGTAAAGTGGGATCTTCCTCTTTGGGACGTGAGTTGACCTGGAGCTGGCTTGGCACTGGGAATGCTGCCTTCTCCCTGGCTGCTCTTCCATCCTCCAGCACAGCATCATCTTCCTCTGCTGAGCTTCCCTGGAGGAAGAAGGGAAATTCAGCAATCTTTTAAAACAAAAACCAAAAGCTTTCAAAATTCTTGCTATAAGATGCTCTTAGAAACATCTTAAGAGAGGGGAGGAGCAAAGACAAGGGATAATGGAAGAAGGGTAATTCAAGTGAATCTGTCCTGTCATTCTTTCAGGGTATCCTCTTGTCTTTAATGTATTGGCCGAGGCCAGAACGATTAAAGCTCATGAAGTATTGGCCAAATTCATGGTTAGAGTATTTTGTCTTCTCCAGCACCAGTCCAAGGATGTGTGTTTGGTTGGTCTTGCATCTCAAAAAAAAAAAAAGAAGTGCTTCCCACATGCCATTGTGTGCAGGGGAGCTGGTAGTTCCACAAAACCTCTTTGCCAAGAGTTCAGGGAAATTAAACAAAAAAAAACCATAAACCAAGCCCCCCCCCATAAAAAACCCCAAACTCCATTCATAAACCTCTTACAACTAATGCACACCTCACCTTTGTATTTTTCCTCCAAAGGATGGGAAATAGAAACAACTTTTTAATGATCAAAGCCTCCTTTATGTTGTTTATTTTGATTTTTTTCCTGCACCTGACACTGGGAGAGAAGGGGAAGGAGGGCACAAACACCCTCTGGCAGCTGCTGCCTCCGGGTCCCTTAGCCCTGTTGAGCTGGTGTCATTATTTGTCACCGGCTTTGTTGATGATTCTGGTCATTTTAAATCTTCTGTTTCGGGAGTAAATCTAAGCTCTCTGTCTCCTCAGCTTCCATTCCTTTGCCTCCCAGATTCTTAGGGGAGTGTTCCCAGTCGAGTTACCGAGTTATTTTCGTGTCTGAAATAACAAGAAACTGCTATTTTCTAAAACGGACAGTGTTTCTTTTCCCCTAACAATTTGTCACCTTTGTCATCCTTGGCTTGCTTGGAGCAATAGAATTCCACCCCAGGCACAAATATCCCACAGCCACACGTCTCCTGAGGCTGTGCCTCTGTAGCAGCAATTAACCTTTACTGGTTGTTGGCTTAGATTGCAATTATCTGTAGTCATCTGCTGAGTTCCTGGAAGGACTTGTTAGCCTCCTCCTGAAAGGATCCAAGTTTGCTCTGTCATTTTTGGGTGGAATATTTCCCTGCACTGAGCGAGTGATGTGACTCAGGGTGATGAAGAGCAGAGAAAAGCCAATGGAACTCCAAAGCCAAGGTCCAGCATCCCTAGAAGGAGCAACCACAGAGCGGGGGGGGGCTGAAAGAGCTGAACAAACTGATGTTGCTGTTGTCTTCTTTTATTTTTCAGCCTCATGAAAGATTACTTCTTTAAACCTCCTATTAACAAGCTGAGCCTGAACTTCTTGGATCAGGATTTGGAGATGACCTACAGGAGGAGCTACCAGGAAGAGGTGTGTTTCTCCTGGCATTGGTTTCCTTCTGTAATCTAAGCAACTCTCTGTCGTTTTGGGGGTTTTTTTTCAACACATCTCATTGTAGTTGATGAAAAGGGTCGTGAAATGTCAAATGTGATTTACTGCTGGTATTGCTGCCTCTCAAAACAGTCTCCTTTCAGTTTATCACAGAATCTCAGACAGGTTTGGGTTAGAAGGGACCTCAAAGCTCATCATGTTCCACCCCTTGCCATGGGTAGGGACCCCTTCCGCCAGCCCAGGTTGCTCCAAGCCCTGTCCAACTTGGCCTTGGACACTCCCAGGGATCCAGGGGCAGCCACAGCTTCTCTAGGCACCCTGTGCCAGGGCCTGCCCACCTTCACAACCAAGAATTCCTTCCCAATATCCCAACTAACCCTCCCTCTGCCAGTGGGAAGCCATTCCCCCTTGTCCTGTCCCTCCATGCCTTGTCCCCAGTCCCTCTCCAGCTCTCCTGGAGCCCCTTTAGGCGCTGGAAGGGGCTCTCAGGTCTCCCTGGAGCCTTCTCTTCTCCAGATGAACCCCCCCAGCTCTCCCAGCCTGGCTCCAGAGCAGAGGGGCTCCAGCCCTTGGAGTATCAACATATCTTGTGCCATACCCCAAATCCTGTCCAACATTTGGGCTGGAAATCCATTTTCACAATCCACCAAGGTTCACTAATTGCTTCTCACTTGCCTTTTCTCCAGGTTCAGGTTAAAGTTTTAAGGCTCTAGGGTGGCCAGAGAACCGTATTGAGATGAAAGCTACTTGCCTTCTCATCAAATATCCCAGCTTTGAGAACGGCAGCTTTGGATTTGATTCTTGGTCTTGTCACAGCCCCGTGGTTGCCTCTGTGGAACCTAAACCCGTGCTGAACTCAAAAGTCCATATTCCATGGGCGTGCTGCACTCCCAAACACTGTGGAATTATAAGGAGCGCTGAGGAAGTTGTAAGAACTCGGTACTTTCTTCAGGATTCTGCACTGAGTGTGACAAGCCCTCAGTTCCCTTGGGGGCTAATAATACCACAGGCTTTCCGTGTCAGTGCATAGCCCTGCCCGGCTGACAGGAACTGCCAAGGTATCCTAAATTTACATCGAGTGACATTACGTGTCACTTAGAACTGAGGCTGCATTCCCACCAGTAGCTGAAAAATCGCTGCCAAAGGAAGGCAATTGCTGTGCCCTGTCCTTGCTGCTCCTCCTCCTCCCTGCTCCTTCTAATGGCTCTGGTGCTTCGAAGCCTTCCCTGCTGTGAGCAGGTCATTTACTAGCCCGGCATAAAATATTCATGGTTTGGTTTTGTGTCTGGAGCTCGCTCTTTTTCCGTGGGCAAGTGCCAGAGCCAGCCCAGGACAAGCGTGGGGCAGCAGGAAGGGGACTGGGCCCTTCCCTCCCAGCACTGTGGAGCTCTTAGTTTGGTGGATCAAACTGCGGAATTGCATCGAGGTGAATGTAGGAGCTGCTTTCTTTTCTTCCCACTATGTCCTACATCTGAGGGCAGGTGGGATTTCTGCTTCTGCTGCTCACCTCTTTCAGTTCTGGGCAGTGTCGGCACATTCTCCTTGGCAATAGCCCTTATTTGCTTGTTTTCCAAAACTTCCAGGTGAGACCTCACTTTATTTTACCAAAGGAAAGCCCAGTTGTGTTGCAGTTCAGTCTGTTCACTTTGTTCACTCCATAGTCATCCTGCAGCACAATATCTGGTGGTATCTGCATAAAGCTCCTGTAGCAACAACAGGGAGGAACTTCCCATGAGATACAGCCTGCAGAATTTACAAACTCTACATAAAATAGTAAATCAAATTGTTTCCAGTGGAAAGACTGGAAAGAGAAGTGAAGTAGTGATAGTTAAACATATACAGGTTGACCATATACAGGTTGACCTATTAATGTGGATATGTAGGGGATTCCTAGAAGGAGCATGACTGTGGCCTGTGTATTTTGTTAGCAGCAAGCTATTAATTTGAAAATGGTTATATAAACCTCCCTGGAAATGGGAATCTTCTCTCTCTAATAGTAACTCTGCAGCACTGGGGCAAAAACCTTTCAAAGCCTTAATATTAGCATTGTACTGGTCCAAAACAACAGAATCTGGTGGAGAGTGACACGAGTTGTCAGCACTCCTGGTTCTCTAATGGCCTGGCAGTCACTGCTGCTGAAAGCCACTTGCAGCAGCCCTGAATTCACCTCTAATGACACAGTGCCAGCTGCCTGCCCGGGTCGTGATCCCTCTCTGGAGTCAGCTCTGCTTCCCGAGGGCTTGCCTAGCCTGTTCTGCTGTGGAAATGAAGGCACTGCTCAGCTCTGTCAGAGCATCTTTAATGCTGTCCCTGGGGGATGCAGCGCTGCTTCCCATGGGGGGCCTCTGGGAGCAGGATTCTGCTGCTCCTCGGCTTTAAAGGGTAATTTGGGCATTGGAGTGATGCTGGTTGGGTGGTTTGGGTTGCAGAGAGGTGCAAACGAGGGACGGGTTTGCTTCCCAATATTGCCGAGCGCAGGAAGTTCTGAGGAGCAAAGGAAACTTCCAGATTAAACCCGAGCACTCCAACCGGGTGCCTTCGTGGTGACATTGATCCCCTCGTTTCTGTTTTTCTTTGGAACTTTGCTTTCTCTGGTCCCTCGGGCAGAGACAGAGTCCTCAGACTGGGCTCATCCGAGTAAGCCGGGATGTGGAGCTCCGGTTTTCAGCTGGACTGGCCACAGCAGCACAAGCCCAGCTGCACAAGCACTGGGCCAGCACAGGGTGGGATGGGAACACGTGCTGAGGGCTTATGGAAGAGCAGAGCTTGGTGTCCTGGGCTCTGATCAGTTTGGATTACACAGAGTCCCAGTGACTGGTTTTAATGGTCTGAAAGGGGGGTGGGAACCCTACCACGGGAGCTGTTACTGCAGGGAGCTGTTTGTGGGGTTTCCTTAAAGACCCATGGAGGCTAAAAAGGAAAACCTATTATTATTTTAAATTAAAATCATTGAAGAAAATATCTCACAATGTTATCTGCTGGTAATTATATTCATGTGCCTTTGCACAGAATAGTCAGTTTTCATGTTATTTTATTGCTGTATCGTAATAGTGTGTAAAAATCACCTCAGGCCAGGGGGCTGTGCTACCAGTGCTTTCTTTCAACAGCATCTTCTCAGGGAGCTGTGACAGCCATGGAACCACCTCTTCTGCTTCTAGTTTCCACACAGGCCACGCACTGGCTTAACCAAGTGGCCAGAACTTCTTTATTCCTCGATTCATTGTTGTGAGCTGCTGCTTATCCGCCAGCTGAATTCACCAAAATGCCATTTATTCCTCTCCATCCCTTCCCTCCCTCCCCGTCTTCCCCGCAGGTTATGAAGAATGCTCCAGTGAAGACATTTGCCAGTGCTACCTTCAGCTCCCTTCTGGACGTGTTCCTGTCCACCACGGTCTTCCTCATCCTCTCCATCACGTGTTTCCTGAAGCACGGCGTGGTGGCGTCCCCTCCGCCGCCCGCCGCCGTCGCCGTGTTCGTCGTGGCCATCCTGCTGGAGGTGCTGTCCCTCGTCGTCTCCATCAGGTAAATGAAGAGGGACGAAGACTGGGAATGGCAGGGAGAGCTGAAGGGGTGACTGGCACGGGAACATTCCGTTTGCCACCATCCCAGGAGCTCCCTGGGCCTCTCTGTGACGTTTGAGGAGCAGCGTGAGCGCAGATCCTGTGCGGAGAGAGCTCCGGCTGCGGGAATTGTAGGAGTGGTGGCTCTGCTGGAGGCCACGTAGGGAAACTGAGGCCCCACAAGCCTCCCTTCGCAGGGCCACCAGAACCCAAACTGAGAACTTTCATCAGCCCTGCAAACAAACCCACCCAAAAAACGCCTAGATAAAAGCACACTGCTGTGGGGTTAAAACCGAAATTCGTGTGTCAGAGGTGCAAAGAGCAGTGCTGCTCTCAAAGACAATAAGAAGAAAAATTGCTAAAGTGTGTTGCATCAGTCCAGGATTAGTTTCTTTTGAAGGTTTCATGGGTTAAGGTGGTAAGAGCTTGTGTTTGCTGTGTGACACATAACTGGAGCCCAGCGTCTCCTGGAGCCAGGGCTGTGGGACAGGCGCTGCTGCTGAAGGGGAGGGGGCACTGGTTTGTCCCTGTAGAAGGGGTGGGACTTTGCAGTGCCAGCCCCAAAAGCGGCAAAGAACCTTCTGTCCCTGGCTCCTTGTGCTGCCCCTCAGCCTCTCCCTTGGCTGTGTGACAGCGACTCCGCGTTCCCCAGTTGTCCCAGTGACCCACAGGATGTGTCTCCTGGGCCCCGAGCACACCTGGAGTGAGTCCATGGGGTTCCGGAGACCCCGTGGGGGCTGTAATCAACCCAGATGTTGGAGCTGTTCGGAAGCTGCTGGTTCGTGTGCACCTGTGGGAGCAGGTTCACTGTGCCCTCCTCAGCCCCGCTTTCCCTGCGCTTCCCTTGGCACCTGGGCACGGTCGGGGCAGTGCGTGGCAACCTGGGTGCCCTCACTTGCAGTTCTGCAGATCCGTCAGGGCTGTGTAAGTCGAAATGCTTCTGTGATTTCAAGCTGGAAGCAATTCCGCTGCTGTTTCAAGGGAAACGAGAGCTTACAGTGTGCACTGTTCTGACTGTTCAGGGCCAAGGTAAAACGTACTGAGTTAGTGCTTCAGTCACTGAGGGCAGTTTGTATCTCAGTGGGCACGTAAATGTGTGGAAGTGTATTCACATCAAAGCTGGCGTGCAGAGCACAGAGGGGTCCTGGATGAACAGTGGAAATGCTTTTAAAGATAGTATTTCTTAGCAGGGGTGTTTGGTCGTTGCAAATTGAATCCTCTTTAGAAAACTTAAGATGTTCAGAAGGTGTTAAGGGCTGTACTGGGAGATGGTTGAACTGGTAGTGCATCCTAAACTGGATTAACTCACGTTCTGCCCTCTCTCTTGCATCAGAAATGCATTTTCCCCTCTGCAGAAGTCTCTGCACTCTGGTTTGGGTGGGCAGAAGTTGTTTTGGCACTTTGGTGTGCCCAGGCAGCTCAACCCTCTCTCCAGCAGTGGCGAGCAGGTGCCCTGGGTTTGGTGGCCGTGAAGTTGTTGAGCTGGAAACAGCTCGACCCCCAGTTTGCTGAAGAGCCGCTTCCTGCCATCCAGGGAAAATTTGTGTTCACTCACTTTGCAGGTGAATTCTTGCTTCATTTTAGTATTATTTTTCAGTTCACTGTTTTTTCCCACTTGTTTTCCCAATGCTACATTGCATTGGCCTTTCCTTGTTTTGTCAGTTTATAAAAATCATTGCTATAATCTTAGAAATATTTATAGGTAGATACATAAGGTTTTATTGCAGTCCTGTTCTATAATTGGTGGTTTACGGGTTTCTTAAGGAGAAGGAAAATTGTTGTTTTCAGTCTGTCTATATAGCCAAGAACTGGCAAAGTAGTTTTGCCTTCCTGAGCCACGTGTGGCTCTGCAGGGGTTTGGCCTCACTGCAGCACTGTGTGGTCAAGCTGAAGACCCCACAAATTCTCCTGGTTGCTTTGGGAACCAGGAATTGCTGGATGGGATAAGCGACAGCTGCCCTTCCCTGCCCTCTCTGTCAAATCAGCAGTTGAGGAGTAGGGACGTAGGAGTTGAGGCACCAGGTACCTCTTGAAGTGTCTGCAAATCCCCTCTGTTTCAGCAGCTGTGTATTCTGAGTTGGCAGGGACACGGGAGGATCGTGGAGTCCAACTCCTGCTGGAACTTGCTCCCATGGACTCACAGTCGTGATCCTTCCTCTGCTAACGAGATATGATTTGTGTTTGGCTTAACTCTGACCATCCCATCTCAGGTAACACTTGAGTAGATCTCTTACAGTGCAGACCAGGATCATCTCAGCTCTGAGCTGATCCTGCCCAGGGTACCTGCTTGGAAACAGTCTCAGCCCTCACCTGGCAAGAGGAGGCTTTGCAGGTGAAAAGTCTCAGAAGCTTTCGGGTAGGTTTTCAGTTTTAAATGTGATGAAATTGGTGTCTTTAGGTGGACCTTTGGTAAGAAAAGGTGTCCAGTTTGGTTTGGCAGGTTTTTTGTTGTTGCTTTGGATTTGTAATATGTATTTGCTTTGTAGTAAATACATGAAACAGACTTTTGGGCCACCCCAGTCTCCTGGGGCACGCACTGCTGTACAGTTCCCTTGAGCAGAAAGAAGAAAATCCTCTTTTTCCTCTCCAAATCCTCTTCCAAGTGAGGACTGCTCCCCCTGACCACTCACCATGCACAGAAACAGCGCAGAACTTCCTGTGCAGAAATGTCATCCCAGATGACAATCACAGAATACCACCAAGATATCTGCAGGGAGGAGATGAGACTACAATGCTGGGCACAATCCCAGAATGTCAGGAAAGGGGATTATTTTAAGAGCAGAAAATTCTTGCTTCAGTTTCACATTGTATTTTCATCACCATGATGTGAAACACCCTGTCTTGAAATCAGTCTAAAGTGTAATTAAATCCAGGACTCAGCCTAGCAAGGCCTCACTTGGCTCTTGTGGCTCAGCCCTCAGTCCAGCCGAGGGAGGGGAAAGGGGAGCCCTGTCCCTCGCTGGGCAATGAGAAACAACTCACAGCTTGAGTTCTGGAGCAGCAGAAGTCCTCGTGGAGCAGAGCTTGTGAGGGAGAAGGATGTTTTGATTCCTCTGAAGTGTCTGGTAATAAATTCTTGGAGTACCTGTAGATGAGGATCCCACTGTTAACACTAGAGCCACTCGAAAATTAATCGTATAAAGCCGCACACAGAACTCGGCGCTTCATTTGTGAGCACGTGGGAGATGTCATCTCCTGCTCTGTGAATGCTCTGTAAAGGATGTCCTTCTGCCCACTTGAAATGTAACAACTTTGATGAGTTCAGTTGAAGTGTGAGAGGTCCCAAAATTCTGGTTTTTTATAAAAAACATTTGGGAAATGTCACTGAGCGTACGAGGAGTGCAGGGTTTCACCCGGGAGTCTGTGGGTCTGCAGGAACACACGTCAGAGCTGCCCACTATTTTTGTTTAAATACAGGATTTTGGTTAACTAGGTAATTTGGGCATCCAGGTCTGGAGTAAAACTGACCATAAAAGTGTTTGTTTACAAAAAATGTGGTGCTTTTGATAATGTGCTTCAGAAAAGACTTGTGGGTGAAGAGTTGAGGGCAGAGTGGTGGGTGTTTCAACCCTTGTCAAAGCAGCGAGAGGTGGGAGCACCTCGAGCTGGTTCATGGGTTTAAAAGGGCTTTTCTAGAGAGCAAAACCAATTCTCTCCTGGGTGAGGGAAACAAGGGCAGTCCAACACTGGAATGGGAAGTTGTGCTGTTGTCTGACTGAGCAGAACTGCCCCTTTCCTGCTGTGTCACCTTCCCAGCCTTGCTGAAGTGCCACCCATGGTCTGTCCACGGCCGAGATCCACTTGGATCTTCCGAAATTCCCACTGACCAGGAGCAGAAATCGTTTTCTGCAACTAGAGCTTAATGACCCAGATCTGTTAACACGACTGATAGAGAGTATTGATGCCAGGGAAAACAATGGAGTCTGTTTGCCTTTATTTATTTCTAACATCTGCTATTTAATATCCCACCAAACTGCTGCTATGCCAAGAGCTTTTGATTTGAACTCTGGGAATTGATTTGAAACTGCCAGTAAATACAGAAATGATGGTAACGGTCTCCATTAGCCATTAATCATTTATGTCAAAGTCACTGATTTGAACTCCAGCTTGTTTAAACATCTCGGAAGCCTCAGCATTTGAAGGCCTGTTGAGCTGCCCACTGACAGTGCATTATTTCCTGATAGTGCCCCGTAGCCATTCAGTCTGTCTGCAGCTCTCACTGCTGCCTGGATTTAATGCCCTCCCGATTCCCTGCGCTGGATCCGCCGGCTCGCCCTGCCGAGCGTGGGAATTCAGTGGTTCCGTTCCAGAGCTCAGAGCTTCGCCGGGAACACCAGCCCCCCCAAAAACGCAACGCGAGCAGGTGAAGATTCTCAGGAGGTTGCCCTGGAATTCGCACCGTCCCTTTGGAAACGCGGAAAGGCTGAAGGAAGCGGCACCCTCACCTCGGGGTGATGGAGGTGTCGCTGCAGTTCCCCCAGGAGTTTCTCCTGGTGTGGAGCCTTGGCAGAAGGGAGCGGTGGAGAAGCGCAGCCCCGGGTGTGTGGGTCGGGGTGAGAGCTGTGAGCCGAGCTGGGTGCTGTGCCAGCCCGAGCTTGGGGCAGCGTGGGCACAGCGGCCGCCTTGCAGGGAGCAGGCTGAGCCCCCAGTGCCACCTCCGCTCTCCCAGTTCAGCCCTGGGCCCCCAGTCCTGTCCTTCGGGAGAAGGGCGCTTTGCTTTCCAAGGTGGGAACTTGATTTCAGGCTGAGCACAGGGACAGCTCCGTCCTCGGGGTTCGGAACCCTTCAAAAACCCCAATTCGGCCTGAAGAGCCTTTTTTTTTAAATTTATCTGGGCTTATACCCAGTTTTTAAATTTCAGTGCTGGGTTGGAACACAGGTGTGGGTTTTGGTGTGAGTGCAAGTCCATTAAGCTGAGAACTGGCAGATCCCTGAGCACCCTCTCGTGGGTTGCCCGGGTATTACAGTGTGCTCCATCCTCCCAAACTTCTCTTTTTCCATGCGTTTGGGGAGAATTTCCAGACCTTAATAAATTAAAGTTAAATGTGTTAAATTAGAGAAGAGCTCTCGGTGCTTCAAAAAATGCTTGTGGTCGCAAAACTCACCCAAGTCCAGACCAGATAATTAAAATATCATTCATAAACAGTGAATATTTAAAGGTGTGGAATGAATGTCTAATTTGCATAAAGAAATTTAAATTCAGTTTGGTTTGTTTCAGGCTTTCATCCAGCATAAACCCTTACATTTCAGACTGCAGGGTTAAAAATAAGTGTATTGCTTTTCTCTTTTTAAAGATATGGTGCTATGGGGTAATTTATGTCACTTTGGAGGTTGGGATTTTCATATCCAGTGTGTGTTATACTTTTTTTTTCCAGCTGTGACCATCGCTGTTTGAAAAAAGGTGTAATTCTGTCCTGTTTGGGCTCTGCTGTTGCCCAGACTGAGCCTGATGACTCCACACGTCCCCTTACTGGCTCTGGGTGCAGCTCACTGTGCCACAGCACCTTTTCGTGTCTCCATACGAATAACGAGGCACTCGAGCTGCAGTTACGGTCCCTCAAGTGACTAACATTGAGCTGTGAGAGGGAAGTTACCCCGAGGATTTCTTTCTGTGGATGAATAATAGTTTTCCATGCAATGCCCTTGAGCATTAAGCATCCTTTGCCCTTCCCTTGTTCCTCTCAGCCGTGAGAGCATCCCCGGGAAGCTGCTCTGCGGAGCAGTTCCCCTTCCCTCCCGTGTGGGCTCCAGTGGGGATGCTGTGCTGGCTCCCGAGCAATGGGTGGATGCCAGCTGGCCCACCTGCCTGTGCAGCTCTGCCAGGCTGCCAGAGCTCAGCCCACGCTGCTCTTCCCCTTCCCGAAGGAGAGGCAACTCGCAGGCGACTGGGAGAACTGGTTTTGGTTGCGGTGGGATGGATCCGCGCGGCCCCAGCTGCTGGGGCTCTTAGTGGGGTGTGGGGCGCTGCTTTTCAAGCACTGCTGCCGTTCTTGTCGGTCATTTCAGTTGGTAAAAGCTTCCCCTCTCCCTCCCTGCTCTCTTTATGAATGGGGAGAAGTCTTCCCTGTGCTTACCCATCCAAGTAAGTGGCATTCGGCCGCCTCCTCAATCCCCCATCCTGCCCTGTGCCACAGCAAACACCCGGCTGGTCAGCAGAGGTGGGTTATTCCCTGGAACCACCAGCTGTGGGGGTGAAACACCAGCACTGCTCCCACAGCCACAGCGACTTCCGAAGTTGGAGTCCTCCGGGTCCATTAGAGGCACGAGGTGATGCTCTGCAATTAACCCCCCGTCCTGCTTCCCTGTGTTCCAGGATGGCGTTCTTCCTGGAGGAGGTGATGGCTTGCACCAAGCGTCTCCTGGAGCTCATCTCTGGCTGGCTGCCTCGGCATTTTTTCGGTGCAATCCTGGTGTCTCTCCCGGCTCTTGCAGTTTTCTCACACTTCACCTCTGATTTCGAAACAAATATACATGTAAGTCGTGGAGCTCCGTTCGGGTGACGTGGTGGTTTGGATTGAGGGAAGCACGTTGTTTGCCTGCCACCTTCCTCCACCTCCCTGCTTTGCATCCCTGTGATACATAATCTCTTGGAGGGCTTCGTGCATGCTGGAATTCCTAGTTTGTTGTGTAAATACGGTCCCAGGGCTTTGAAGACTCTCAGACAAGAGAGCAGAGCCGTGCCTGGAAATGCCTGGTGCTTACCTGCCCTTGTTTCCTTAGACCAAGCGCTTCTGCAGGGGTTTGGTGGAGATAATGCAGGGAGTTTATCTCAGGCTCATGAATCTGGGCTGCATTTGGAGTCTGTGGTTGGACATGTTGTGCAGTCAGTGAATCTCAGCACTGGGAACGGTGTTAGTGGTGGGTGTTTGGGCTTTGCAGCGTGACATGGAGGAACTCAGAGAGAGAGAGGTCTCTGTACCTAGAAGTGATCATTGCAGGGTGTGGACGTGGTTAAAGGAATGCAATATCTGCCTTCTGGAAAGGAACAGAACAAAACTGGCACATTTAGCCCTGTCACAGAGATCCACAGGGGATTTGGGGTCTCTGTTAATAAAAGCATTCAGGGGGGAGAACAAGGGGTTAAATATTCACAGAATTTCACATAAATTCTGTGAATTAGTAGAATCCCAGAATGGTTGGGGTTAGAAGGGACCTTAAAGATCATCTCTTTCCAACCCCCTGCCATGGGCAGTGAGAAGGGGGAAGAACAGTTTAATTTAAAGGCCAGCTGTAGCATAAAATCAAGGCTTAAAAGCTGTGAATAAAATGGCCTCAGACTGGAGATGAAAGTTGGTTTCTGTGCAAGTTTCTCTTGGGTCCCACAGCGATCCTTTCCAGGCTCTTCAGGGAGTTCTGTCCCACAGAGCACTGGCTATTTCACTGCCCTGGGTGTGGGAGATGACCAGATCCTCCTCACTGTTCTGTCCCAGCTCGCTCCTGCCTGCTGGGCAGTGTTTGGGAACATGGGAACTTGTGACCACACAGCTTTTGGTCCCTCTGAGTTAAACACACATCCCGTGCTTGTCACGGTCACAGCAGGCTCTGCTCGACATTCCCTTACATCACATGTTTCTGCAGCTTCTACCTTTGGAACTTCAGCTAAGGAGTTTTAAGCAGTGAATTTATTTTTTGTTAATTCATTTTAATGATGGTCTTTCTCCTGCACGATTGTCAGTGAGTTGATTTTAGGAATCAACTGAGAGGGCCCAAAAACCTTCAAATCTGTCCATTGATTTGATTTATCATCCCATTCATCACCATCCTTGATCATCTCTCCAAATGTTGAAAAATAATTAAAAAAAAAAGTGTTATTGCTGTGCTCTCAATACCTGTCCAGGTGGGGCTGAGTCAAAACACTTCAGGCAGCAGCAGTAAAATGGTGCTTTTCATCACCAGGCTGAGAATGAACTTTGCTTTCTTTCCTCTTGCAGGTCCTCCAGAGTCGTGGGGCTGTTGGCTCCCTCTCCAAGAGATGTCCCAACTCGGCTTGTGCTCAGTGTTTCCACACTCAGGGAGCTCTAGGAAATGGAGGCAATCTATAGAGGGTCAGGTGAGTGTCCTATTTTACTATGACATGGTTTTGCAAAGTTTTTTTTTTATTCATAGAATTTTATACCCTCCCTGGATATAAAATAATTAAAATGGAATTTAACAAAAAGAGCCATGAAAAAACAAAGCAAAACAAAAAAAAACTTTCCAAAGCCATGCATCCATAGTAAAATCCAGCACATCCTGACCCTCTATAGGCTGGCTTCATGCTGGGGCATCACTTGGAGTGAGAACCAGTGCTCTGCCACTTTAGGAGACCTGAAATGGGGGGAAAAAAGTAAGTTTGAGTTTTGATTTTTTTTTATGGACACTTCTGAAACTCCTTTTATCTGTTTTTGAGTCATTTAACAAAACCAACCACTGTGCTTGTGGTTTAAAAATGGTAAATTATGTAAGGGGGTTTTTTTTTCCATCCTCTGTGTCTGCTCTGAATCACATGTTTGCTTGTTATGCTACAGTGTCTGTGCTTCAGCTGTACAGGAAACGTGAAATCAACAATAAAAAGAGACTATTGAAGAGGTTGTTATTAAAAATACAAGAGAGAAAGGGAGAGAATGATCATTTCATGCTGCAAAGCACAGCATACAGCTAGAACAGAGCTCCCTCATTCACGTGTGGAGTCTCTGTTTGAGCTCGGATGGTCATGAATATTCTTCCTAACACCACAACTGGCACATCAGCCCCAGGGCTTTGACCACTGTAGGGTTGTGTCTCAGGGAAGTGGAGGCATTCTGGGCAAGGTGTCTGTCCTTTCCTTCATCCACTGACGTTGGGGGAAAGGGGTTTCCAGGCGGGGCCTTTGGAACAGAAAATGTCAGATCATCCTCGCAAGTTGGCACGAGCGGTCGTGCTACCAACAGTGGCCAAGAGCTGCCCCTTGTTGCCAGGGCAGATCCTCTCTTGCCCCAGTGCCCCTGTCGCTGACCAGGGTGACAGTGGCCCCTGAGAGGGGGCTGTAAGAACCGGCAGGCGGGTGAGGTTGCATTCCACGTCCTCGATGCAGTGGAATTTCGATGCTCAGTTTAAAGCAGGCAGGGTGTAACCCCAGCAGTGGAGAGGAGGTTGCCAGGAGGATTTACCTTCATTTGAATTTGGTGCTATTTTAATAAGAAGAGGCTCTGAGCTCCTTGCAAAGGTAAGCGGGAGGCGCTGAAATGGTGTCCTTGTGTGATGTGCTGGTACCAGACTCCACCCAGGGAGAACTGGCACCTTGCTCTTGGAAGGGAAGATGTCCCTCTTCCCGTGCTGCCTCCTGAGGCGCTGGGAGGGGTTGCTCACCGTGCCCAGAGCCCCGCTGGGGTGAGACCCTGGTGCTCCCCGTGCCCGCTGCCCTGGCGCCGGTGCCCGGGCGGCTGCTGACTCGCTGTCTCTCTCTGTTGCAGTACACCATGTTCATGTGTTGTGCCATTCTCATCACCATTGTGCAGTACTGTAACTTCTGCCAGCTCAGCTCCTGGATGAGGTCCCTGCTGGCCACCGTGGTGGGGGCAGTGCTGCTCATCCTGCTCTACGTCTCCCTGTGCCCAGACAGGTGAGTGGCCCGGCTCAGCTCCACGGGGGCACACTTGGGTTTCTCCACCTCTCACGTGAGGATTTTCACCACCTGCCGTGGCTTTCTCCACCACCTCCACTTTAAGGACTTTATTGCTGCATTATTGGTTTCTTTAAGGATTTCAGGATGGTATCTGAGGGCCCTGTGCTGGGTGACACTCTGTCCTCACTGCTCTGCTGGTGGGGCACACGTGTGTTACCGGACCAACAGAATTGCCCGTCACCATTAGTTTGAAAAGGTCTTTTACTGAAGGATTTCCCAGGCATTTGGTGACTCCAGGGAGCCCAGTTGTTCCCCCACACCTCCCTGAGTTTATTTTTGCTCTCGGGAACCATGTGTTTTTCTTCCACCACTTTCCTCAATGCATCTTCCATGGGGAAGGCAGGTTCTTAGATTGGATGGGATGCTAATACCCCGTTTCCTTACTCACCTTCCTGCCTTTCCAGAGGATGCTGCAGGACAGTGAGCAGAACCAAGATAATGCAGTTTCTGTGCAATACCCTTAAAGTTAGTTCAGTTCTCCTCTGATAAGCAGTTTTCCCCGAGGAGAAGTTGTTTGTTGTATTCTCCTCCTGTTTTCTTCCCAAGAGAGTCAAGGGGGTCTTTCCAGCCTTCCGCTCCTGCTGGCAAAATTTTATAATCTACTTGTACTTCTCAGTGGTTTTAAGACCTCACAGCCTTTGGCTCTCCTGGGATGGACTTTGCAAGGTCTTCTGCTAGATCAGTCTAGTTGCTCTCCTTCTTCAGAATGCTGAATCATGTGGTGAAAAACATGAAAAAACCTCCAAACAAACCAAAAAGAGTTGGCAGATACATGTTTTATGTGAGTGTTTAGCTTTAATCCCCTCTTGAGGTGTCTTCAGTGGTCTCTTTTAATTTTGATTTAATTTATATTTTCCAAAAAAGGAGCATAAAATTGACCCCTTACACCTGTTCACATCTGTGATTTGGAGGTGGCTGTAAGGAAGAACGTCTTTCCCTGGAAAAAAACAACTGGGAGCTGGAGTCAGTTGGCAAATGATTTGTAGCTCATTCTGGACCAAAGAAAAGTCCCTTCCTTGTCAGCGTGGGGAGCACTCAGACAAGGAGGGCAGGACACTCCTTTCCAGCCCCAGTGGAGGGAAGGAGAGTGTGGGCTCTGGAGGCTGCCCTGGCTCCTCGTGGATTTGTCCCCCTGGGTGCAGGTTCCTGGTGCTGTGTGTCCCCTGGCTGAGGGACCCGCTCCCAGGAGCACAGGTGACTTTCTCCCCTGGGCTTTTCCCTTTGTAGCAGTGGTGCTTTCCCTGGCCAGCCTCCAGCTTTGCTGAGAATCATGGAATCACAGCATCCTTTATAAAGGTTGGAAAAGCCCTCTTGAGGTCATGGAGTTCCCCAGCACTGCCAAGGCCACCACTAACCCACCGTCCCCAAGTGCCACATCCACATGGCTTCTAAATCCCTCCAGGGATGATGATGATGATGATGATGATGATGGACAGCTTGTTCCAATGCCTGACCACCCTTTCCATGAAGAAATTTCCCCAGTATCCATTGTAAACCTCCCCTGGCACAACTTGAGGCCGTTCCCCCTTGTCCTGTCCCTGTTCCCTGGGAGCAGAGCCCGACCTCCCCCAGCTCCACCTGGCTGCTTTTTCAGGGAAGCCAGTGCAGAGCCAACCCTTGATGCCAGTTCTTGGCTCCCTGGTTACCTTTCCATGATGCCCCCCAAGCAGGAGCTTGAAGTGATAGAGCTCAGTTCAGCTGCAGGTGTGCAACGGTGCTCGATGGATTGGTCCTGCACGAAACAGATGCAGGTGAATGAGTGAAACCCATAAATCCTGCTTGGCAATACCCGTGTTTGTTCCCCTAACCAGAATCTGGGCAGTAATTTTGGTCACAGGGGCAGCTGCAGCTTTGGCTGCACCAGGGAGGGATCCATCCTGCAGGTTTCTTTGCTTCTTTTTACAGATGTAACCAATCCTGAGAATGTGATACTCTCTTAATATTTGAATATGAGTGGCATCTCCTGATTGTTAGGGATTTTTTTGTTAGTTTGAAGGGTTTGGGTTTTTTTTAGCTTTATTTTTAAAACCTTTATAGTGTGTGCTCAGATGAGATGAAGGCATAACCGAGTTTCAGAGTTCTGAGCTCGCTCTCCCCTGTTTCCCAAGTAATAAGGGATTGTTTGACAATTACTCATTGCAGGAATCCTCAGTTTCCCTTTAGAGGGATTTGCATCTCTGGCTGGTTCCTCCTTTCACTCCTCCAGAAGTGCAGATAAATCATGTTCAGCCAGAGATTTCCTGAAGATGGTCACGTGTGAGGTGCAGTCACTGGTCTGTGGAACAGAGAAGTTGAACATTCTGTCTGAAGTTCTGCAGGATGGTTTGTTTGGTGCTTCAACTCCCCCTCTGAAATCAGTGCTTTCTTTAATTTCAGCTCCATGGAAACTCCTCATCAAGATTTGGCACAGAACTTTAGGTAAGCTTTATGTAAATTTACTCTCTTTACGTTTAGGGATGGAAACATTTTCAAGGAATTACATGTAGCAAAATTTTGCATCCACAGTAATAACTTGGGAACTCAACAAATTGGTTCAACAAGTTGTGCTTAAGCTCCTCATATTTGTAGTTTCCTTTACAGGGGACTTAGGTATGACCAAAATTCATCAGAGCTGATGGCAGAGCTGTGTAATGATATTTTCTCTTTAAATTGGATTTCTAGGAAATAGAACTATGGAGGAGCTCTATAAAACAGCATCTGCTTTTCTGGTAGTAGCAGTTTTTGGAGCATTAGCTGTGCATCACAAGGTGCTTATTTGATTCCCTTGGCTCCTTTGCACCATCCAGAAGCAGCGTGAGTGGGGAATTCCCTGTGGGAGAGGAGCTTCCATTGGAAAAGCTGGATGTGCAGCCAGGTGCCTTCCCAGGATGGGATGTGACAGTCTGGGCCTGGGTGTCACCTCAGCTCACCTGGGCAGAACAGCAAAAATAAATCTGAGGGCGAAAACCCAAGCACACAAAAATCTCTTGCTGGGTTATCAGTGGCCCCTGATAAATTAATGCAACAAAGATTCACTCTGATTATTGTGAGTGGTGAGCTTCTCATGGGTTTATTGCAAGTTTTGCAATGCCATTTTGAAAGTGTTTTCACTTGTCTTTGATATTAGACAACTAAATTTGCTAATCACGAGTTTGGGGACAATATTGGGGTTGTGCTGTGCTTGACTGAACTCCCATCCCTGTGGATATGTGACTCTAATTCATCTGAAGTGGGTTTTCAGGAGCATGCTGCTTTTCCTGGGATGTGTATCCAAACAAAATCCCCTTTAAAAACCTGTCATCTCCATGAATTCTGTGGAAAACACGTGGGTTTGGTACAGAGAGGGGAGCTGGGCTTTGACAGCAGGTGTTGCTTCACCAAGGGGGCAGCACTTGGGGGTTGGGGGGCTCTGGGTTTGCTTTCATGGGTTTTCCTTTCTCGTGGCTTTGATTCATAAAGGTAATTTCACTTTGGTAACAGAATTCCAGTTCACTGAATCCAGAATGGAAATGTGAAGCCAAAAGAAGAGGCAGCTGGATTTTTTATACACAAACTCTGCAGGGAACGTGCTGTAAAGGCAGTGGGCAGAGTATTGGTGTGGTGATCTCTCCAGTAATGTCTTGGGATCAGTCCAGCTTTGGGTCCTTCGGGGTTTATTGTTGGTTTGTGAAATCACTGAAGCTTTTGTGCTGCTCAGAATTACAAACCCCTTCCCCAACAGGCTCCCAACCAGCTGTTAATCACTAATACACTGTTCATCCTGCCTTAAATCATTAACAACCAGGTCTTCCCCTCAGTGACAGGAATCTGGGAAAAGATCAGTTACCAAGCATCGTTTGCCTGCAAGTCTTTTTCTTCCATAAATATACAACTTTTAGGTCACTCCAGGTGAAGGTCAGAGCTGGTGAGAGACCAAACCATGGATGTCCCCGTGAGCAGGCTCTGCCTGCTTAGCTTAGCCTGACTGGTGATTAAGACAGAGGCCCAAACATCTGCTCATTAAACATTTCTAAGCTTCGTTTTTGCCTTTTTTTAGGAGCTGTGCTAGGTTTGTGTGTTGCCTGTGCTCCTTTAGCTGGGGAAGGGACACATGTGCACGAGCTGTTCCCTTCAGTGCAGGCTCCACTGCTCTGGTGCTGCCCAGACTTGTCAATTAACGAGTGCTGGGAGTTAATCCTGTTCTGTTTCTACCATTAAACAGGATTTGGCTTCTCTTTCCGGGGCTCTTTCACTGTAAATTCTCGTGTACCACATTTCTCAAGTGCTGTGTGGACAGAATTGCCCCTTCTCCTTTTCCTGCTGATGGTGAAATTCTCTTGTCCTAACAAACATTTTTTGCAGCACCTTTCTCGTGGAATGAAATAAATCAGGTTCCTTTCTCACCCCAGTCACAGCAAAATCTTTCCTGTGTTCTAAGAGGACCAAACAAACTTACATTTTTGCCTTTAATGAGGTTGTTCCCTTTCCTTGATCAGGAATCAAGGGAGTATTACTGTTGCCTGGGAAGAGAGACACTGGTAATGGTAATGAAGCCTTGGCACCAAGTTCCTCTGCAGATTGTCCATGAATCAAGCTCTGGAATTTGCCTTTTTTCCCAGACCGCCCAGTTCGTCAGCCTGAAGGATATGACCCTAAACTTGGTCTTCTGAGCAGGAAATATTTCTCATTGTCATTCATTTCTTGCCCCAGGGCAGGTGGGCTGTTCTGTTTCCCGCTGTGGCTGCTCGAGGAGGATCAGCACGGCAGGACTGAAGTCCCTTGGGTGCAGGGAGGGCTCTGTGGGCAGCAGTTGCACCTTGTTCTTTGAAAGCAGCACTTCCATCTCCTTGTCTCACCATTCCTGCGTTGCGTTCTTCTCTCAGATTTAGCAGCCAGGCATCCTCTTTAAACACAGCGAGGCAGCCTAATCCAAACAAGGGCTACTGGCTCAGGAGCAAAGTGGCTTTCCAAACCCTTGAGTGGAAAGCCATTCTTTTTGATTTGTGATGGAGATCCTGTCCCTGGAGCTCTCGCTTGTTCCATATTCACACAGCCTGGATGGAGGTGCCAAGTTAATAGTGAGGTGGCTGTGCCAGGCAGCACTTCACCAGTTTGAGTTAAAGGAACATTGGCAGCTTGAGATTTCAGTATGAATGATTTTTAAGATTCATTTTCCGCTGCGGCACCTCATGAAAAGTAGAACTGAGAAAGACTTGGAGGGGGTGATCCTTTCTCTCACAGATGTGGGGGTTTTCTTCTTCTCATTCTACGGGGTGACTCCAGGTGATCACTGCTGACTGTGGGAGGTCATTTATGGTCCTGGAGGTCCTGCAACCCGGTCACTGGCGTGTCCGGAAATCTGCTTTCCAAATGAGGAGGATGTAATCACTCCCTCCTGCAGGCTGCAGTCGGGGCTTTCCATCCTGATGCTTCCAGCAGTTGCATTGGGATAAACCCCTGCTCTGGAGGAGACTCTGCACCTTCTTTTTGGGGATCCCAACCCCGTCCTTACTAATGCAGTCGGCTCAGAGGACAGCGAGTCACTCCCTGCACGTGGAGATCCCTGGGCTGGAGGCCAGAGAAGGCCAGGTCAGTGCTGAGGGGGGCACTGAGAGCTCACAGACGCCAGAGCTGCAGGAACGGGGAGTGGGGGGCAGCAGTTCCTGCCCAAAAGGCAGATCTTGCCTTCCACTTCTCCCAGCATCCCATTTGTGGCACTCGCCTCGTTCACTGGAGAGGAGTTGAAGTACTTTGGGGGGTGTTTTGTACAACAAAAAAGTGTAAATAAAAAGCATTTAATGACTTAAGTAAACCCCTGTGGCTGGGATGTCTGATAATAGAGAGGATTATCTGGATCAAGCTTGTACTCTCAAAGGAGTAACATAATCATTGCTCAGATCCTCTCACAGATCCCTGCCCACAAGATGAGGGAAATAACAAACTCGGATTCTGAAAGGAGCCTGAATTGTTCTCCTTACAGAAGATTCTTTCCCCAACCTTTTCTTATTTTCCAAGGTCTTTTCCCTTACTTACCTTGCCCTCCTTTTGTTTTATTAGCCCATCAAGCTGGGAGGATGTTTTGCCACCTGCAAAAGAGGTAGCAAGGATTGGATTTCAGGAATTGTTCCCATTCTGGTCATTAATCGTGGAATCATTTAGGCAGGAAAAGACCCCTAAGGTGGGGGAATCGTAGAATACCCCGAGTTGAAAGGGACCAACAAGGATCATCGAGTCCAGCCATTAACCCGGGGCTGCCAAGGCCACCACTAAACCAGGTCTTTGGCTTAGGCTCCACTTTGTCTTTCAAGGGAAGAAAAAAGTAGGTTCGTACCGGAGGTTCTGTGGAGAAAAGTGGTTGTAAGGGAGGAAGGGAAGAGCCCTGGTACAGCAGTTACAGGTCCCTGGTGATGGGACCTGCTTGGAGCTGGGCACGTCTCCTCCTGTCATCGTTCCCTCCTGAAGAGGGAATAAACTCAATATACCTTCTCTTCTTCTGGAAAACAATGCTAGAAAACAAAGAGTCATTTCCAATATAGTGTGTTACCTTTCTTCTGAAATTCAATCTGCACACTCTGTATTGTAAATATTTTACTTACAGGGAACTCTCTTCCCTGTAGGCTGACTGTGATGAAAGCTATTGGAAACAAAGAGCACGGCACAGAGAGGTGTTTTCAGAGATGGGGCACGTTCATCTGTTCCACAGCTGTGCTGTGGCTTTGCTTCATCACACTTTTCTGCCAGTCAGGTGTGTGAGAGTGGAATTCAGAAAACGAAGCTGTGGCTGTGATAAAGCTCAGCTCTGAAGTATTTCCAAAGTGGGAGCTTGTCCCCCACAGACAGAGAGAAACAGAACAGGTGGAGAAATGTTTCCATGTGTTGTAGGACGAATTCAGCCTTTCCTTCTTGAGCTGTTTCTCCAGCTCTGCTCTGAGTTTTGGACTTCATAGAGAAATGGAGGCACAGAGCACGGGTTGCCTTTCTGGTTCTCGAGGAGAAAGGTTGCTGTGATGCTTTCCCTTAAAAAAACGTCTCTTACCGTGGAAGGCTTCAGTGCGTGTCTGCTCATATCAAATCTCAAGCTTTGGCATAATTTCGTACAAAAAATGCAGTTGGGTGCCTCCAGGAAGGACTGGGTGCAAAACTGTCTGGGTTCAGCCCTCCTGTCCAGGATTACAGAGGTGGGGCCTTCTCAGCTTCAGCTTGTCTTTGCTTTTCTCCAGAAGGCTGGGGTTGCAGAGTGCAGCTGTCTCCTGGGCAGGGGCGCTTTGGCGCTGGCACACGCTCCGTCAGCGCTTCCTGATCTGCACAGGCAGGCGAGGAGCTGTGGAAAGGATCCGGAATGTTGCTCTCCATCTATGCGAGACAGGAGGGGTTTATTATTTTATGTAATCTTGGCACTCGGAGAAACTTTCTGTCTCCACCTCGGAGAGCCTCGGTGGTTTTATCATAGTAAAGGTGTCAGCCCAGAGCTCCATATTCTCCATGGCCGTGCAGTTCAGAGGACCACAGGCTGGTTTGGGTTGGAAGGACCTCAAGGATCATCACGTTCCACCCCCCTGCCATGGGGGTTCTCCATGACGTGTCTTGTGCAGTGTCACCTTCTTCCAAACCCTTCCTGTGTAGCGTGAAAGGCACATGGCAAAGGCTGGTGATGAGGAGACAAGGAAATGGCACAAGGAGTGTAAAGCAGATGGTTTTGAATATTGGAGGTAATAAAAAACTAGATAAATCCCACAGAACTCACACGCAGAGATCTGAACACACGCCCAGGCACTACTGAGCATTGACATGGGTGCTCTTAGTTACGTATTTCGGTGTAACAATAACTGTTTCCTTGGTGAAGCTCTTAAAACAGTACTGGGCGCCTTCCGTGGTGCCGACCCTGATGGTGAGGGAGCCCTCCGTGAGTTGCAGAATGAAATCCATTCTTTGGTGTTCCCGTAGCAGCAGGTGAAGTTCTCGGAGCATATTTTATAACTGAGTATGTAACTGCACTTCCCACGCTTCCTTCTCCAGCAGAGGATTTGTGTCCGTGGAGCAGCAAAGGCCGTGCCCTGGCTGTGGTTTTAAGTGCACCTGTCTGTTCTTCCCTCTCTCCAGCTCCAGGAGGACGCCGTGCAACAACAGCTCCGCGCCAAGTGACGCGAAGAGGCCGGCAGACCTGATCGGCCAGGAGGTGGTTCTGGTTTCCTTCCTCCTGCTCCTCCTGGTCTGGTTCCTGAACCGAGAGTTTGAGGTCAGTTACCGCCTGCACTACCACGGGGACGTGGAGGCCGATCTCCATCGCACCAAAATCCAGAGCATGAGGGATCAGGCCGACTGGTTGCTGAGGAATATCATCCCCTACCACGTGGCCGAGCAGCTGAAGGTGTCCCAGAGCTACTCCAAAAACCACGACAGCGGCGGCGTGATCTTCGCCAGCATCGTGAACTTCAGCGAGTTCTACGAAGAGAACTACGAGGGGGGCAAGGAGTGTTACCGAGTCCTCAACGAGCTCATCGGGGACTTCGACGAGCTGCTGAGCAAACCCCACTACAGCAGCATCGAGAAGATCAAAACCATCGGGGCCACCTACATGGCGGCGTCGGGGCTGAACACCTCGCAGTGCCAGGAGAGCAGCCACCCCCACGGGCACCTGCAGACCCTCTTCGAATTTGCCAAAGAAATGATGCGGGTGGTGGACGACTTCAACAACAACATGCTGTGGTTTAACTTTAAGCTCCGCATTGGCTTTAACCACGGCCCCCTCACGGCCGGGGTCATTGGCACCACCAAGCTGCTCTACGACATCTGGGGGGACACTGTGAACATCGCCAGCAGGATGGACACCACCGGCGTCGAGTGCCGCATCCAGGTGAGTGAGGAGAGCTACCGCATCCTCAACAAGATGGGGTATGACTTTGACTACAGGGGGACGGTCAATGTGAAGGGGAAGGGGCAGATGAAGACCTACCTTTACCCCAAATGCATGGACAACGGGGTCGTGCCGCATCACCAGTTGTCTATATCTCCAGACATTCGGGTTCAAGTGGATGGCAGCATCGGGCGGTCTCCCACGGATGAGATTGCCAACCTGGTGCCTTCTGTACAGAATTCTGATAAGACAGCCCACGGCACAGATAACTCGGAAACCAAGGACGTCCTTCCTGCCGCCAAGAAGCTCCAGAAAGACGCGGCGAAGGCAGAGGAGAGATGCCGGTTTGGCAAAGCCGCGGAGAAGTCAGACTGTGAGGACGCGGGGACTGAGGAGGTCAATGAACTGACAAAGCTAAATGTCTCTAAGAGTGTATGATGCACTGGCAGAGTTGCATGAAGTGCTCTGTCCGTAGAAACACACAAACTTTTGCAATTGGCAGTTTTCCTTTTCAAGAGAGACCTTCTCCACACCTGGGTTGTACGTTTGTGTTCATTTCGGCGCCTGGGGCTGTGTGGATCACGGCTCTTCAGGGCTTCTTTTCAGCCATCTCTCTCCTCCGTGCCCCAAATCATGTCCCGAGCTCCCCAGCTCCCTGTGCAACCATCTTATAGCTGAGTAGAGGATATTAAGTGCCTTCAGATATACTCCATTGGACTCCCTGTCAAGGTACAGAGGCCCCAAGTGAAATCATAGCTTTGGGTATTTATCTAATTTTAAAGAAAAGAAAAGCTGTGGTTATATCATTTTTATTGTTGTTTCTCACAAAACACTTTTTTTGGCTAATGCAACTCCTTGGGTTTTTTATATCTCTCGGAACGATGTTTTACTGTTATCAGACCTTTTGTATGTAACACACAGACATGTGCATGTATCTACCATATGAGACTGCTATAAAGTGCCAGTAACGCAGCACGAGAATGTCCGGGCGAGGGTGACACGCTTTGGGTCGGGCTGCAGGAGGAGCCGCCGTGGCTCAGCCTCTGCGTAGGGCACGAGGAGTGGCTGCTGCAGGTCTGGTCTCCTTTCCCTGTGCTCTCTTCAGCCTCCACGTGCCATCGTGTGCTTTGGATACGCTTGTTTTCCGTATAGCCAGTGAGTTACGGATGCGTGGGAGCAGAGGAAGGGTTGGGACAGCCCCGGTCCTCGGGACGGGTTTGCAGGAGCCCACGAGAGACCTCAGGAGTGTCGCGGTTGAGGGCTCGCGACTCCGACGCGGCCGAGGTGGCCAAGGTAGGTGACGTCGGCGTCTCTGAGAGAGAGAGAGAGAGAGAGAAAAGCAAAATAAATGTTTTGGGAATGCCTTTATTTATTTATTTATTTATTTTATTCCTCTCTGGGCTTTTCCTTTTTTGTTTTTCTCGGGGGATTCTCGTGCGCGGAAGGGATGAGGAGAGACGAGTTGGTTTAACGGGAGGAAATAAGATGGTGTTTCAGCCTCTTCGAGCTACCAACCACTGTGAGGACGTTACCTTAGGCAATATTTGTTTCCAAGCTGGTGACACTTGCGAAGCTGAGTCTCCCAGCTTCCCTCGGGACTGAACCAATGGTGCTGCACGATACCTTTCAGGACGGCCCCCGCACGCAGCCCGCGCTCTCGCAGCGGGGCATGGGGCAGCGGGCTCCCTGCACGCCACCGAGGGCAGGGACGGGCACAGGAGTCCTGGCAGGGAGCTGAGGAGCACGACCATTGCCCCGGGCTGCGATGGCTCCGTGCCCGTCCCCGGCGGGAACGCGGGAGCTGCTCGCGCGGGGGCCACTGTGGGATGGGGGCCTTGGGCTGTGCCGGTCCGTGCTCCGCTTCCGTCACCTCCTCACCTGATGTCTGATGCCCTGCTTTGGATAACATTGACTATTCGACTATTCCCATCCAGCGAACTCCTGGTGACACCAAATAAAGGATTTTTATGCCCAAAAGAAGTCGGTCAGCCAGGGAGGAGCTGAGGGAAGGCAGCGCTGCGCCGGCTGCATGGTGCTCTGGGAGGTGGTCCTTGCCATGCGAACTCAAGGCAGAACATATTGATTCTTCTTCTTGCCCCCACGTGATTTTCGGGATATGAGTAATAAGTGTATCCATTGTGGAGTTCCTGTTCAGCTGCTGGAGATCCATCTGCACTCCACGGTCAGCGTGCAGCCCTTGAAGCCTTTCTCAGATGAAACCTGTGGCATTCCTGGGTCTCAGTCAAACAGGACTCTGCGCTCTGGTCCCACAAAAGCTCCTGTTTATGCATGTCAGTATTCTGTTGGGTAGGAAAGCTGTTCAGAATCCATCCTCATCCCCAAATCCCTGTGCCACGAGTGCCATTGCCTGTTTGGAGGCTGTTCCGATGGGCAGCAGCGTGAGGTGGTTGTGAGTGCACGGTTCTCCAGCAGCTTCCCTCTCCCTAGGTTACAGCTGCCCCCACCCTGCCACAGTGAGTTGCACTTCCAACCTTCAGGTAGTAATTCTGCAAATACCTCTTGCGTCCGAAGAATGTATTCCTGAAGCGTTTCTAGGGTTCTCGGTTCACTTGAGGTGTGTCAGTGTTCCTTTTCCTACAGCCGAGGAGCTAACACGGTCCAGAATTGTTTACATGCCTTCTAGTGTTATATTTTTGTCTCAGAGTCCTTCCAGCCTTTCTCCCTGTCACTTCTTTCTCCCCAATTTCTAGACCCTGCCCATCCTTCCTCTCCCCCTGCTCAGCTGTTGCCAATGGCAGGACTCAGTGGGGACGTGCTGGCTCCTTGAGACGCTGCACAATAACCAAACCTCGGCCAGCCCCAGTCCTGCACCCCGGCACAGGTTGGCATCCTGTGCTTAATGCCCAAGGAGAAGGTGCTGGAGTGTGGCCCTGGGCCCCGAGCACCATCCTCCTCCTTGTTCAAGCACTGCACGATGCAAAAGTCTTCTCCTCCAGCCTATAAAGAGCACAATGTTCCCGTGTGCCGTGCGGGGGCATCACTGGGTTTGTGGGAACACCAGGAAACCAAAACACAACCCACCAGGGCCTCTCGGGGTGGGCACTGAGCAAATAAAGGGACTGAGGATGGGGCCATTGGTGGACTCTGAAATCAAGGGCTGTTGTCTGCTCTGGGAACTGCTGGTGGTGTTCCTCTGCCTTAACTCTGGAGCTGGGAATAGTCCTGAACAGCTGGGAGAGCAGCGGTGCCCTGTGTGCTCCTTGCCAGGACAGCAGGAGTTGCCCAGCCGGGGATTAAATCTCTCTCTGATGCCGTGGAGTGACCAAAGCAAGAGGTTCAGCTCCTGGTGGGTAATTTGGAGGGGGCATTTTCCAGGCACAAGGAGCCAGGAGAGATGTGTTTCTGCTGTAAACCCCTGGGAGCTGGACCTTTGCACCTTCCCTTTATGGCTTTGTCCCAACACACAAAGGACTCCGGGGATGTTCTTAGCGGGATCGTGTGGCTGTGCTGCGGAATCCCCAACACGGGATCCCCAAGGTCACTCTGTTCAGATGCCCGTGTGTGTGCTGGTGGTGCCAGCACGGTGGTGCCAGTGAGCGGGGAGGGCTCTACCCGGGGTTTATCCACAAGGACAGTGGGTGCATTGCTGCACTGCCAGGCCTTGGGGTGGTTTAATGGAGATGATTTTAAAATGGTGCAGAGAAGGAGGTTGGGAAGACTGTGTCGTGTTTGTGATCCCCGTGTCCCCTCCTGCCACGTGCAGGGCCTACTCTGGAGCGCAGTCGTGAGGAATACATGGAATATTGGCAGCAGGGAGCTCTTCATCTGTTGCTAACGCACCAAAATGCTGATTTTCCTCCCAGCTGCTCCTCTGAGAGGTTTCTCACTGAGAAGCAGGTGAATGGCATTCCTGTTGATTTATGTCTGGCTTTATGACTTTGAGAAGGATGGATTTGCCGGCAGTTTCCCAGGATTTGGGGCCACTCCCCTTTGCTGGAGGTAACTGAGTGCTGTGGGCAGGCAGTGTTGCTGCCTGGCTGTGGCTCCTGCTGTGTCCGGGAAGGTTCTGGAGTGGAGGAGAGGATGGATCCCCCAAGGGCTTTACAGCACAAGTATTTGGATCCTCCTGCTTTAGGGCTAAAACACTGGAAGGAGGTGCCTGGAGCAAAACTGAAGGGAGCTACAAACCAACCAACCATAGCAGCTTGAGCTACAGAGGGCTTATTCTTGAGTAAAAAGCCAACTTCTAGGGTTTCCAGCATTTTAAAATCTGTAACTCTGACCTGTTTATAAAACTTCCATTGTGAATACAGCAAAAAGTGTTGCAAGGGAGCAGTTAAGTCACTTCATGTCTTCATTTGGAACATCTCAAGAGGCCGAGGGCGCCTGAGGTTGGCTGTAATGCCATCGGCTGCTTAGCTCTGCACCTTGGCCTGGGGGTTTTTTTGGTCCAATTTAAGGACTCTGCCTTGTTTTCTCTCTCATTCCCTGCTGTGGTCTCATTTGCTCTGTCTGGATGGGACACATGAGTGGCTGCTGCCTCCCTTCTCCTCACCCTTGCTGATCTGTGTCTTCCTCGCTGCATGGAGCGTCTGAGCTCTGCTGCTGCTGCTGTCCCTGTGTCCTCAGGGAGAAGGGAGAGTGGGTTTGCTTTGGTGTCTTGGGCCATTTTGCCTGATCACAGCTGCAGCTTCCTCGGCATGGTGGTGACAGAAGATACAGAAGAGCAGCAGGCACGTCCCAGCAGTTAAAATTAAGAATGAACTGCTGAAAAGGCAGTTGTTGTTTATTGAAGGGATTTTCCCAGTTGGTGGAAGTGTCGCAGCGGTGGTTTGACTGTAAGTACAGAATGATTTGTGTGTGGAAACAGTGGAGATGGAGGTTCAGGGGTCCCCCAGTGCCTTGGTGGTGCCATCTCGATGCCCAGGCAGCTGTGAAAACCCAGCTGGGGTTTCAGAGTAACGCTGAGACTCGACTGGCTGTGTGTGGAACATCAGTTTGGGCAGGAAACTCATCTATTCCAATGGCTTTTTACCCTCTGAGTTCTCTGCACAGGCTGTAGCAGTGCTTGTTTTGCTTCCTGGGGGCCTTCAAATAGGCTGATTTTATCAAAATCTGCATAAATCTGCAAAATCTGCACCCTCTGAACTCTGGTTGGAAAGTTGCACTGGTGAAAACAGGACACCAGGAGCTTATTGCCCTTACTAGATTTCTTCTAAAATCAAACGGCAGGCTCTGAAGAGGTTCAAGGAGAAGGTGAAATGGGTGGAACGTGTCTTTTCTTAACAGGGACACAGTCTGAGTGTGCCGTGGTGAGGACGTTGGAGGTGCTTTGTGGACACAGGGTAGAAGAAAGGTGCAAATACTCCAAATAAAACCTTTTTCAAGTCTTTACAAGATGAGCTGAACCTGCAGAACTGTTTGCTGCTCGTCTTCAGGAGTCAGTGTTGGCTTGGGAGAAAGAAGATAAGTTTGGGACAAAATAGATTGGTAGAAGATATTTAAAGCTTTTTTTCCCCCCGGTATCTGATTGCAGCTGTTAAACGTTTCCTGCCCTGGCCAGGCTGCCCAGCCCGGGGCTGGTGAGGAGCAGGAGGCAGGTGCCTGTGTCTTCCCACATGCTGCTCCAGAGCTGGAATTGGCCACCCTTCTCAGGAGCTGTGCCATGTGCCTGTCCCCGAGTCAGAGATCACTGTTGTTGGTCTGTTACGCTCCTGGAGGGGCCCCAAGGCCACTCTTGGCCTCTCCTGTCCCGCTTTGGTGTGGGTTGCTCCCTTCTCTCCCTGTTTTCTGGCTCACTGCAGCAATTTCATAGAAGCATGGAATGGTTTGGGTTGGAAGGGACCTTAAAGACAATGTTGTTTCACCCCCTCCCACAGGCAGGGACACCTTCCACCAGCCCAGGTTGCTGCAAGCCCAGGGATGGGGCAGCCACAACTTCTCTGGGCAACCTTCTCACCACCCTCACAGTCAAGAATTCCTTCCCAACATCCCATCTAACCCTGCCCTCTGGATGTGGAAGGCATTCCCTGTGTCCTGTCCCTCCATGCCTTGTCCCAAGTCCCTCTCCAGCTCTCCTGGAGCCCCTTGAGGCCCTGGAAGGCTGAGCACCCCCAGCTCTCCCAGCCTGTCTGTGGCAGACGTGCTTCAGCCCCCAGAGCATCTCTGTCACCGCAGTGGGTTTTAACATCCAGAAATGTCAGTGTTTGCTGAATCTGAAGAACTGCAGAGAAGGTCGTGGCTGGGAACAGTTAATAAATTTCAAGTTTTTGTCAGTGATGCTCTGACCAATTCGTCATCCAGCTCAGCGTCAGGGGTGACGTGAAACCAGTGCCACCACCTGCAGATCCCTGATTTGAGCACTGATTCCCAAATCCTCATCCAGATGAGTCAGAACAACTTTCTGGAGTTTTCCCTTCTTTTCCTCCCTTGGTCACTCATGTCTCTGTTTCTACCTTGATGCACCTGCTCTCTCTTAGTCTGAAGATGGTCTGTGTCGATTTATGCCGAGAGATTTCACTCCAGGTGGGGAAGGAAGGCACGTGGTCCGTGTGTGCCCAGGAGGAAAGGCCTCCTCGGTGTCTCTGAAGCTGTGCCTTTATTCCAGTGAGCCCAGAGCTGCGTTCAGGGTTCATTTCCAGTGCTGGCTGTGGCACTCCATGGTGTCCAAAGGCAGGGGTGGCAGCACTGTCCTGCACTGCACAGGTACCAGCACGGTCCCAGCACCACTGGCAGATGTTCCTCTGCCTGTGTCGTAGTGAGGAGCCCACAGTCTCCAGAGTGACCCTCTCCCCATTGACTTGCTTCTAGTTTCAGAGCTAGAGAGATGCACAATGTATATGCTAAGGCAGAGCCTGTTACACCCCACTGTACAGCTTTAAACTTCCAAAGTAATAAACTCTGTAAAGCCAAGAGCCTTAACAACTCCAACATCTGCTGAGACGAACAACGCAGGTCTGAGTTTGTGCTGAATATTTGGGATTTTTTCCTGCTCTGGCGGGTGCCTCCGGTTAGTGAGGAGGCAGCAGCGGTACCCAAAGATGGCAAGGACCTTGGCCACCCTCCCTGAGTCCCCAGGAACAGGTAAACAGGCTCCCCCCTCGTGCTCTCAGGAAAGTCACCTCGCTCCCCCCGTGCCAGCAGGAGGCTTTAGGTGTTGTATTGTTCCAAAAAGCTCCTTCTTTCCATGAAACGGTATTGATAACTTGGCATGAAACGTCCTCTTTGCTGATGGCAGGGGCTGCATTCCTTCTTTCCCACCCTCCGGGCTTTTCCATCCTTCAGCACTGAGGTGGAGGAGGCAGGAGTGTAAGTGACGGGAAAGGTGGGTGGTTGGGAAGGAGCTGGATGTGCCCCTGGAGCTGCCATGGAGGTGCCACAGCGGTGCCCGGGTGGCAGCAACTCTGGCAGCTGAGTTGTCCCCGTCACTGGCACAGCAGTAAAGCTCTGGGAAGGTTTGCTCCAGGACAATGTCCCACTTCCTGCTGCGGGCAGCCGGTCCATGGATGCCTTTGTAAAAGCACCTTCCCTCCCGCCCGTGGGTTTCCTTGTTCTGTGGGAGCAAAGTTCAGCTGGTGACTGAAACCCTGCGCTGGAGACTGGAGTGCTGCTCTCTGACCATGGCCAGGGATGGCGATGGGACTGGGGATTGAGCTGGAGTTGGGGCTGGGCCTGGGAATGGGGATGGAATTGGGGCTGGGAATGGGGCTGGGGTTGGGTCAGCCTTCCCTCTCCACACGGTGACACCTACACGTCCCTCTCCATAAGCCATCACTGGGTGTCCAGGGCAGCAGTGCCCGACTACAAACAGCCTGAGGGGGATTATTTTTGGAGTGATCAGCTGAAACCAGGGTTGGCTTTGGTCTGCCAAGGGCAGGGGGTGGGGCTGGGAGCAGTGCAGACCCCCAAGCATCCCCTGCTTCCCTGAGAAGCTGCCTCAGCACTGCCTGTCCTTGCACAAGCACACGTGGGGATGAACAGAAATACAGATGGATCAAAAGCATTAATTGAGGATGCCATCGAAACCTTATCGACTTATGAAATGAAAATTAACTAGGAACAGTTTCCAGTTAAAATAAAACTTTTTTAAAAGGCAAATCAAAGTGTTTTGAAGCCTCCAGGTTAGCTGGCCGTTATTGTTTCCCTCCTGCCCAGCAGAGCCTGTGCTCCCCACCCTGTCCCTGCCTTGCAGGGAGAGAGAACCGCTCTGTTTACACCCACTGCTCGGGCAGCTCCGGCCGGGGCTGTGCGGGGGGACGGGGCTTCCTCGCAGAGGCCTCACTGTAAATACTCTGCCAATGCTTTGTGGACAAAATCGAGATGGAAAAAAGTTGTACCTGTGAAATACTAAGCTCTGTGTGTATATAGATCCGGCGTGTTATCTGCGGCTCTGTAATCAATTGTGTATTGAACTGTTTCACTGTACGGCCGATCATTTCACGCTCTCTTAGATGTAGAAAAGCTGGAAAGTAATTCACAATACACTATGTCAACTCCAAACCCGTTTGCTTTTGTATTTTTGCTCCAGCCCCGCTTCAGCCGCAGCGCTTTGCATGTAGTCTGGAAGAGGAATAGTTTGGAACGGAAGGTTTTTGGTTTGGATCTGGCTTTTGACAGCGTTTCTTTGATAACCACGAAGGCACCGAGTTAATTTTTGATCAGGTGCGTGTCCAGGAGGTGTTTTAAACGCGAGAGGGATTGGTCCCATAAAGCTGGTGGTAAACGACCTTCGTGTTGGCAGTGCTGGGTGAGGAGAGGAGTCCTTCCTGGTGGTCCCTGGTTCCGATACAGCTCGGGAGTGCCGGGAAGGGCCGTGCAGCCGCCGGGGGTCACTGCGGGCCGTGGCGGGAGGGGTCGGCAGAGCCTCTTCCCACAGGGAGCTTGTGTTGGGCAGAACTGGGCAGGAACCTGAAGGAGTGGTTTTTCTCCTTAGCAGAGATGGCTTCCTCTGGAAGAGCAATGCCTTATTCAGATGCCCTCAGTCCATTTGGAAAGGGGAGCCGGGCAGTTACTCTGGAGGGAGCGTCCGCAGAGCGAGGACTGGCTGAGTGGGAGTGGCTGGTCCAGAAGAGGAGCCTTGATGCTTCTAAAACTGGAATCTGGCCCCAAGAGCAAACCCCGTGTCTGTCTGTCTGTCTGTCCCACCCCCACCTTCCCCCCTGGTCCCTCGGGGTCTCATAGGCATCCCACTGTGTGTTCATCGGGTTTCAGTGGGGGATGAAACCCTAGGGAAGCCCTGAGCCCTGCCTGGCCAGGGTTTGACATGGAAGGTGAGGCTTCCTGTGGATCCTGCTCCCTGTCAATCGCTGCCATCACGTCCTGTGGCACCAGACCCTCCTCACGGGGCAGCCACAGCCTCTGGATGGGTCCAGCTCCCAGTTCCCATTTTTCTGCTCCCCCTCAGCAGCAGCAAGTCCAAGAGCTTTGTCCTTCTGGAATCCTGGAGAGGCGGAGTCCTGTTTCTCTGGGTTCAGATTAGTTCTCCCCATGTTTTAAGTAGTTGGATTTTCCCCACAGACCAGGTAAGTATTGGAGCAGTGGTAATGCCTGTGGTGTGGTTGGTGCCCCGAGCTCCTCAGTTCCAGCCCAGGTGTTTGATGCCAGTCGGGGTGTGCAGGCCTTGCTGGGGTGTTCTGGGTGGTCACCTTCTGCTCCAGTGTTGTCCAGTCGGGTTCCCATTGTGTTCCCATCATGGTGATTGTCAACTGCCAAGGGATATTTTTTAATAAATTTTACCAAGGTGTTTCAAATAAATCCTGCCTTCCTGTGTTCAGTTTGGTGTTGTCTTGTCCTGGGTAACGCCATGTTAAAGTTTCTTGTCTCTCTGTGCTTTGGTGCGTGGTCAGGATGTGTCGTACACCAACGACGGGTGTGATGAAAGATCCACCCTGTGCTTGGTGAGTTTGTGTGGGGGCTTTCAGTGCAAAGCCTGAAGATGTCTTGGATGCTTCACAGCAGTTCCCAAAAGGCCTGGCTCTCTGATACAACAGAGCCAACCCCGAGGCTGTTCCACCTCTCCCATCTGCAGGTGCTGCCAGGAATGCGGCCCCTCGGGCGCTGCAGCAGTGGGAGCTCTGCAGGAGCTGCTGGCTGCTTCCTCCTTTGTGCTCCAAAACCGTCCTGGGTGCCGGGAAGGTGAGTGGCACGTGGTCTCCAGGGGTTACTGGTGTGGTGGGAGGTCCCAGGCCCTGTCCCAGTCTCTGCTCCTGAGGAACCACTGCCAGCTCCGGGGTAACAGAGAGGTGCTGCAGCAGCTGGAGCTGTCTGCCAGTCTGTGGTCCATGGATGGCTGGAAGCTGCCTGGCTCGAGCCCTCCTTGCTGAACCGGAGGTGATATTTCAGCTTTCCCAGGGAGGGGAGGACTTGCAGGTGACCTCTGGCCTGGGCTTGGCTGGGCATGGGGACCCCCAGTACCCTCCCAGCTCCACCTGAGGAAGGTGTGTGTGGGGCGGATGTGCCAGCTCTACCCTCCTTCTCCTCGGGTATCCTTGGGTGTGCCCTGGGGACCCCCAAGTTCCAGCTGTTCCCCTACTTTCCTGGGGCAGCTCCAGCTCTCTCTGGGTCACAGCCCTGACTCCATCTCTGCCTGACGGGCACCCACCTGCTTCTCTCTGCTGTGCCATCGCTGAGGCTTCACCGAAGGACCCTGCCCTGGTCCTGCTTCAGGGGCAACCCATGGGGAGCAGGTGCTCTCACCTGGCTCCCTGCACCAGCACTGGCTTTCCTTTTCACGCCACTCAAAGAGCTTTGCCTCCATCTCTGGGTCAAATCTTTCTTTGGAGCTGTAATTCCCCCCCTCTCTCTGGTTTAGTGATGTTTCAGTTCAGCAAAGCCCATCAGCACTCTGTGTTAGTGTCCGCGGCCACTGCAGTGGCACCGGTGGCATCGAGTGCCACAGCTCTGCCATGGGGACCTGCGGGGCCTTGATGGCTTTGGGTCACAACTTGCTCTTTATCATTTCCTTCTGGTAACTAAACTTCTGCTGCTTTGTGGCGTGGAGCAGCCATTCTCGTTTCCCAGCTTCGTGGAGTTTATGGGAATTTAAGAGCTGGATGCAAATGAACTTCATTAACATGCTTAATTATCTTGTAAGCCTCATCCCCATCTGTCCTGCATATGCTTTGTACTCGACGCTCTGAGACAAGTGACCACGCTGGGCTCGGCACGTGGCACCTGCAAGAAGAGCCCAGCACAGCCTGTGGAGGGGCTGGATCAGTGCTGGGGGTGCACTGGAGGTTAAATGTCCTTTCTCAAAGGCTGTGTCCAAGCTGGGAGATGGGAATTGAATGGGTAAAACATGCAGCAGTGGCATGATCTTAGGAATGATTTGCTAAAAGCAGAACACCAGCATGGGAACAATGGAAACAAACCCCAATCCCTGCCCGTTTGCAGCCCAAGATCCTGCACTGAGGTCCCGTGGTGGCACAGGATGTGTTTTGCAGCGGGGGAGCTGTGCTGCAGTCCCAGCACTGAGTGCCACAAGCAATCCCAGGGAACGCTTTTGTCCTTATTTAACGTTACTGAAAAACAGCAGAAAAAATGAGCCTGTACTTCCAGGCTGGTTTGCAAATCCACAGATGTGCTACTGGGTCAGAGACAGCGCAAACCCCAGACTTGTGCTAGAGCCCCCAAAAGGTTCAGGGGCTGTGGCAGGGGCTGAGCACAAATCTTCAGCTCTTTTATACAACAGCCTTGTGGCAGAACCACCTCTGCTGGCACATGGGGTGGCCCACCAGGTGCCTCTGCGTGTGCCCCGCTCGCCTCAGCACAGGAAAAGCACTGAGGCACCACAGCTCTGCTTTCTGGCCGTGTGTTTGTAAGGAGGCCGAAGTAGAAGATGACATTCCGCAGGGCTGGGAGGGAGCGAGGACCCAGAATGAGCTGCCCTGGGTAAAGGTGTCCTGCCACCACGGCACTGAGTGTGTGTCTGGGGAGTGGGGAGCGGGGAGTGCAGCGCATAGCAAAGTGCTGACAGAGGATCTCCTTCCCTGCTCTGGCTCTTGCCAGCTCATATCGAGGCAAAGACACCCTGTTCCCACAGGGGCTCAGATAACACCCCAGCCCAGGCACCCCTGTGCCTTCCTCCCTCTGCATCCAGCTCCTGGTCTAAGGCCAATATCCCTATTGCGTTACCAGCACCCCGTTCCCCTCCGGCGCCAGCAGTTCTGGAGGGAGAGGTTTCAAAACTGTAGAGCTGGAGCTCTGACTAACTGGGAATATGAGCAAATCAGGGATGTGGCTGCAGGGGAAGCGATGCCACCGTGTGACCCAACTGCAGAGAGGGAGAGAAAACACAAGTTTGGGGCGGGTTGGTGCTTTGGAGGCAGGTGCTGTGCGGGTTCCTTGGGGGGAGCTCAGGGGTGTGCTTGGTGAGCACAGGCCCCAAGAGCACCATGACTTCATGGCATCACAGGCAATGCACAAACCTTTATCAGTAGCATTTGGGGTGACAACTCTGTGCCAGCCATGCTCTGAATCCTTCCTTCTGGAAAAAGGGGGTAAGATCTGACTTTTCTTTCTGATCCATAGGAAATACAAGGGAGAAGTGTCCCCCTCACGTGGCTCCTGCCCACGGAGCTGCCCTCGTGCTGTGGCTGCACCTGTGTGATCCAGCTGGGCACAAACAACTCTGCTGGGGACAGGTCCTGCTGGTTTGGCTCTTTGCCTCCCAGGACCTCCCCCAAACTCTGCCTGTGAAATCCTCCCATCCCTGCTGAGAGGGGCCGCAGGGAGCCTGTGTAGAAGGGCTGGTGTGATACCAGGGTGGTGCCTAGAGCCAGACGTCCCCTGAAATGGTTTTTAGCCCTGGTGGTGCCCAGTTTGCTGGTGCTGGGGTCCTGTGAAGGCTGTCATGGCTCTGCCAATGCTGAGTGCACCTGGGATTGGGTGCATTGGGAAAGGGGAGTTGGGGCAGTGACAGGCTGAGCTCCCAGATGAGGTCTGGCAGGGTGTGCCACTCCTTGCTTCCAGGCCGGGTCCCCACATTCCTCCTTCCCTGCTGGTCCCTGTTCTGGGCGCTGTATGCTGTTCTCCTTCCTCCTGGGTGAGTTTTTGGCGTGCCCCTGTGCCCTTTGCATGTGGGAGAAAGTGGTTTCTTGCTTTTACACCTGCTGCATGAAGGCATAAATGCCATAAGGACCCTCATTGTCAGAGGTGCTTCCCAAAGACCAAAGATGGCAGGAAAGACCCTGCGAGGCAACGGGACTGTGCCAGGTGGAAACGTGCAGCTATCCTCTTTGTCCCCACCAGCAGCTGGGGTCAGAGTGGCCCTGGGGACAAGGGGACTGGAGGGGCTGGCGAGGGCGCAGGGCCCGGCATGTCCCGGCCTTTATCTCCCCCTAGTGCCTCTGGATCCTTTGCTCTGCTGCTGTGCTGGGCACGGCAGCCGTGGGGACTTGGGGAGACCAGCCCTGGGGCAGCCACGTCCCGAAGCAGCACAGGGAGCGTGGGCCATAAGGAGGCGTGACCTGAGTAACACAAAATTCTGCTCCAGTGTCAGGAAGAGCCACGGCATCCAACGGTGCTAGGGTGTTCGGCATCCTGGGAACTGCAGTGGTGATGGGGAGCAGAGGGAAATGATGGAGAGCAAAGTGATGAAAGTGCCTTTGCTTGGCCCAAAGGGACCCAAAAGGGACCCAAAAGGCAGCATTTCCGAGGCTGAAGTGAGGTTGTTGCGGTGGCAGGGTCAGCTGGGCACTGTGACCTGAGCAGGCCTGAGGTGAAGGATCCACCACACCTGTGAGATTCCCTGGAGAGTGGGGAGAGGCTCCTCCAGCCTGCGGGGCCCTGGGGATGTCTAGCCCTGTGCATGGGGCAGACTGGCCCTGCTGGAGCTGGGGATCAGCCCTGGGTGCTGTGGCACCTTTGGTCCTGAGCCCTGCCCCTGAGCCATGTGTGCACTGAGTTATGCCCAGCCTCAGCGGCAGCCACAGGGTCACATGCAGCTTGCCAGGCTCTGCTCTGCAGGCTTGTCCTCTGCCATCACTCCGAGCTTCCCATCTCCCGTGGTTTGAACAGGATGAAAGGGGGAAGAGGCTCTTCCTTGGAAGCTGGTTTGCCCCTCAGCCCGGCAGGGCGAGGTTTTGTGAGGGGAATGGTTAGAGAGACACCATGAAAGGGCTCTGTACAGCTGCAGGGGGTGGTGCAGGTCTCCCCACGTGTTTGGCTCTCCAGGGAGAGCCCCTTCACACCCCGCTGCTGCAGGCGATGCACCGCGCTCTGCCTCGGGTGAGCTGGCACCGCCGGGAACTCCGCCTTTTGGGGTTGTCCCTGAGCCACTGATGGAGCTTGTCCTGATTTAGGGCGTTTCTGTTGCACTCCGGGCTTTTCAACACGTTTTAGCCCCCCTGCTGGGAGTGAGACCTGCACGTGGGGCCAGGGACACGGGCCATGCTCGGGGGGTACAGGGCTGTAGTGCATGGGGCCATTTAGGGCAGGGTGTGGGGCTGTGCAGCCCCAGTGGGGTTGTGCTTTGTGGGGAGCGTGAGGTGCATAGGCAGGCTCAGCTCTAGGGGAGAACGTGAGCCATGCTGGCCCCGCATCACCGTGGCCCCACCACGAGGACCTGCCCAAGCTGGGGGCTCACACTGTGGCTGTGCCCGGCCACAAAGCATTCCCCGCAATGTCCCGCGGTGCCCCGTGCTCCTCCAAGCCCAGTACCGATCCCAGGGCTGCTCCTGGCAGGAATCAGCCCACAGAAGGAGTTTGCTGCACTCTTCTGGCTTTGGAAACATCCTGAGTCGGAGGATTCCTCTTTGTCAAACGGCACGGAGGGGAGTCGTGCCCCCACAGGGTTAATTGCAACGAAACCCCGGCGGGTTGTCGCAGCCCCCCCGCCCTGGCGGGGCGCTGGCAGCGCTGCTCCGGGTATTTATAGCACCGTGAACTTTGAGCGTCCCAGCGAGCTCCCAGACCCGCTGGGACGTGGGGACGGCCCCGGCAGGGCTGGAGGCTGTTGCCGTCCTGGCTCCGGGGGCTGTGGCAAAGCCACCGAGACCACCCACTCAACGCCCCATCCCGCACCCCGTGCCACGGCTGGGTGTCCCACGGCCCGGCAGCACCGGGGCACCCAGGGACCCCGGGCTGTGGGACCCCTGTGAACACACCTGGGCAAGGTGAAGCCTCCTGCAACCACAGCAGCATCCCAAGCTGATGTACCTCTTTTCAGCATGGTAAACGACAGACAGAAGCTCCCACCTTGTCACAACATCCCTGGACAGATCTCTCCTCAGCAGACAACCTGCCAGCCAGTTCACCATGTCCTGGAGCGAAGGAACATCATGTGTGGCTTCCTAACTCTGAAACCGGGCAAAGGAAGAGGAGAGAGTATGGGTGGGAGGAGATGAGAAGCCTCTGTGTCTGTTCAAACCCTTGAAAACACCCTGCGAACAAAACAAAACAAAAAAATTAGGATTTGCTTCTTTTAAGAGATGCATCTATACCTATGGACTGAAGGGGCAGCCCAGAAAGCCAGCCGTGTCCTGAGCTGCATGCCCAGAAGATGGGCAGCAATGAGAGGGTGGGGATTCTGCCTCTGCTGTGCTCTGGTGACACCCCACCTGCAGAGCTGCCTCCAGCTCTGGGGTTCCCAACATGAGAAGGATGTGGAACTGCTGGACTGAGTCCAGAAGAGACACAAAGATGCTCCAAGGCCTGGAGCCCCTCTGCTCTGGAGCCAGGCTGGGAGAGCTGCGGGTGTTCACCTGGAGAAGAGAAGGCTCTGGGAGACCTGAGAGCCCCTTGCAGTGCCTAAAGGGGCTCCAGGAGAGCTGGAGAGGGACTGGGGACAAGGCATGGAGAGACAGGGAAAGGAGAAATGGCTTCCACTGCCAGAGGGCAGGGTCAGATGGGGTATTGGGAAGGAATCCTTCCCTGTGAGGGTGGGCAGGCCCTGGCACAGGGTGCCCAGAGAAGCTGTAGCTGCCCCTGGATCCCTGGGAGTGCCCAAGGCCAGGCTGGACGGGGTTTGGAGCACCCTGGGCTGGTGGAAGGTGTCCCTGCCCATGGCAGGGGGTGGAACAAGATGATATTCAAGGTCCTTTCCAACCCGAATTATTCTATGAAGGGACTTTAGGCTGAGATGGGATCAGGTCTGGGAAAGCCAGACTGAGCAATGTCTTCCTGCCACCAGTGGAGGTGGTGTGTGGGCTGGGAGCTGGCCCCAGGCACGATCCAGCTGAGCAGGAGCATTTGGTTCCAAATCAGAGAATCATACAATGTTAAGGGTTGGAAGGGACCTTAAAGATCATCTAGTCCCAGCCCGCTCTGCCATGGGCAGGGACATCTCCCACTAGCCCAGGCTGCTCAAGAGCTTATCCATCCTGGCCTTGAACATTTTCAGGGGTGGGGCAGCCACAGCTTCTCTGGGCAACCTTCTCTCAAGACAGGGCTGCTGAATGTGAGCAGTGTCACTCCTGGGCTGCTGGTCATTAGACAGGACATCCACACCCAAAACCAGCAGAGATGCTCTTGCTGCTGCACCGCAGAGCACCCGGGGGCTGCAGTGGGAGGGTCTCTGGATGGCCCCAGCCCTGCTGGTCAGTGCTTCAGCACTTCAGGTCTGGGAGTTGGTTGGGGCATTCATTTAGGAGTGATTGAGACTGAAGCCCTGGTCTGCCATGTCTCCATCCATGGTGGGTTTCTGCTCCGACTGCGGAGATGCCCTCGACTCAAAACTGGTATGTGGCTTTGCACAGAAGGACCAGAAGGGAAGGAGGTGGGCAACAAGAATAATTAAAGAAATGGAGCAGTTTCCACCCAAGGAACAACTAAACAGTCCGGAATGCTTCACCCAGGGCAGGAAATGACAAGGGAATAAGACAGAAGGCAAGAAAAGCAAAGGTTTTGCCAGGTCAGAGAAGTCTGGGTAGACCTTCATAAGGACAATGAGAGATCTATGATTCTGTGATGAGATGAATCACTGACATAAGAATTATCTCCAGCCCCTTCTCCTGGGGCCTGGTTACTGAAGACACACCAGCACCATATAGTACTTTTTTCCCCATCAAAAGCAACTGAAATGTTTTGGCCAGAATTTACTGTTTTTCTCATGAGTTTTCACTGTGATTCTGTCCCCAGAAGAGAACGTTTCGTCTACTGTGGGTAATGTTTGACAGCAAAGGAAAATGGGGACCTCCAAAGGGCAGTGTCTGGAAATCTTCATCATGGAAGACCGACCTCATTTATAATTACAAATACACACAGTTTTGTACAATTACACGTCCCGGCCAGCTCTGAGGGCAATTACTCAAAGTTGCCCCTTTTTTCCTGAAAGCACTGGTGATTTATTTATGGGGAAAATTATTTTATACCCTCAGGAGAATACGAGGGTGTTGCTATTGCCCTCTAGGATGTCTTTAGGTCCTGCCCACCCCAGGAACATCCATAGAGCTTTGCATCAGCAGGCATGGGGGCAAACACTGGAATATCAGGGAAGGGAGAAGAGGAATGGTTTCAGTGTTACAGAGGCTAAAGCACATCTTCAAAATGATTGAGCAAGGACACTGCTCGTTACGTAAGGTTGTTGGGGGCAAAAAATAGGCTGATTTACATTTTTATAGGAAATACAAGGAGGTCTGTGGGTGACATTGCACCTTCCACGGAGAATGTCAGCGTGAGATAAGTGGGCATCAAAGGGAAGCGTAACCATGTTCCTGCGGGGACAG
Organism: Sclerurus mexicanus; assembly: GCA_013396755.1. Lineage (NCBI taxonomy): Eukaryota > Metazoa > Chordata > Aves > Passeriformes > Furnariidae > Sclerurus > Sclerurus mexicanus. The sequence continues at coordinate 170,677 of VWZF01004390.1, forward strand.
AGTCCATCCCAGAGAGCTGAGTCTGGGAGAAAAGGGCTTTTTAAAGACAATTTTTTGTCACCATAACAAATACACTTTGTTAGCACAATGGGCCTTGATGCAAGGCTGCTTGTTCTCAGGTCTGCTGGTTCCTCTGAGTTTTGGTGAAGCTTTGGGTAGCAGGAAAACCAGACTGCCTCTGTTTTGTGGACGTGGTGTTTTCATGGCAGGAATTCCAGGCAGGAGAGGTTGATGTGCTTTTCAGGAGGGGGGGGGAGTTTTTCAATGCCCGTCAGAGCAGGTTGTAGTTTAGTGATACTTTAATTTAATTCACAACGAATTGCCTGGTGGGTTTTCCCCTGGTTTCAGGTTGGTGGCCCTCTGAGATTGTCTCTGCCGTGCTTCAGATCCGAGGCTGTCTGGCAGAACAATTCCGGTTGCTCAAAAGCGCCGATTAGCATAAATGAAGGAGTGGGTGAAACGTTCATTATATTGCCTACTGTCATGTTTGTGTACCAGATTTTGTTACCATCTGTCATTTCTGTTTTCTTGTTGTTGCCAAAAGTTGTCATTCTGAATGGAGGGTGGAGACGTATCTTCAAAAGCCAACAGGAGATAATTTTAGGTACTTTAGAGCTCGTGTGTTCCGCGCTGGGTGTCAGCAGCCCGCACGTACATCAGCCTCACGCATCTTTGGGAAAATCTGGGCAGTGGTTTAGTTAAAGGAGTTTTTAAAATCAGTGTGGTCACGCAAAGGCACAAGATTCTCAGCTCTTGTCATTTAAGGAGAGTATCTGGTCCTTGCCATTGCATAGAAAAGCTTGCAAATAAAATATGTTTTCCCTAATGTTAAAAAAAAATAAAAATAGAGAATACAAAGAAAGGGGGTATGTAGTGACATCAGTGTTAAAAACCAAGCTCCTGTCCAGAGACCTGATCGAGGGAAGCGACAGCTCTGCAGCATCCCCAAATGATTTCCAGGGATGTGAATGTCCTGGGGAGTGAAGCTGGACAAATTCCACCTTGAAACGAGGCGCTGCTCTCTCGCAGTGACGGTCGCTGTGCGCTGCGACAGCGGGCCAGGGGAGCAGTGCCCACACCGGGGCTTGCAGCCTGTAGAGCAAAATTAGCTCATTTTCCACTGCACGTCTGTAATTCAGTGTCTGGGAGGAAGGGCTCAGCCTGCACGTGGGGAGCTGGGAGGGGAAGCCACGAGGATTCCTTGCCTTGCCCAAGTGCTGTGAGCTCGCTCGGTGCCCTGTGCCAGCTCAGGGTGCCTGGAGTGCCCCTCTTCCTTCAGACTGGAGCACCAGGCTGGTGCTGTGGACTTTTAAACCTTCCCTGGCAGTGCTGGGTCTTCCCGTCTTATGGGACAGTAGCTCTGCTCTCCTGAGGCTTTCATCTGACCTGAGTGACAGGGCTCTGTGCTTACCTGAAATGCAGTGACTCGTGGCATCCAAAAATACAGAAAAAAATATCTATTGGCTTCAACTGGACTTAAACTCCAGAAGACACAAAGCCAGGCAGTTTAGGAATGTATTTTTAATTGGTTTGGACACAGCCAATGACGTGAGTTCATAACCAAAGCCATGAGGATGTCTCAGTGTCACAGTGGGAACTCGCCCTGGCGTGGGGGTGCAGAGGGGCACTGCTGGCTCAAGGAGAGGTGGAGAAGGAAGAGATGGAGCTGCCATTGCTCTGGAAGAGGCAGAGATCATTCTGGACATCTCTGATGGAAGGCTGGGGGGAGACCAGGGCCATGTCACGACTGCAGTGGTTACTGGTACTGCTTTGCAGATGCCTCAGGGGGTCTGTGTTCTGCACCTTGCAGTGCCCACAGGGGCTCCAGAGAGCTGGAGAGAAGAAGGACTTTGGGCAAAGGCCTGGAGTGCCAGGACAAGGGGCAGTGCCTTCCCACTGCCAGAGGGCAGGGTTAGATGGGATATAGAAAGAATCCTTCCCTGTGAGGGTGGGCAGGCCCTGGCACAGGGTGCCCAGAGAAGCTGTGGCTGCCCCTGGATCCCTGGAAGTGTCCAAGGCCAGGTTGGACGGGGCTTGGAGCACCCTGGGCTGGTGGAAGGTGTCCCTGCCATGGCAGGGGGTGGGATGAGATGGGCTTTAATGTCCCTTCCAACCCAAACCTGTCTATGACTCTATGAAAATCCTGTACTTTACCGAGTCTTTGGCTGCTTTTATAATACAGGTTTGAGGTAACAGCTCTGTCCTGCTTTAACACTTCAATAATGTAAATTACCTTTCCTAACTTGAATTCTCCCCTATTTTCTCTCTCCCAGGAGGTAACTGTATAAAGCCCACAAGCAAATTCCACACGGGCATTCCAGGATGCTGCGAGCGTCACTGACAGTTGGTGTGGAGAGGTTGGGTCTGGGTTTGTTTCACAAGTGTGAAATAAATTTTGGAGCTCTCATATTTAAACCAGCCCAGTAACTTTCCCTAAATAAGCACCAAATGTTGTCCTGTGTAGAGGAACCTGGCAGGCAGCTGAGAAGCCTTGAGGTAAGCAGGGAGATGTGGGCTTGGGCCACGGGGGGAGTGGAGCTCACCTGACAGAGGGGCCAAACCGGTTGCTTAGGGGCTTATTTGATAGGTGTGACCATGCACTGGATGTGGGGGAGCTGGTGGACTGAGCAATGGTGGGACCTCCAGGCTGGGTGATTTGAAGCTCCACTGCCCTGCTAAGCACAAGGCTGGGATAAGCTTTAATGGCTGATGGGGGCAGGAAGAAAAGCAAGGAAAAAGGGAGTTTCTCAACACCCAGTGAGCTGCAAGACCGAAGCACAGAGCACATCAACAGCCAAACTGTTGAACAACGCGTGGCAGGAATTGAGCATCGTGCCCAAGGTGGACCGCTGGGGCTGAAAATTTAATCCTGATATAATCAGAGACAGCTCACAAAGCAAAATTGTGAGTCATGAGTCAGGGGGTGAGATGCCACCAGTGTCAAGTCTTGCAGGAATGGGACAGGAGCGATGTGTGTAACAATCTTCTGCCCCATGCATAAAAGGATGGAGCAATATCCTGAGAAAAGGGGGAAGGTTTCTCTGCCCACCCAGAGAGGTGTTTGGCCTTGAGGAACTTCAGTATCATGTCCAATCAAGGACACAAAATCTAAACAAATTAAAATGCATCTGGAGGGATGTGCAGGTACATTAAAAGAGCTTCCTGACCTTTACAGGGATTGTTTTATACCCTGGAGCATGACATTTTATTACTCCCCTCTTCTACATAATTTATCATAGAAAAATATTATTTTGGCTGTAAAATTATTCGCCTTCGTTTAAGTTCAGCAATAGCATTTAACTTTCTGTTCCTTTTTGAAACTGATTTCCCCAGAAAAATTACATACTGTGCCAAGACATTCCTTCGGCTCTAAATTTCCCTGCCTTTAATGTCACGGAATGGGACATCACCACTGGGAGAGTGATCATTTCTCTGATAACCTTGAAAGCAACAGAGTGGAGCTCCTCACTGGAGCCCTTCTCATGCAGATTTTCCAGTGGAAATGATCCCAGTTTTTCCTGTGATGATTATCACCACCACCATAGTCACTCTGCTGCCCTGCTCTGATCCCCTTAACCTGAACAGGTTGTCCAGAGAGGCTGGGGCTGCCCCATCCCTGGAAGCGTTCAAGGTCATGTTGGAAGGGGCTTGGAGCAACCTGGTCCAGTGGAATGGGGTATAATGAGCAGAGAGTGGAATGAGATGAACTTGAAGGTCCCTTCCAACCCAAACCAGCCTGTGATTCCATGATTCTGTGAGCTAAAACCCACAATGACAGTAATTATTTCTACTTTCACCTGAGCCCATTATTTAGGCACTGCGCAAACTTATTGCAAAAGGTGATCTTTGCTGGAAAAAGGTTTTCCAGCTAAAGCCCTCATGCTGGGATGGGAAAAACTCTGGATTGAATCAGCAGGAAGGGTTTGGGTCTGTTTCTACGCTGGGCACCTGGAAGATTCCAGGTGTGATTCAGGCAGCTGTAACAAGGTGAGAGGAGATATGAAAGATACATCCAGTGGGATGCGTAAGAGCCAGACCATACCCCAGGGACTCTCTGAGAGAGCCACAGGGCTGCAGGAGTAGTGGAGCCTTTAAACTGATTGTTGCCATAACAAGAAAAGGTAAGGAATTTGGTTTGAATCAAACTGATGTGAAAAATTCAGTCAGGGAAATGTTGGTGCATTGATGTATTTTGGTCACTTTGTCCTCTCTTACTCCTTTTACTTTCTCCGTTGCAGAGGTAAATCTGTTTTTAAAGCTTTGCTCACACAGCATGGAAATAGTGTTTTCTTTATCAATTAATAGATCAGAAGGTTTCAGTGCTTTCCAAATTCCAGAAGGTGAAGCCTCAGGGGGTTTCTGAATACTCACTGAATCCCTGAATGCACCGGGGTTACCCCCCTGAATAAGGTAGTTTTCCACAAACTTGTTATCTGCTAGAAAAAGGGGGGAAAGAGCCGTCATCGTCTGATTTGTGGGGCTGGGCCAGGTCCCACTTGCCACTGATCCCAAACCAGACAGCACTGAGCTCTGAACTCCTGTGGAAGTTGCCCCTTTTTGTCCCAAACAAGGAAAGGATGCTTGTGGTGGAAGAAGAGATAGGGTGGAGGCACAAACAGGCAGTTAATGTATTCCCCCTGTTAGCCCAGCTCGCTGTGCTCCCTGCCCTAATGAATATTGAAGAATTTCATACAAATTGGAACTGGTTCAGCAGGACAGTTTTCCAAAAGGCTTCCTGGTCACTGCTGGGGGCCCTTTCCTCCATGGGAGGAGTGCACAGTCCACAGGAAGGAATTCTCCCCTGTGAGGGTGGGCAGGCCCTGGCACAGGGTGCCCAGAGAAGCTGTGGCTGCTCCATCCCTGGGAGTGCCCAAGGCCAGGTTGGATGGGGCCTGGAGCACCCTGGGCTGGTGGAAGGTGTCCCTGCCATGGCAGGGGGTGGAACAAGGTGAGCTTTAATGCCCCTTCCAACCCAAACCAGTCCATGATTCTGTAATGGCACGTGGCAGTGCCTAAGCAAGGACAGGGCAGCCACCTCTGAGGCTGCACCTTTCTCCAAGACCTTGGGCAGCGTTAACCCTTGGAGCCTAACGCAGAAAATGAGGGACCTGTCTGCCACCTAAAACCAAAGCATTTCACAGCTGGCTTTTAACCCAGGTGAGGCAAGAGGCTGACACTACAAAAGAGCTTGGAATTGCTCTCTGGGTGACTCCAGGAGTTCAACAGAGTCTCTGATGAGAAATAAAGTTTTTTAAGAGTTGAACCCACAGGAAAAGGTTGGTGGGGGGAAGCCAAGATTAACATTGACAAGGTACGGAGAGTTTCCCAGGAATGAAGCTACTAGAGATCACCAAGGCCTTGCACTGAAACCATGACTGACTCCAAGAGGAGAAGAAACAGAGGGACAGGCAAGGCTGAGTGGAGCAGGAGCAACTTCAGAGCCGTACTGTTGTAGCTGCCTCCTCTCACCATGACAATGGCAGAGCAGGGAAAAAAGGCACCGGTGTCCTCATGGCCTGGCTCTGCAGTGGCTCAGCAGAGATTTGCACACAGGATGGTGCTGGGCCTACAAGCTTGGGCAGGGTTTTCTTGGGAACACCAGATTTTGCTGCAGCAAAAAATAAGGACTGTCAGCCAGAACACAAGGAGGGCGCTTCCAAATGTCATCCCAGACACTTACGTGGAAGTCACAGCATTGCTGCGAGCACTGCTACCAGCAAAGAAATGAAAGCTCTATGCAGAGAGAGGAAAAAACCTGAACAATGAGATTTATAGTAATTAATCACTTCCACAAAAGACAAGTGCGGTGTGTCCAAGTGAATTAATAAATGCTTGGGTGGCCTTGGATCAAAAGCAGCAATGCTTAGTGTGGTCAGATGTGCTGAGCTCTTGATCACAGAATCACAGAATAGTTTGGATTGGAAGGGACCTCAAAGCTCATCTTGTTCCAACCCCTGCCATGGCAGGGACACCTTCCACTATCCTAGATTGCTCCAAGCCCCGTCCAACCTGGCCTTGGACACTTACAGGGCTGGGGCAGCCACAGCTTCTCTGGGCACCCTGTGCCAGGGCCTGCCCACCCTCACAGGGAGGAATTTTTCCTAATATCTAATCTAAACCCACTGTCTGTAAGTTTGAGCCCATTCCATCTTGTCCTGTCACCCCCTGCTCTAGTAAATAGTCCTACCCCATCCTTCCCATACGTTCCCTGCAGGTACTGGCAGGTAGTGACCTTGTCTCTGCAGCGCCATGGTGGAAAGAGCAGAGGGCAGAAATGGGTGAGGAGGAATCTGGAGACACCTTTCAAGGGACGAGGAATCCCCCAAGCCCCTGGGACTGAAGATGCTGACATGCCAGTGCTCTGAGCACGAGGAGAGAACAGGAGAACGAATGGAGTGAGGCACCAGCCTCGTGGGAAGGATGAGGTTGTTCTCCAACACATGGATCCTATGGGGATCCAGAGGGGGATGTGAGCAGTGCTCGCTGCTGGAGTTCACAGTTCAGCACTTTTCATGTGGGGTTCAGCTCATGCCAAGCTCTGAGCAGCAGCACCTGAAGAGCTCGGGAATGCCCCCTCCTCCTGAAGGTGTAATTGGGAAGGCCAAATCTTTAACTGAGGGACAAGGCAGGGAGGTGGGAAACACTGGAATCTTCCCATCATGAATGGCCCGAGTGTATCGATGGGCATCCTGCCGTTCTGTGTGCTCAGGGAAGGGATCTTTCACCATAATCTGCAGGGGGAAAAAGTTCCATGTCTTTCTTTTGGCCCTTGCTGGCTGAAACCACCCATAAAGCACTAATTGCAACTGCTAAAAGGGAGCTAGCAGACATGAAACTTGCCCAGATTACCCAGATCACTGTTTTATGGATAGAAATATGATTTTTAAACTGACCGTGGGGCAGGATGTGAGCTGGTGTCAGGCAGATGAGAAATGATAATGTAGCACACCCCAAAGAAAGACATTTTTCATAGCAGTTTGACTTTAAAAATAAAGCAAAATGGACTGCTGTCTCTCAGACAGAGTGAAAACTATGATTTATGAAACAACAAACCAGGGGGAGAGTGCTAAGACAGGTTTATACAGACTTTTCTTAATAATTTGTCAGGCATGGCAAAAATACAGGCCAACTCCAGCAAAAAGGCTTCACATTTGGGACATAGGAAAGAAGAACCCCTCAGAGTGACAGATTTGATTATGCTGATGACAGGAGACTACATGTTTTTCCTGAACTGTTATTCTCACTTCCGTGAGGCAGCCTTACTTGTTACATGGGGGATTCCTCCACATCCGAGTGGTGCCTGTGGAGAGGATGGGCTTGCCAGATGATAGACAGGAATGTGAGCATCTCACAGCGATGTCCAAGCCTGCATCCAGTCCCCCACTAGACTCTTTCAACAAGGAGGTAGGAAATGGCTTTGAATTAATGAATATATACTGAAAAGTAGAGCAGAATCAGAATCAGACCTGAGCAGTGCTTGATAGCATTAGATGACAGGATGGCACTTACAGAACTTGTTTAGCCATCTGCAAACACTTCCTCTGCATCAAATGAAGCAAGGAGACCCTTTGGGACACGCATGAGGCTCCGCAGCCCAAGGAGCTGAGGGTTTGCAGAAGTGCAAAGACGTACAGCTAAACACAAAACAGGGCTGTGATTGCGGTCCTGGGTTACCACCACTTCCTGAACACCATGGAATTCACACATACAATGGAAATCAGAAGCCAGAAACCAGTTATTTCACAGAAAGTTGCTCCACAATCCCATGAGTGCAGGGTGTGTGTAACCAGACATGCTTGGAGAAAGAAGAGGCAGCACCTTCTGCAGCAGCCAAAGGGAGAGGAGGCAACAGGCTCTGGGCTTCTCTTTTCCCCGGGACAGCTTTGGCAGCACACAGGGATGGGTGCAGAGACATAACATTACCAGAAAAAACAGACTCCCATTACCAATGGGAACTGCTCTGGTGATGCCATGGTGACTACAAGTTACAGGGCAGAGCTCCTCAGAAGTTATTCAAACACTGCTAATTGTTTGGCTGTGAGGTTTTGAGGTCACGAGCTATAGAAATGATACTTCCATGTTTTGGGTGGGGAAGGAAGGTAAGATCTTGGGAACTGTGTCTTTAAGCAGCTTAGTTCTGGAGACAGGAAGTCTGGCTATGGGCTGCAGCAGTGCAGATTTTATTATGCAATTTCTCTTGGAACTAGTCCCCGAATAAAGGAGTTATCCATTAAGCACCTGCTTCACCCTGCCCCCTGAGCACCGTGCATGAAGGCCGCGGGAAGCCAAGCAAGGGCTTAGCCATGAGCTGAGGCAGCAGGGAGCCCTGCGCTGGGGTCCAGACTGGGAATCCTGGTGTGTTTGTTACACAATGTCTTTCAAAGAGTTTCTTTTCACAAAATCCTCCTACTCTGTTTGAGCTCGTTCTGTGTTTGGCGTTACCAGTGGGTGAGGCATCTGACTCCTGCAATACTGATACCAAAGGGCTGTGGTATCCTGGGCACTGGGGAACTCTTAGGGTTTTGGGGTATTTAATCATAGTCCTCTTTCCAGGGGCAGTGGATAACAGCAAAGTTCTCCTTTCCCTCCTGCCATCAACCTGGTGCTGTTCTGATCTCAGGGCAAGGGTCAATTGAGGCCATCCTGAAGGGCCATCATGTCACGGGAAAGCTGCAGGACCCAGCAGCAATAGGATCCTCCTCCTCTGCCCCTGCTGCCTGGGGTAAAGGATTCCCTCCCTCCACAGCACCTCCTTCTCCTCTCACCCTGTTCCTGGGACTCCCAGCCCCGCTCTGATTTCCCCAGCATGGCAAGCCTGGCACTTGCTGTAAAGATGGAGAAGTTCTCCCGAGGAATGGAAGAGGAATCACAGCCTCCATCTGCCCTCCGGTCTGCTCCCCATTCCCAGCGCTGAGTACATGGCATTTCCCTCAGAGGCCCCGACACAGCAGCTCCTGTCACAGTGGTGGGGCTGACAGGGTCCCTTGCTCAGCAGCTGTGTGGTCAGAGTCACAGTACTGCTGTGACACTGCAGTGTTGCCCAGCACCAGGCGGCATGGACAGCCTCTGAGCCAGGCAGTAGCTGTGAGACCACTCAGGATCTGTCCCCAGTGGTAAATCTGCATCCTGATTTCATGCCAGAGCTGCAGAGTTGGAGCAGCAGCAGGGAAGGGGAGCTAAGTGCTGTGGGGGCTCCTGGTGTCAGCTGTTCCAGCAATTCCACGAGTGACTTAATCATAGAATCAGACTGGTTTGGGTTGGAGGAACCTTAAAGCCCATCTCGTTCCACCCTCCTGCCCTGGGCAGGGACAGCTTTCACTGCTCCAGGGTGCCCAGGTTGTAAAGGGAAAGGCAAACAGGAGTGATCCAAGCTGCAGTTCAAAATACACCAACCAAACTTGTTAAAAACTCCAAGCAGCAGCCAGCAAAGGGCACTGCTGTCCTCAGCTGTGCCTGACTGTCTGACCTGATTCCCACCCACAGCAGAACATCTTCCCTTAACCTAAACTGGGATAAATGCCTTGTATCACAGTAAAACACTGCTGGACAAGAGCTGTTGCTCTCGTGTCTGCAGCCACTGCGAGACACTGAACCCTGTCCCACACTGAGACACCCTGAAACAGATGGGAACTTGCTGGTTTTGAAGGAAATTAAAGCAGGCATAACCAGGGAGCCCTTACTTGTGTAACTAATGAGTAATACAGTGATAGAAGCAGAGGCCTGAAAGAGACCTCCATGTGATTACAGCCAGACCTCAGCAAGGACAGGCACCATGTAAATAAATACAGAATTTGCAAGTAAATGTAATGAAATGCATGTAAATGTAGAAGTAAATGTAATGAATTCGAGTTTTAAAGTAAACAAAAGGAAGACTTACTCTTTGCAAAGGAAGATAGATCTCCTTTAAACAAACACGTTATTGCTGATGAACCCACCTCAGCTTCTGGAGCTTGTCAACACATCCTGGGGGTTGTCTCAGTGTCTTTCTCCAGCCTCTCCTCCCGGTGTGCTGCCCTTCCAGGGCATTCCAACACGAAGGCGATGAAAACAGCCCCAAGCAACCAGTTTGGGTACAGGGAGCTCTGGTGCCACACGGGGCTTATACGACCTGCTCCTCAGGTTGGGAATCAGTATGGAAATCCGTGGAAGTGTACGAGCTCCAGTCTTCTAAACCTGTTTTGGGCTGGGGAGGTCTGTCTAGACAGAGCACAAGGTGTTTGTAAAGTGAGGCTGGGTTTGTTGTGAGAGTGGGTCAGCTCTGAGGGCATGAGGGGAAAGGGGGACACTGAGGGGGGAGCTTGGCAACTGGGGTGGTGAGGGGGACATTAAGAGGGGATATTTGTGGTGGGACTGAGAGGGGAAATTGAGGGGAAACTGAGAGGGGAGACTGGGAGGGGTTGCTGTGAGGGGACATTTTGTAGGAGGACTGAGAGGGGAAACAAGGGGAAAGGGGGTGACTGAGATGCTGTGAGGGAGGCATTGAGAGGGGACATCCTTGGTGGGACTGAGAGGGGAGACTCGAGCGAGGATTGTGAGGGGGCACTGAGCCATCTGCGGTGG
>VWZF01004392.1:0-71554 GCA_013396755.1 Sclerurus mexicanus
CGCGCCCTCGCTCGCACACGGTCACCACCACCAGCAGCTCCTTCACCGCCAACCTGTCGGCCAGCTCCAGCACCCTCGCCTACGACAGGGAGTTCCTGCGGACCGTGCCCGGGCTCCTCATGGTGACCGAGATCGTGAGTGGCCGCGGGCGGGGGCGCGGAGCGGCGGCGCTGCCGCGGGGGGATCGGGGCGCTGCCCTCGGGCATCCCCCGACGCGGTGCCAGCAGGGCAGCGACGGAGGGCACGGACCTCCCGCCTGCAAACTACGGGCGAATGGAAAAGTAACACGGGGCACACGCCGTCCGTGCGCTCCCCCGGAGCGCCCGCGGGGTCGTCACTCCCGTCGCGCAACAATGGGTTTTGACTTATTTTTTGGAGGTTTTCTGTAACCGCATTAGTTGTGTATGAGTCACGTTTTATAGCGCACGGATAATCATGGTGTGAGAGTTAATTGGGCGACTTATCTTCGTTTTCTAGGTCAATAAAAACAATTTCCTTATGCTCTTAGTGGTTAGATACACCTGTGCAGAGCAGGAGATGAACTGACACCTTTTGCCTAGGGTGATGGTTTTATTTTTTTGAGTACTTCTCCATAAGGTGTAAATGGATGTGCAGAGGGCCAGGCAGTGCGGGGTTCAGTCACTTGCCTTAGTGGTGGGTGGTGCACAGCACAATGCCAGGGTCCCTCTGCAGGCCTGGGTGCCCTCGGTGGGTCAAACAACAGACACTCAGTATCTCCTCCTAAAAATAATGTGTTTAATTCATCTACACTATTCATAATTAAGGAACTTACACAGCTGGTTGCCCCAACTAACTTTTTTAGTTTCCTGCGTGATGTTTCTGGTGTGTTGATGTTGGAAGGATAAACTTATCTAACCACATTAATTTTCAAGGCTTGAAAACATTGTGCTTCACCAGAGCAGTGGAATGGCTGTTGGTTTTGCTGACTTCAAAGTTAAAATAACCAAGCGAAGCTTCAGTCTGATGTGCAGTGTAGGACCTCTGGAAGCAACAATGCCATCAGAGAGAGGATGCACATTGAGATGCCAGCTTGCTGTGTGGGCAAGTAGTGGTGAGGCTGTGAAGTCAGAGCCTGCTACCAGCTGGTACCTTGTATGCAGGTGTCATTGGGACTTCTGTCAGTCTACTAGATAGGTGGTTGTAGGCTTGTTTTGGTTGTTAAATACGGGAGATGCTTCACTGTCAAAGTTGTGGTAGATCTGTGAATAAAGAAGTCTTAGTTTCTGAAAGAATAGCTGCTTTCTTTTCCACTCCTTTTCAATTAGTAATTAAAACAGTTATGAACCTTTCTTGTGCTTTATCTGAAGAGTGATCCTACTGTAGATTGTTAGAGAGGTGCCCAAGGCTTTTCCCAAGTCCTGCTGGATTGTCATGTATTTATCTTGGCTTCGAATACTGAATGAGCTGTACTCACATTGAGGTACGTGGCCACAGGGCATGGACAGGGTCTTGCTTACTCTTTGTTGGAAAAATGCTTTGTAGTTTGTGTTGACAGGTGGTGGTGTGCAGCTTACCTTCCTAAACAGTGATGGTTGTGGGTTGCCTGCACAGGTTGGCCCTTCAGGATATTTCTAACCCCCAGTACTGGTCCCTCAGCTCACAGCATGATCCCTCTGCTGAGGATTTACAAACCTGTCAATGAGACCAACTCATATGTTGGAAGGAGGACCGGTTTTAGTAATATCTGTTATCACTGCAGCTACTGCTCTGCCAGACCCCATGTTCATTAGGATACCGTGTTAAAGCTAAGCTCAGGGTGTTAAACAAGAGTGCTAAATGTTCTGAGTATGCACTGTGGGGCTGTGTAAATATTTGATAATTGCCACCATCAGTCAGCAATGTGCATGCAGCAAGAGGACTGCAGTCTTTTAGTCTCCTGGCTCTGAGACTGGAACTCTCTTCTCTGTGTAGGCAAAGGGCAAATCTGTGTTATTCTTTGACCAAAGAAAATGGAAAAGCAGAAAGTTACCATGTAAATTAAATATTCCAGTCCCTTAAATGAAAGATCTTGACCAGATTTTGCTTCTACTTCCCTAATTTGGGTGCTGTGAAGATGAATTAACTGCTGCGTGGATTTCCATGTGTGCTGGTAACCAGCCTAAATCTGCACTAAGGCTCTGGTTTAATGGCACAGTAAACTCAGCTTAACAGCTCCTGCTCAGGTTCTTTATAGTGCTGCAAAGCACTGGTCCACTATTAACTCAGTCTGCTGTTTCCAATTTGTTCAAAATGAGTTAGCTTTATAAAGCCAGGTTTTATGATGGATCAGGTATTATCTGTCCTTTATGTGGCTGCTTTAGAGCCAGCATAAATCTGGGATGAGGCTGACTGTGCATATTGAGCAGTAATAGAGTCATGTACCCAAACCTGGCTCAGCTTAATTCTGCAATGCCGTTTGGTCCAGCCCTGCACGCATCCAGGGTGAGTGAACGCAGGAGTGCAGCCTGACGTGCAGGCTAAATTACCTGGTGCTGACAGATTGCCACTGCCTTCTGCACCTGCCTCCGTGACCAGAGCGGGTGCAAGGTGTGCTCCACTCATGGGAAAGGACCAGGGGCAGCTTGTTTCCGTGCAAAGAGTGAAGCAGAAAATGCCACTGGATTTCTGAGGGAGGCCTTTGGGAACTGGCGTAAAACGCAACTTTGGTGCATGGAAGTTTGCCCAGAGTACTTATATACAGAAGTAGTGATGCTTGCTAGACAAGGCAGGGGCTTCTGACTTAGATTCACTGGCTTAGCTGGCCAGTGACTACTGAAAATTATTTTATCTGCATCTCCTTACCTTCTCCGAATGCCTTATCCCTGTATGGAATATGGATACAAGTCTTTGTAAGGCACATTGAGATCTGTTGGTGAATAGTAATTTTTAAGACGCAAATGGTGTTACAGAAGGTCTTTAAATGCGACGTCAATCACCTGGGTTGACATTGCAGTAAAAATATATCATATAGAAGAATGGATACTTATTCCTACAGTGTAGCACCACCACCACCCTGAAGGATTTATCCTTTCAAGAGTAGCAAGTATAGCGATTTCCAAAGATGTCTTTTTGAAAGTTTCTTTTCTGTACAATGATGGCCCAGAAAAACTATGTTTGTCTTCCTGGGGCTTTTGTGGCCACGATTAATGATGGCTAGTGATACCTCCTCAGAGCTTTAAATCAGCTTCTCAAGTCAAGGATTATGGATCACTTTGGGGAGGCGGAGAGTTTTGTGGTTGCTATGGATGTAGTTATAAAAATATTTACTTTCTAGCATGATGACATTGATTCCTTCAGATAATTGCTTCACTGAAGTCATATTTCAGTTCTGCCTTTTTTAGGTGCTGTTGTTCCACTGCTAATCCTTAGTGTAACTGTCCTTACTATGGTGAATACACACCTGTATGATTTCAGTTTTTCTCTAGGATCACGTAGTTATCTAAAGTTCTGTTACCTTAAAGGTCTTTGGTTTTCTGGACAAGATCAGGGTGTTCCCTTGGGAAGAGAGAAGTCTTTGAGGTACAAAAGGAAATAGAGCCTTTGGAACGTGCTTCAAGTGATGATAGAAACAATGTTAGGGCTGACGTGGTAGGAGGGTGAAAATGCCTCTTAAACTGAACGCAGATATTTTACAAAAGGTCAAAAATGCAAAATATTCTCAATACGTCAAGGTTAAGGTACAATATGTATGAAATGTCATTATCTCTTCATGAGAAGAATGCTTTAAAGTCATAAACATCAACTTTGTTCTTGAGTGGATAGTGAGTATAATAAAAATCCTTCTCCCTCAACCCCCCCAAACCCTAGGAAACAATTTTTTATCCTTTTTTTTTGATACGTACAAAAATCCTTATGCACACGGAGCTAATTTTAAATAATTTTCCTGGGCTTCAGTAGGCTGTGTCTGTACGATGGTGAAATGTGCAGTGCTCCCATTATCCCCAGTGGAATAGGTAGATGTTCCTAGGTGGTCACCTTTAGCATGATGCTGTGTCTGGCTGTGTGAATCAGGAGGATAAATGCTGAGGCTAAATCCATCATGTTCTGAGGACAGAGGTCAGCGATACGGTTGCAAAGAGACTGGGACTGCATCCCTGAAAAGTGCCTTTGTCCAGGTATGCCCCAGGAATCCCATACCCCTGGTAAGTGTACTATGGGAACGGAGTTGCTTGTGAAGGCAGTGATATTGCCAGATACGCAAATGGTGGAGATACTTGATGCTGTGTTTTGTCCTAAAATGAATGAAAGTCCCGGACTTGTCTGTGTCTGTTTTCATTGTGGTTGTTGGTTTGTTAGTTGCTTTCGTTTGTTTTTTTCTCCCAGAGTGTTGTATTCTTTTTTTTCTCTTTCCACCCTGGGATTCCTGCTTTCTGTTTGGAACGATTTATTACACTCTGTTAAGACCTCAAATTAGAGGATCTTAAAGTAGTGTCTATCTAAAAAAACCCTGTTTTCCATGCAATGTATGATGAAGTGATATATTTGCTGGCAATGTAGTAAGAATGTGAGCAGGTAAAGGATGCAGTCAAAAATTGACTGTGGACCACACAGATTCTTGCAAATTCATAAATGGCCCCCCAGGTTCCTGAGTCCATTAACAAAATGCTGCTTCTGCAGCAAAACTAGGTGCTTTCCACTCCCTGCCCTAGGATGCTGGGAGCACTCCTGTGTACCTGGGGAGCCTGCTGATGTGTCTGCTCCATGCTCTGTTCTGAACCAGCTGTGTAGCAGCAAGAGGCACGGTTAGAGCAGTGGTGGCCCAAGGTTTCCTCTTAAAACACTGAATACTCAAAACCACGAAAAATTTCCCTTGAGGACTCTGAACCCTTCAGAATGGAAAGTGTAGAGTGTATTGTTTGTTTGTTGAATGCCTTCTCACTCAGCCTGCTGTTCTTTTCCATTCTCTCCTGGGTATAACAGTACCATATATTTAATTTCTGATGATCATGGATATATATGTATATACACACACATGCACGTACATTTTATATATATAGATATATGTATGTATGGTTTTTTAGCTTCATTTTTATTTTGGATAAAATACATACTGTAACAGTGATATTTCTGCACTTGTTCCTTTTTCAATTCCAGAAAAAGAACAGAAAGTGTATCCTTGCAGAGACGACCTAGCCCTCTTTTCTAGGGTCAAATAGCAAATAGATTTTAGCATCCATCAGACCTTTGGCAAGGTAGTTATCTTCGTGTGGCCTGAGCCAGTTCCCAAGGAAGCTGCTGGCTCTGACTCATTTGCCTCTGAAAGGACCAGATCAGGTATAAGACTGGTAAAACTCCAGTGAGGGAGGGACTGAGTAAGAAAAGAATCAAGTTGCTGCTTCCAGTGGGAGCTGGGTTCAGTCCAAGGAAAGTTTGGCGTTTAGCTCATGTCAATAAACTTCAAGGGACCAGGCCTTTGGTTCTGCATACATTAATACTATTTGCCAGATCACTACACAGGCTTGGATCAATCTTGGTTGTGACTGCACTTTTGCCAGCTTAGAGTACATTATTGAGTGTTTGTTTGTTTGTTATTGACCCGTTTGCAAGGTGTGAGTGTGCAGATGATGCTGATGCAACTACAGGTTTGCTGAGACAAAAACCTCCGAAGCAAACCAAACCCATTTCAACAGATTGGTGTCATTAGGGGCATGCTGCCCCAGCAGTTTGTTCTGGACAACTGCAGTGTTTCTGGTCTGACACGAGGTGCACCTAAATCAGATTTTTTAGAACCGAGATAAAGTAAGTGAACATGGTAATATTTCTCTTTCCCTGTGCTGTTACCAAGATATAGCACAGTACAAATGAATACACTATTAGTTTTCTTTTTATTTCTCCTAATGCACAGGAATGAGCTTGGATGCCAAATAGAATTCATACTGGACAGAAAGACAGTTGTCATTGGGGAAACTACCATACTTCGTTTTGGAAAACCACAATCCTTATTTTACTCTTTTGAATACATTCTTACATTACTGGGACTTAACTTTAAAGGGCAGTGTGCAAGAGGAAAGTATTGACCTACTTGAAGAGGTGGTTTCTCTTGTGGTGTGTTTTCTGTTTGAAATATGAACAGCCATCTGAAGATGCATAAAACTAATCCTGAACATATGACACAGGCCTATGGTACTACAATTGAATGATGAAAGTTGCCATGATATGATAAACAATTTTTTATGTTACAGTGTCATTGTTTTGTTTGGTATATTTAAAGAATTTTCCGTTTAACTTCTCAGCAAAAATGTTAGGAATCTTGGTCAGGAGAATAAGGTTTCCAAACATTTTGTTCAGACTGGGGATTTCCTTCCCGACTTTGGCAATCATGAAACGTGACCAGACACTTGTACAAAGGACTTGACATTCTCTTTACGCAGTAACAGAGAACTATCTAGGAAATGTTTGCCTGAAGTAAGCAAGTCAAGATAGTGTGTTAAGGATGAGAGGGGGTCTCTTGTGAAGTGTCTCGCCAGCTCAAGTTAAAATTAAACTGAATACACAGAAATAAATGAGAAGGAATTCTCTATGCTTGGTTACATTTAATTTTCACTTTCTTATTAAGCTGAGCAGTGGAATGCTAGTCTCAGGGGGAAAAAATAAAAACAAACAAACAAAAATCTACAAAAAAAGCCCTATCCAGACCAATCCACCTCAAACTATGGGCGAAGTAATTTCACTCTAAAAACTGAGCCTCATTCCAAAATGCCTCTTGAATTTAGGTCTCAGTTTAAAAAATAAGTGGTGGAGAAGTGCATTAAAAAAAGAACCCTTAATTTTGCCTTGTGCTGGTTGCTGTTTCTGTAAGGTTACATAGACATTGTAAGTGGTGCAGATAGAGCCCGGATGAGTCGATGGGAACAAACTCAGATTAAGATCTAATGTACACAAACAATATTGTTATGAAGAGAAGGCTGTAAGGAATCGGTTCTGGGTGCTCCTAGACTCTGCTGGTTGCTCCCCGTTGAGTTCAGCGCTCCCGTGTCCGCAGGTGCGATGAGGAGAGCGGGACAGGCTGCCCACCGGGGAGGCTGCGCGACGCAGGCTCGTGGGGTTTCTCCTCTGGACTCCTCCGGGCCAGCAGCTCCTTTCCCACTGTCCTTTCCTACCCACTGCTGGCCTTCGCTAAAGGGCGGCTCTGCTGTTCCTTCCGCTCGGCGCTGAGCAAAAGTGTGTGCCCAGAAACTCTCCCCACTTGTTTCTCTTGCCGGCACCGTGGATTAGCCCAACAAGAGAGATCACCTCCCTTAAGACCCTTCCTCTCTAATCCCCCTGCGTGCAGTACTGACTGTCAAATTAGATTCAAATTAGGAGGACAGTAATTAACACATCCTACCTTTTTTTTTTTTCTTATTTTTCTTTTTTTGGTGTTGACCTGTAGTGGTAAAATTGACTTTGGGAAAATAAAAGACACAGTTAACCCACCCCAAAAATCCCTAAAAAGCACTGTCATGCTATCAGGTTGTTTACCTGTTTCATATGCACAGTTTATTTGGCATGGAGGGGATAGCTGATAGATGATGAAAGAGGAAGCTGTTTGGATTTATTCCATGGACATGCCCTATTATAACCCACATGGCTAATTTACATAGTTCTTTAAAACTCCCTGTAGTCTTGTGTCTCGCAGTACAGGTGTCAAGACAGCTAAACATCACAAATACCAATCTAAATGTGTTTCTGCAGTCCAACAAAGGACTGTGTCCCTTAGCTGTCCTGCCTCATCACTGGATTATCCACCGATATATGCCTTCTCATGTATCAAAGGCAAATCCCTGTGCATGCTGTGTTCTTCCTTTTCTTTGTGTGAACTAGCAAAGCTCTCCACTTGTGATGTCTTTCAGTACCCTAATTCCTTTCTGGTTTCTTGGTTGTATGTGCTAAGACCTACAATATTGTTGGCAGTAGGAGATTACATTACATGCCTCTGTGTTTGTGCATAGTTCATCACAGAGGGCTGAGTTTTCAAAGCGTGTGGATGAGGGCATTTTGGTACAGCTATACCTTATAGCTTGAAGAAAGGGGTACCTGCAAAGTACTGCTTTTTTAGTCAGAGTATATGTGTGTTTTTTGGCTTTTTAAGGAATTTTAAGGAATTTTCCCTTTTTGATTTGAAACTAGTTATATCAGGCTTTGCAGGGAAAATGTGCTAAGTACCTCTGACTGCACACAGACTTTCTGAACAAAAAGTCTCCATGTCATTATACAGGCTTTCCCTGCCCCCCTCAGTGGGAAAACAGGAACTTCTGAGGGGGTAGTAAATAGCTGAAATACTCAACAAAGAGTATTTGAACAAAAGGCTGGTAACACCTCTTTATTGTATCTGCACTGTTGTCATTTTATGGAAGAAAATATTGGGCAGAAGAAAGCTGCAACCCAAATCTGAGAAAATAGAAAGGGGAAAAGGTGTGGAAGTTAGCTAAGTAAATATACTTTAGTTGGTTGTATATATTGGGATCATACAATATAAACAGAACTACAGGAAAAAAAGGCTTGGGTTTTTCAGAAGAACCACTTGGGTGGGAAGGGAAAGCTGTAATCTTACCTAGTGATATGGAGGCTTTTTATTCAAAAAATCTGTGTGCAGTCAGAGATATTTAGTATGTTTTCCCCCCAGAGCATACCCTCACTCAGCAACCTGGCTGGTGTAACCTTATGTAAAGCTGTTTTCCTTATAACGTTGGCACATGTGCTGCATCACCTGGTGCTAATAAATTGCAGGTCAGATGCAAACAGCTTTCGACCAAGCCAGCTGCTGAATTTTTGGGTACTGGTACTGCCAGCTGCCTCCTGGCTCAGGTCGAGGCCACCAGCACTGAACCAGCAGCTGACCCAGTCACAGCTCTGTCACCTCAGCCTGTGACCTGAGCCTGCAGAGGCTGTTGACTGGCAAACAGCTGCCAATCTGGTGCTGAAGTCTGACAAGGGGACTGCCCTCTATTTATCCGCCTTTCTCATTTGCCAGTGGTGGATGGTGTAGTGGCCTTGTCCTCCCTTCTCACGGCTTGGTTTATGCTGTCCATGACACAGTGCCCTGAGCCAGGGCTGGTGTCCTGGCCTGCTGGCTCAGCTTCTGTAACACGGGCACGGGCGGAGGTTGGATGGGATGAGCAGAGAGTCCTGTTTTAGACCACGGTTTTGATCTTATGCTGAGGAGATTTGCCTGAATTTTAGGATTCCAGCATGTTCTGGGACTGTGGATGCACTTTGCTAAATATGTTTGGGGGTTGTACCAGCTTTCAGTCTTACAACATGCTTGTCTCTCAGAGTAAAGTGCTATACCAGCAGAGGAGCTGGAAGGAGAAGGTATGGGGAATACCTTTTCACTGAGAGGTGAAATTGCTCTGAACACTTTCAGGCATGCGAGATTCACTAATCCATTGTAATCCCTGGAGTTTGTGGCCATTCTGACATCTGTGAACTGTATTGGAAAATCAGATTTAGAGAGAAAAATGGAACCAAGTATGCTTGAAAACCCAAAACATGTTAGCTGTATTGTGGGGACAATGAAACGAGTGCATGCAGTGAGAGCAGCAGCTCTTGGGAATTCTGTGTTTATGTATTACAGGAGGCAGATAGAGAAGTTCTGATTTCAGGCTGATAGCCCTTCAATGCAGACAGCTGAAGAGGTCTCCCTGTCTTGCTGTTCATTGCAGTTCTCACTTTAGCCTGTGGTTATAGCTCAAACCAGTGATTTGTTTACCTCAAATACACTGGGCATTAGTGTGCAGTAATTGAAGAGCAGCTCTGCCTGCAGTCACCCTTGTAGGGCAGCAACCTCTGGCAGAAAAGCAGAGCAAACATCTGAAGGACATTAAGTAATTTCTGCTCACTTAGTTAAATCTGAATAAGCCAATGGCGTTGGGGTTTTTTTCCTTGATGGGAGACTTTTTTCCCCTCGCATTAGAAACCTGACATTTGTAGCCAGTTGTTCTGTTCTTTGTTTACACAAAGCCTATTGAAGCAGTTGGAGAACATTATACCCTGCCTCACATACAGGCATATATACTTAATTTATGACTCTGGAAGTTTGAATTTCAAGTGTCAGGTATCCCACAGAGCTTTTCACTTTGTTCTTTTATGCTGTATGCACTGCTTGAGTATTTATTATGGAGAGCAGACAGGCTGTGGGAAGTCCTTCAGGCTTGTGGACTTTTTTCTTCAGAACCTTAAAAATGAAGTTATGGAGAACAGGAACAAGGAGTTCTCTAAAAGCATGGCTGATCTGTAGAGTAATTTTACATGTTTGGCCAACTAATTTTTCACTCGCCATGAATATTTTCACTTGCGTATAATTCTTCATCCTAGGATTGCTTTAGTACCCTAAACACCTCTGCAAACCATTAAGTGTGGAACAGTGCTAACAAGTGTTGAATAGGCCTCTATTGAAAACTTAATTCTAGATTTGCCC
The DNA here is from genome assembly GCA_013396755.1 of Sclerurus mexicanus. Lineage (NCBI taxonomy): Eukaryota > Metazoa > Chordata > Aves > Passeriformes > Furnariidae > Sclerurus > Sclerurus mexicanus. Next base: position 10,400 of record VWZF01004392.1, read on the forward strand.
TGCTCTTGATTCCTTCAAAGGAAACCCTTTCTACTACTACCATAAAAAGAAAAAAGGGGAGTTGTAAGTAAGTTAAAAACCCCAAGGTCAGAAGCAATGTTAGTATTTGTGATTATCTCTTGTTTAGTTCTGCCCTGTGAACAATTTTGAATATGGCTTTTAGTTCAAAGTTATCTTTGATATATTGGTGACAGATGGAGATTTTGGAAAAGGACCTGACTGGAAAGTGACTTCAGAAAAATTCAGATGAGAAGTGAGGCTGAGGTTTCTCAGCCATGAGAGCAGCTGGCTAATTTAGAGACAAGATGAGTCTTACCATTGCAATGTCTGTGCCAAGATGTCATCTCCTTCCAAAAAGTATGTTGTAGGTTGAAATCCTTATACCATTGGCCACGTGTTCAAAATGGCCCTTTCTGACCATAAAGTCTGTTAACACCAATACCTCCAGAACAGCATATGCAGGTGGTAAATATTTATAGGCATGCTGGTCTTCTGTGTTGTTAATGCAAAATGTATTCAGAAAAGGAAACAAATTTGCCAGAGAAGGAAGATTTTTCATTGAGGTACTCGTGGATCAGTCTTTGTAAAATCCTTAATATTTAACTAAAACCATGGATAATGGGTCCTGGGATTGGACTTTTTTACCTGGAACTTAATATGGAAATAGGCAAGAGGTACAATTAGCTTCTGAATAGGCACATAACAGATCTGAATGCAAACTTACTTTCTTCTGTTGGTCAGGCAAGGGGAACTGTTTCAAAATTTTTGGTGACCAGAGGATTCTCTGTCACGGCAAGAAAAAATTCTGTATTGTACAAAATCAGTTTCTTGGTTTTCAACTGGAAATTAAAAGATATTTCCATTCTAAATTTTTTCTGAATGGGCAGTTAACATTTTCCTCCTGTGTAAACAGATGTAGAATGTAGCAATAGGTTTTCATAGCAGATACTTTCTTTGAATTTTCCATTGCATCATATCTGGCTTTATGACTGCATTCTAACTACAGGGCAAAATAAAAGTTATTCCCAAAGAAGTCATAAGCTTTCTATTTTAATGTAACAGCTAAGACATGTAAAACAATGCTGTGTCCGCTAATTATAGGCATCTCTAACAGGAAGGTGGAGATGTAAAAATAGCAGCAAGGAGCCAGTGACTTTATTAATAAAGCAGCTGTATACAGTATTGTTCTCTTGAAGAACGTAGACACCATTTAAACAAAGTGGACTACATAAATAAGCAGTCAGAATTCATAAGTAACCATTGTTAGGAATTCTCTTTTTAAAGTAGTTCACCTTATTAATATACAAATGATGGCAGGGTTGCTTTCTTTGCAGGTACGTGTATTTCACGTGTGTATTCAGACATGCACCAAATGTTAGAAGTAACTTACACAAATTGTTGCCATCCCTTGAGAAGCTGGTATTTTTTTACCCTCAGGACCTGTATCCTTTCATGAAAGAGGAGAGGAAGGAAGATAGAGTGCTACGAAACTTCTTTCAAAGGAAAAGTTTGTATGTAGATAGTAGAGGCAACATCAAAGTTGAAAAAGACTTTTCGTGTATATTAAAACAAGAGGACAAATCCTTCCTGCTCCATTAAGAAACAGTGGTAGTTTTAGTAATAAAAATTATTATTATTTTTATTAATAATAATAGCCACATTGGGGAAGACACATTCAGATGGACACAAATGGCCCTGTGTCTCTGAACTCAGAATCTACTTCTGACCTTCTCCAGTTTAAATAATAAAAGAAAAAGTAAAATGTGATTACTGATGGTTAGAAATCACTGTATTTTTTCTAATTTTTCTGTATAAGGACAATCATTTCCTCAGAATGCACCTCCCAGAAATATGACAACAAACATGTATTTGGTGTATGCAGGAGGTTGAGCCTGCACACTCAATTGGTGGGAGTGCTTTAGAAAGGAGAAGTTGTGTTCAGTGCTCAAGGGCTGTACCGTGGCGTTCACCCCCAGAAATATGTCTCTACTACTTGTCTTGAAAGGCTGTGGTCCTTCTCAGGAAAACTCTCCTGTGTTTACGAACCAGTTGCTACATTTGCTTAAATGAAAGGTAGTATGTTAAGTTTAGCATCTGCCCCAGCCAAGAAATGCCCCTCTCTAACCCCTGAAGTGGAAGGGGGCAGACCCTCTCCCCCAGTTAAACTGCAGCTGCACTCCTGAAGCCCTTTGTCTCGAGAAGAGACACAAAATTCATCATCAGCTGGCATTCTTGTTGAATGTGAGGGAAATTTCTTCCTTTGTCCAAGTCTCGGCTTCAAGTCTCAAAACAAGAACTCAAAAAGCTTGCCAATGTGGGTTTCCTTTTTTTTATTTCCATTTAAATTGCCACCAAGAAGCACTGCAAGCTGAAGTGGAAGGAAGAGGGAGCAGCAGCATTCCTTTTATTGGCATCCCTCGTGATTGTTAGACAAGAGGCCAGGCCATCTCCTCTCCTTGAGGTTTGGATCCTCTCACTGACACTGAGCACTGTGAGGTCGCTGCCTCCCAACTGTGTCACCCTTCCGGAGAGGTGCACAAGTGTTTTCCAGGACAGGCTGTTTGTCTTGGGTAGCATTTTGTACCACACCTCCTTATTTTCGCCTTGCGCTGTGGCCCCGATGGAGCCGCTGGCGACAGTGAACCAGCGTGTTCCCTTGCGCTGCAGCAGCTCTGAGGCTGCCGGTCTCTCCTTCCTGAGCGCCCATCGTGTTGTGTTCTGTGTGAAGGGAAGGCTACGGGACTGTTCCTCAGACTACAGGGCATTATGGGCAAAGCTGCATCTTCTGCTGCCTCTGGAGATAAAACAGGGGCAGCGCTGTGGTAGTAAGGGTGCACAGGTTAATATATTCCTAGTGTACAGTAGCCTGTATAAACGACTCTATGTATGCAGATCCCCAGGCAAAGCACAAGCACTGAGCTGGAATTCACAGGCATGGGAAACAGTGCTGTGCTTCTGAATGCAGCCCTCAAACTTTACAGCATTTATTGTGGAAAGTGCCCTGGGACAAGGACCAATCTTTATGCTTTGTACACATTTTAATGATCTGTTAATGATCAACCACTGCTCTGCTGAGAAGATAGATTTTATGATGATATCATTCAAGCCAGTTTCTTCACTATTGCTTGAGATTAGTTCTCATAATTCTACTTTATAAACAAATGATATATTGATGTGGCATGCAATCATCTCATCCTATTCTATGAGCACTTTTGCAGCTTCCAGTCCTTGGTTGCCAGGGTCTTCTGCAGGAAAGTAGGGCAAGTTAACACCAGAAGTTAGTAGTGGTGGTTGCAATGGATCTGTTCAATGGTCTGTTTAGTCCAGGATTCATCTCTAACAATGAGTGATACTGAAAACCTGGGGAGCAGTGTAAGAGGCAGCACATACCACAAAGGCTCTTCTCCGCTATAGTTTTCTAGCTTCTAGCAAACTACACACTTAGGAATTTCCAGTGCTGAAGATTCCTCTTGACTGTCATGTATGTACATCATACATACAGACAGGGCTGCCCCAGAGTGTGTATGATGTTTCCTACAGCATTGTGTAATTCGATTATGAATTGGGGTTTTTTCTTCTTCTTGATGATTTAGTTTTGTTTAAAATGACCATTTCATTCTGTTTGTTCTTCAATTTCTTGTGTGATAATTTAGCAGGATGCTTCTTGTGCTGGTAGTCCTAATGCAGTGCTTGTCCCTTTCTTTGTGCCACCTGCCACTCTGCAGACTTCTGTCCTATTCTCTTTCAGTCTTTCAGTGGACAATGGGACTCATCTTTTTTTCCAGCTTTAACTTTCTTTTCTTTTGGGAGCCTTGCATAATCCAACTGAAACATTTTGGAAATGGGAGAGGAATGGGCAGAACACCCTCAGTGTGTGGGTACACCATTGATTTTTAAAGCACTGTGATATGTACTGTTTGGTCGAGGTTTTTATTACTTTATTCTTTTCCTAAGAGTTTCCAATCTTCTATTGTAACATTTTTGATCACATGGAAAAAAAATTAGAACCTAAGCACTGTCTTATTCCTTGTTTACCTTCTGAATATCCACTACTCTACCTCTAGTTATTATTAGAACTTCCTGAGAGACTGTAAGAAATCTTTTGTAGTGATTTCACATATTTGGTGTGAGATATCTGTGTGTTCCAGAAAACAACTCATGCTTTTCTCATTTAAGCCACCTCCTTTAGGTCTGTGTTACTGCTGTTAGCTCTGGTCTCACACATTCCATGCATATTTCTCAGGTGAAACAACCTGGGAGCACTGTAAAACACTGCTGGGATGGACAGTACGATTTCCTTACTGACTCCCACTTCGGAGTTCTTTTTCTCAGCTTCCAGCTGCCCCGTATCTCAGGAGACTCCTCTCGCATGAGCTGCAGTGCGTTCAGCAGAGTCAACAGTGGAGGCTGGAGGAGTACCTTTGTGATTTATTCATTCCAACAGGCAGTAGACTCGTTAAGGTAACATGAAGTTGGGTGTGCTACTTCATTTTGCTCAGGTGTTACTGTCCTTGTGCCCAGACAGCACTGCAGTATTGCAGTGCCCATTCTGACCAGAAAAATAAGTTTCCCAGTTGCACACCAGCCACTAACTGCCTCCATCTCTCCTCTTCCCAGTGGGACTTCATAGTTTCTTGGGCACTCCTGCACGCTGGCTCTGCCTCTCAGTATGAATCCTTCTGTAAGTGCGAGCTGATGCCCTTGTGTACACGTGTGGTTCAGTGTACCCTCACTGCGCGGCTGAGCTGGATAATGAGCATCACCATCCCAACATCAGGACTGGCCCGTCTTCACTGGCTCATGTCAGCAGGGCTGGCCCCCAGTTTTTCAGGCAAAGATGCCCTTGGACTCCTTCCTGGCAATTTGGGGTGGTGTGGGAGGACTTCCCTGCTTTGTGGAGCTGTGGGAAAGGCACTAGAGGTCTGTCAGCTCTTAAGGGGCTTCCGAGTTCTCATTCCGGAATAGGTGTGTTCCCTATTGAATGAAATGTCTGCCAGAGGGCTTTGACCCATTTCAGGCCTGGGTCAGAAGGTTTTCTGGCATGTCACAGCACTTGGACTAAACTCTTGGGTAAGAGAGTTCAGTCATTAGTGGAGACATACTTCTGGAGCATATTTTGGCCCGTGCTGCTTTCAGTAGTTTTCTTTCTCAGGAAATCTATCCTAAAAGCCAGCTCTGTGTGAGGAGTTCCCTGAAGTCAGTATTGCCAGTATTTGGAGCCCATTTAACCTGTAGTGAGGGGTATGTGCTGGTGCTGTCACAGAGCCAAGAGCATGACAGACATCTTGAGGACCTGTGGGAAGATTCAGCACTGAAACTGTTTGCTTTAAAGTAATTTAAAGGGTATTCAGACAATTTTTAGAAATTCTGAAAAGTAGAAGAAACTGAACTTTGCAGTTTTATTAGGAATAGAAGTGTTTTCAAAGGTAGAGGAGACTTGAGACCTGTAGCTGCTACTTAAGTCTGATGCTATGAGTTGTACTGTATAAATGATAAAATTGGGATGTTCGTTCTGACCACTGACATTTTCTGTGAGTGCTCTGGATTTTTTTACATTTTTCCTAGGAAGACAAAGTCCTGAAAAGTCTCAGCAAAAGCACAAGCCTTTTCCTTTATTTGCTGTACAACCTGCAAAACCACGCAAAGGATTATTTTCCTGCGTGTATGCAAAGCCCGGGTTCTCTTCCACAAAACTGTCTCACTAGAAGGCATCCTGGGTGAATCACTAAGTTTTCCTCCACTGTGGAGCTCTGGGCAAAATAAGAACTTCCAGCTGCTGATGCCACAGAGTGCTTATGGAGGAAAAGTGGTGTTCATTTGGTAATGGGGAGGGGACAGTAGAGATTGGTTGATGTCACCTCCTTGCAAGGTTTTGAGTTAAAAGGAATGTTTGAGAGTGGCAGTAGGCTAAGGCAATGTATTGATTAGATTATTAGGGAGTATGTGAACATGGTCCTTGAAATTTCAAAGACACTTAAGCAAGGTTCTTACACATCTAAACAATGTAGCTGAAGAACGTTTTTGGATTTCCTCGTCTATGTATCTATTGCTTATTTTGAGCATTTCCTCAGTCTGCATGGCTTCAGCATTGTATGGTTATTGCTCTGATGTTACTGCTGGGCATCTGAAGCCTGTGCCCCCTTCTAAAGCGTTAAAAAAAAAGAAAAAACAGGAAAAAAAGCAATGATTGTGCTCGCTCTAGTGGCAGAAGTTGGAATTGTTGTGTGTCACTCCATAGGTGGTGTACGAGAGCACAAAAATTCTGATTTAAAGACATTAAGTGCAGTGCAAACATTTACTTCATTTAGCCATGGATGGGAATAAATAGTAAAAAAAAAAAAGTCCTCCTGTATTTGTAAAATACAATTAAATCTGCCTGTTCTTATGGCTGACTGTTCTGGCCATGCCTTACAGGAGCTATAGAGGGACTGCTCTTTTTCTCCCTTTTTTATCTCCTTGAAAACCACACCACCACCACCCCCCTTGCTATGTAGCCAAGAGAAGAGGACGGAGGTTTAGACACTCATAGGCTGTTTGTGCTGCTGCTGCTGAGGTAGTTCCTAACTTGTGATTTCATAGTGAAATAATGATGTGCAATAATTTAGAATGATCTCTCTTTTCTCTAGTCATAAATCTGCTCTCTTGGTAAGGAGGGGCAAGGTGTCTTGCTTTCTACTTGCTGGATTCTGTCCGTGTTTAGGTGGCTTTGCATGCAGGAGACAATTCCTGCTGCAAATGCACAACTCTTCTACTATCCTTCTGCCACCATTTCCATCTGTGCCAGTAGCAACTCCGTGTAAATCCTACAATGCTTATGATCGCAGGAAGCATCTCCTGGATAAAGGATAGAAAAAGCTTCAGGCAAACATGCCTTTTTTTTTTTAATTTCATGAGCTTTTTTTAATAGATGAGCCTTGGGTTATTTTCCTGTCAGTTCTGCTACAGTGAAACTTCTTTGGGAGGGATGCATACACATTTTTAACCATATTGCTGAGTTAACCACTCAAGATAAATGCTGCAGAATTCCTAATGCTGGAGAGGAGTTGTTTCATTGCAGCCTTTCTAAATGCACTTTGCAAGTACAAATTTTGTTCTGGAGTTTTTAAGCTACTTCAGAAAGCAAAACCGGATACACAGATTAAAGCTCACACCCGCTTTCATACCTGCTGACTTGTACCAGTGACGTGAGACAAGATGAGTCTCATGTACCAGGCAACAAAGCCTTTTTTTTTTTAAGTGACTAAATAATCTGATACTTTTGAAGTTCTCGACACTGCAGAAGAATTATGGCACTTATTTAAGTGTTTGAATATGCAATTAAGCATCTAATTTTAAACCTGCACACTCAATAATATTGGACTTTGCTACAAAGTTACTTCCTTTTAATGGTATCTGCCAACTGCTGAAGTATGCATTAGTGCATTTGACATATTAATGCACTTTGGCGATGGAGGTACCTGACCAAGCAGCAGCCAAATGACCACAAAATAGATGTCTCAGTTGAAATCAGAGTCTGCCATAAACAAGGGAACACTGCCTGCCTTTATTGTGCACTGAAATCCCTGTCTCAAATCTGGCTTGAAAAACTGGACCCAGTTGGTTGAGCCCTTATGGTCTTAGGGCTCAGCATTCCCTCCCATCGATCACCACATGCATTATTTTCTTTGGCCATCTTGGTACTTTTCCTCCCCCTTTCTCAGGCTCATTTTTTGCAGGTTTGTCCTATGTTCCTGTAATTCTAATTAAGCCTATTCTGATTTGTTCATAAATTAAGATCAAATATTTAGCTGTTATTAATACCCTGTAGCCTTGGTTATGAGGAGATATGGGCCTTTCGCAGGTACTGGGTGGCGCTTTCTGCCTTGTGTGTGCCCGTGCGGGGCAGTGAGGGTGGCTGGGCACGGGCTGTGCACGCTGAGTGGCTGTGGGCACTCCCCGGGGGCTGCAGCTGCTGATCTTTGCCTTATGGCATTGCTTACCTGTCACTCACTTGCCACCACAAGTACCCTGGGTGCTCCCTGAGAATGCATTTGAATATCATCCAGTTTTTCCCAGTGGGGAGGTTTGATATCAAATCAGTAGGAAAAGCGGCGTTCTCAGCTCCAGCAAACGCACGAGTGTCATCCAGTTTGTTCTGATCTGCTGAACACAAACGTGCAATGTAAGGGACAGTCAGAATATTACGAGGCAGGCTTTTAACACCACAGAAGCAACCTCGGTGTTTAACATGCTGAGAAGACAAGCTAATCACGAAAGACTTGTCTAGATGTCTGTATTCCTTTGACTCCTTAGGTATTTTGTAGATGCTGACAGCCAGGGTGAACTTTAAATCAATTTATTGCATATGTTTACATATGCAGAGAAACCATTTGCCATATCATTTAGCTACATGCAGTGAATTGTTGACCATGAGCTGATCTGACCTTTTCAGGTCTAATCAAGAAATCTGAAATATTATTTTAGCCTGTCAGCTCCAGTAATATGCTGTAAGAGTGTCTGGATCTAAGTGAAAATGTCAAATGCACTCTAATATGCAACCCATCAAAGTTACGATGCAAGAACTGGTTAAGAATATAAATCTGTAACATCTGTGGTGCATCTCAGTTGCCTGGGTAAATTATTCTGCCACTGATACAAGCTAGCTAAAAAACATGCATTGAAAACGACTCCTTGTAATACATGTGAGACGTACAGCCATTTGAAAATATTAAAATGATCTTGAAAGAGGGCTGATAACACCAGGTTAGAATATTACTGGGAAAAACGGTGAGCAGTGTGAATACCAGTGCTCTAGTGAGTGTCTTGCTAGCTCTGTTGTGTGGTAACCTAAGATTAGTGGTCTCATGTCACCTCAGAATTCTCCTTTTTAATTTTAATAATTTGCTACTTGTGAAGATTTCACTCTTTTGAGAAATAATCCTTCCTATAAGCTGGTGTCCTTATCAACGTTATTAGTGTTGAATTTAGCATTAAAGATTTTTCATAGTCTTGTGCATTTTATTAAAAACTTCACTTCTATTTTTAAAAGCACTCTAAAAACCAACACTGTTGTCAGCAAAGTGTGTATTGGTGTTTAATTTCTTTGCTTGCCTCATCTTCCAAGTTTCCATTCTTGATATTTTACTAGTTACTCAGATTTAGGATAGATGTGCCTTTAATAATTATTTATCAAGCACGAGACCAATTATTTGTTGGTATTATTTCTGGATGATGAATTTAAATTGAGATTAAGGTGGAAGGGCATAATGAAAGACAACTTTGTATCCCAAGGAAATGGTACTTTGTTAGCTGAACAGTCTATCAAAGTTGTTTAGTCTTAAAACGGTTGTTACACTAGAATTAAGTTGATTTTTATCTGATTGTGGGTAGTTCGTGCAATTTGAGGTCCTATTAACTGAATTGCTGCTGTTAGTAAAATGATGGTGGCAGTGGAATTAAAATGGACTATTGGGAGCATTGCTGAACTGATAACTTCACATTGAAAACAGTGTCTTTTAAAGCACCCAGTTGAGGCTCCTTGACCTGCTCTTACGAGGCAACGCTGCCCTCCCCTGGTGTGCTGCGGGAAGTAGGAGGTGTTATCGCAGCCTCAGCAAGTCCGAGAGCTTCCAATTAGAGAGAAATTGCAGAATTGGTGAAAACGGTGGGAAGAAAAAACATGCTTTGAAAAGATCATTATATGCCTTCTCTATTAAAAGGCAAAAAAAAGCCCCAAACAAGCCATGAAATAGATATTTGTGCAGTGCCTTTATGTATTCATGGTGCAGATGTGGATGAATGCAAAAATACACATCGATCTACTGTGAGTGCACAAGAGACGAGACTGAGGACTGATTTCAGTTTGGGTGGCAATTTAGAGGATGAATTGAAGACTAAATAAACAAATACAAGGTAGTAACAAGAACAATTACAGTAGCTTTTTCTAACAGTATAGTTTTGTCTTGTAAGCGTTGATGAATCTTTAAACATTATATACAAGTTCAGTTCTGCAATAGAAAAGTAAACGAGACCACGGCCAGCAGCTTGCATGGGAATAGGATTAACTCTTGTCCAAATGAAGCTGTAGCAAACCCATCCTCTCCTGTCAGCGGCTGTTGATTACAAAGACAGTCATAGGCTCAGGAAGTCCCTTCACTGCACAGTCCTGAGAGCTGAGGAAGGCAGTCTGAGGAAATATTACTATTGCATGGTCTATTCTCTATATTTCCCCAGATATCTATTACTAACCACTGCTAGAGACAGAATATTGGGGTAGAAGGTACTTGAGTTTGTTTAGCTATGGCTGTTCTCTGTTAGATGTGTTGCTATTTGCTTTAAGTTTGTAATCCTTCTATTTCTCAGGGCAATTTTGCCATGGTCCAGATAGCAGAAAGAGATAAACCTTGTGGCAAATACAAACATTTTAATTCTGACTCCAGTAAAGTGTGTGGGGTAGGGTTCATTTTTTGTGCTTGTTTGTTTTAAGGGTATAAAATATGCCTTTCTTTTTTTTTAATTGAAGTTTTTCTAATTTCTGGACAACTTGCAAAACACACAACCTTTTTTTCCTATGGCATATGTCTTGACTTTTGTTTTGTTTTTTCCTTATTCCTCTTAATGCATTGGAGATCACCTAACACTAGAGAAAACTGGGAAGATTATGTTAAAACTTCTGGTTCATGCATTTCTTCATGACTTCCATGTGAACAGATTGCCACACTGGGGATCAGGAGTGAGGTTTTTTCCCCAGACTGGTTTGCTTGAGGACTTTGCTTGAGTGTGAGTTCTTGTCTCCTCCTCAGGGTCAGGTCACTTGGGAGATGTTTTAAGAACTGTGGAATACAATGACATCCCTGACCTGACTTGCTCTGCTGGAGTTATGGTTACACGTTACAGTGGTGTTGATATTTTACTACCACCTTCTGTAGTAAGGTCCTAGGAGCTGGTTTGTGTCTCTGGTGCCTGCCAGTCCACAGAGCAAGTGTGGGCTATGCTGAACTGGACTCCAGCTAGTCAGTGACCCGTGGCAGATGGAACCTGAAGATCCCAGTGGTCTTTCACAGGGATTCTTTGGTTTCTGTAGTGCCTTTGGTGGCAGTGAAACAGTAGTGTTTCCCTTCATGCACATCAACTAGTAGGCTATAATAAGCAATTCTTTTGAAAGCTAGCTGTAAAACCACTGCAAGTATGGCTCCAGAATAGTTAAAGGTGAGCTAAACTACCCTGCTAATAACCCCAAGGTCATGGGTTTGATTGCATAGGGGCTGTTCACTTAAGAGTTGGACATGATGATCCTTGTGGGTCCCTTCCAATTCAGAATATTCTCATTTTTTTCTGTAAATAAGCAGGTTAGATGTCTTTTCCTTTGTGACACTCTGCCACAATAAAAGAAGTTTTATATGGTTTTTTTTGTTAGATTAGTATTCTATCAGTGTAGCATCCCAACTCAGCTCATCAGTTATGTGAATGGCAGTGGTGTTGCTCCTTGACCTAGAACAAATGTATGAGGTCTAAGATTGTCTAACAGTTTTCTTTCCTCTCCATAACTTTTGCAGGTATTGGGGCTGCTGGTGTGGACCCTGATTGCTGGAACAGAATACTTTCTATATCCAGCCTTTGGCTGGGTGATGTTTGTAGCTGTGTTTTACTGGGTTCTCACTGTCTTCTTTCTGATCATCTACATGACAATGACCTACACCAGGATCCCGCAGGTGCCATGGACCATGGTGGTAAATATACTCATTCTTTGTTGTTTCAAGTGTGCTGGGTTATGAAAAGAATAAAATATTGGTGCATTCTGTGGGTGTAGTTAACCAACTGTACCTGTGCCTGCTGCAGATTTTGCCTAATTACTGTGGCTGTGTACCTGCAGTGTTTAACCTTCATACCACCCAGACACTTTTAAAACGCTTTTCCTGTGATGTTTCCATTTTGTTCAGTGCTTGATGTAGTACCTTGGTTTTTAATAATGTGCATGTGACCGATACTTACGCAGAGTGACCTCTTTTTCTCTCTGTAGTGGTTATATCCCATGAAGAATGAGTCTGTTGCTGCTTCTGAGCTAACAGACCTGGCCATATGGCTTAAACAGCAGAAATCCCTACTGGAATCAACACTATGAATTAGAACTGGGACCTGAGCTCTCAAAACATGAGTCTTCCTCTGCTAAAGTAAAAGCAAAGGTGCTTCAGAGGTAGCAACAGTCTGACAATCCATACATAGTCTACTGTGAAAAGGGTGCTGAAAATTAAAGTTATATATATGTAAAATATGTGCCACATAATCCTTTGCTTTTAGCTCAAGTCTTAAAGCAAATCAGATAAACAGCTAATGTAATTACAGAAAAAATTCACAGGCACTTAAAATTCAGATCCAGTTTTTATGGTTTGAACAAACCTGGCTAGCTCTAACTCTCTACAGTATATTTCTACATCATTTGCATAACAGGCTGGTCTTCAGGATAACAGATCCTAAAAGTCATTGTCATCTCAGCCAGCTGGCTATTTGTGACCCATCCAAGAATTACTATAAATCTTAGCCTTGAATTTGTCCCACACAGTGAGATACAGTGATATTCTTTTTTATTATTTTTAGTTTTGAATTTTCTTACTAGATAGAGATTATTGACTAGAATTCTGTTATTTTGACGATGAAATGTATTTGACATCTGTATTGCTAACAGCTTGTTATCAGCTATATTGTGTGTGTGACTAAAATTGAATACTAGAATACTCTTTTAGTCTTCCCATTTGCTGCTGTAATAAATAGCCAGCCATAGCAATGACTAATAAGAACAACGAGGATTACGTTCAGATAGCTTTTCTGTTTTCACATTTCATGACCAGCAATTGAAGCAAATGACCATGCCATTAAGGCTGTAACACTGCTATGGAAATGTTGGATTATTTCAATTGCAGCAGTAATGTGTCTGGTACATTTAAAGGTGTGGGGTTTTTTTCCCTGTTGCTTTGGATGTAAGTAAAGCACATTCAAAGCGAAAGCATCTTTGTATCCATTTGAATAAAGCTTTGGTCATTACCCCTCTTTCATCAGTTGAATGCTGTTATCAGACACTGCACATAAATGAGTTGACCTTAATCTATGTGGAAGACAAGTGGGAGTATTTGATTTGTTTCTGCCTCATATCAAGTCTGTTTCTTGCTCTGAGTTCCAAACATATTGTAGATAAGAGCACATAAATGCGGGTCCAAAAGGTAGGCTCATTTTATATTAAAGGGTAATATATAAAGAAAATAAATGCAAAATAAATAAAAGATGCTTGCATTCCAACTTGTTTTGCCCATAGCTATTAGAAGAGCTGTCAGGAGCAGCCTTTGAATTGGTCCTCTGTTGCTCCTGTCTGGCCAAGAGGAATGCTGAGTCTCTTATCAGAGAGGTGTTGTTAATGTCTTCATTCCAAAGAGCATGACACACACCTTTTGGAGTGAGAGAGTTTGCACCAGCCCTTGCCCTATTCTCAGAAGTGTCCTGAATTTCAGTATCTGCTGGTTATTGCTCTGCCTCCTTAGGCAACAGTTAGCTCAAACTGTTCCTACTGTATGCAGTATCCAAAATTACATCTGGACTTCTCTGCCATAAATTCACTTTTTGCAGGTTAAGCACATTACCAAATTGCTTAAGATGCAGTTACTTTTACTGCAAATTAACCCAAAGGACGTGCTTCAAAACTGACTGTCCTTAATAGTGCAAGTTCTTTGCTAAAACAATCAATGGAAGCTTTTAAAATCTGGTACATTTGAATTTAAGAAACAGATGGTAATTTAGCATGAACCATTTGGTTTGAGTAATATATTGGCAGTAAAGGCCCAATCAGCTTGCACTGTGTTCCGTCTTCCCCAACAGTGTTATTTCCCAGAACAGCACTTCTCAGAAATTACGTTCTTTTTTTTCTACATGACAAGATATTGCAGGGATTTGTAGCTTTCCAGGGTAATTGAGTCTTTTTGGAACAGGAAATCTGAAAATAACAACAACAAATACTCTAGGTAGTCAAATTTAGAGTTTCTAAATCAGCACTTTACAGAAGGTCACCTGAACCTGCCAATTGTTGGCATCTTATCCTAAGAATGACAGTTTGATATTTCATTGCTGTAATGCCCAGATAAAACGAGGTGTGAGATCTGTGGTTTCCTGTGCAAGGGTGTGCAAGTGGCTCTTTTCCACTGTTCCTTCTGAGCTTCACTTCTTGAGCTGCAGCTCTTTTTTAGATTCTGCCAGAGTTGGTGACTAGTGAATGAAATAGTGAATAATTGGCAGGTATTCCTAGCATCCACTGGAAATTAGTAAGTTGGAGCTGCACCAATATTTAGACAACTGGAGTGACAAGAGTTAAGGGCTGTATTTGTGTGACACTCTGGAGTGCCACCGTGGGGCCAGAAGCTGAAGGGAGCTGGTTATTTACAACACTGGGACCTGGTCTATTTGAGTTACCAATTCCTGCAATTGTAACTAGATGCAGAGCAGGTCACAGGTGTTCCACTTACACATGGCAGCAGTGAAGGAGAACTATATTTTATGGCTAAATTCATATGCCTTAAATTAGTAGCAGGGTGGGGTTTGGGGGGGGCTTTTTTTTTGTTTGTTTGTTTTTAATAAGAACAAACTTCCTATAGCCATTACCAAGTAGGGGGTAAGCAAAGGACAAACTATTAAAATTAGAGACTTTTAAAAAAAACCCTCATACATTTTTCATCTTCTTAGACTTCTGTTCTCTCTTCCTTTCCTGTTCTCTCTCACATGTAAAAACCAAATGAACATTGTGTTTGTTCTCTGTAGTGTTTTCTGAGATCAATGTTATCTGCTTTATTTCTGTCCTAGTAATGAACATAAGTACCCTGAGGCATTAACTTTGTTCCTTGGAAGAGGAGATGCAGCATCTGCCACCGAGGGGTCCAGATGACCCATGTAGTCCTTTCAGACTGTTCTTCTCCTTGGTTTTACCTGTTCCTTTCTCCTCTCAGAAACAGGCAGAAGGGAAAGGTGCTGAAAGGTGGAAGAATACAACTAAGAGAAAAAAATTACCTTCTTTATCTCCTTCAGAAGTGGAGAAAATGAAGTTTTGGGAGCTTTATAAATGTTCTTTATATGCCACCTGTTATTGATTCCTACAATGTATCTGTGGAGATTAGAAATGTGAACAAAGGGCAGTTTTATTTTGGTTTGGGGGCTTTTTGTTTGTTTTTTGTTTGTTTCTTTCACGTAGTGTCATATTCTTACTGCCTAGCCCTTAGTTTGGGTTAACCAAACTGTGTGCTTATTTTTGCTTTTGGAAAATCACAGCACATCAGCTTTAAAACTTTTTTGGATTTAATGCAGTGGAGATTACAGTTTGTCCAAAATGCACTTTAATGTTTGTGGATCTTTAAAGCAGTTAAATTTTAATCTTACAAATAGAAGCTTGGAGTAGGCAAAAATAGCTAAGAATCACATTCCTAGTGTACATTACATGTGTTCAGTGTATTTCAGAAGAGAGTTTTGTAATGTTGGAAAACAAATGCATGTGCGTATTAATTACTTATGTTTGTTTTTTCAACAGGGTCTGTGTTTTAATGGAAGTGCCTTTGTTTTGTACCTCATTGCTGCCATTGTAGATGCATCTTCAGTTACCAAAGATCTGGACAGTCACAATTACAACAGCTGGGCAGCTTCTTCTGTGAGTTTTTTTTTTTTTGTTTAAATCAGTTTTATGTCCAATAAATAAATTAAGGCTCATTGGAAGTTTGGGTTGAAGTTGCACGTGTTCTGGATTTTGAAAAGCTGCAGAGTACCACAGAAGGTCACACACAGAACCTATAGGTAGGTGTAATTTAGATCAGTTTCTGGAGGTGACTAGAAATTCCACCAGGAGATGACAGTCACCTCAGGAAAGGTAGTAATGTTTTTAAGATCACACTGATTTTCCCCTCCCTGCCCCCTTTTATTGCTAACTCTGGCAGAGTCTGAACATCAGAGTAGTCAAAGACTGTGTGAACACCAAGTCACCTCACTGCATTTGGACAACTTCAAAAGCATTTTAAACTAAGTCAGCTAACTTTGCACACACGTGGATAAGAAGCATTCAGCTCTCCGTGGGCTGAGCCATATACACAGCACCTTTGGGAAGGCCCTGAAAGTGCTGATGCTGTTTCTAGACTGACCTCCCAGTTACAGCCTCAACTTCTGATGAGTCTTTGAGTTGCGTGGGCAATGCCTGAAATGTCAGGTAACTTCCCAGTGTGTTAAAGTGGATGCTAATCATTAATTAGTCTGACATTACTGTCTTGCTACTGAGATTTAGAAATCCAAAACAGTCAGTCAAAGTGGATGAAAAATAACTTAAAAAAAAAAAAAGAGAGAGAGAAAGAAAAAGAGCAATGTCACTTCTGAGTAAGTGAACACATTGACTAGCTCAGTTAAGGGAGTTGTAAAAGAACTTTTTGCATTTTGTGGCAACAGTAGTCAAATGCAGTTGTGTACAGTAATTCCAAAGTGTGGCTGCTTTGCTGACTGTTCCTGCTTCTGCAGTTGTTCTCTGTACTATTCACAAATCCTGTCCGAAGCTTATTGTATATGGTCATGGACACAGGCACTTGAACACCTGCTCTGTTTTTGTCTTGGGGATTGGATGACTTCACCCCTGTCACATCCGTGGTGCTCAGGGTCTTCTCCGCTTGGCAGTTGGTAGCTATCGACCTGTTCTGAGCCACTGCAGCAGACAGGAGCTTGCCTGCTGCTAGATAAGCTTCCACGCTGATGCAGGTTTTATGCAAAGGCCATGAATGCTCAGTGTCTCATGGGTTGTTTGGATTCTCTTCTAATACCTCCTAATAATGTTTATCTAACGCAGTGTCTAAATAAACTATTAAATGTAGATTCTTCCTTTCCAAGCCCATTAAGGGTTTCATGGATAAAGGATTTAGCAAATCATCTATCCCCCATGGTCATTCTGTTAGTAAGATTTTGGGTGGCGCTCTTATTTAATAAGAAACAAAATAATTGGAAAAGAAGAATGCTACAATTTTCTATTGTAATAAGATTTTACATCATTGTCTACAGCTTTTTGTGCTGCAGATTAAATTTGCATTAGACAAGACTCACCCAGAGCCCTGTGTTCAAAGGTTTAGATTTACTCCTGGATGCATACTTAGTAGTGCCCTTTTCTTAGCGCTGCAGTGCCTGCATAGGCCAATGATGGCATATAAGCAACGAACAATTGTAAAATCATTAATTTTTTTAGTCTGGGAGGGACTTCTGGAGGGCATCTGGTCCAACTCTTTCCCCTCCTAAAGCAGGGCTAGCTCATATCAGGCTACTAGGCCCTTGTCCCCCTGAGTTTTGAGTGTTTCTAAGGATGGCTGTTCCACAGTGCCTCTAGGTCTCTGTTGCCATGCTTGATTATTCACACTGTGATTTTTTTTTTCCTAATATCTAATTGAAATTTCCTGTCTTGTAACTTGGGTTTGTTCTTTCTTGTCCTGTCATTGCTCACCTCTTGGAAAAGTGCTGTTAATCCTATTTGCAGCGACAGCTTTATTTGGTTCATTACCAGCACAAGACATTCTGGTATTATCATTAAGACCATATTGAACATTGTCTGTTTTGAACAACATGCAGTGATTAACAGGATCTTAAGCACTGGTGCTGAATTGGACTTTATCAGTACAGCTGAAGTAGTTCACAGCTGCTCTTTGGTTCCTGTGTGTGTGTGTGCTGCAAGGGCTGCAGGAGCAATACCACTCATACTGTGTACTTTTAGTCTAGAAATAGAAAATAAATCTGGCTGGCTTAGAAGGCTTTTTCTGTTATCAGCTTCTGACAAAGAAGGAGCATGACAAAGTGGTTGCTGCCACTGTTATTTGCACTGAGGGACACCTTTATTCCTCAGCAGAGGACATCTGGAATTGGCAGCCTGATCAATAGTGCTGTCTGAACACACGGCTGGGCCTGCATTTGAATCCTCCTTTTCCCCGTAAACAAACCTATTTTGATGCACAGTGTGCCATAAGAGGTACAGGGGGGCTGTAGGAATTCCTGGGACACAGCTGCAGGACAGGAGCGTTAGCTTGAGCTCACACTGGCCCACGAGCCATCCCTCAGGCTTCAAAAGCAGCAAGTGTAGGAGCAGTGGCAGTCCAGGCTGGAAGATCCACGGTGAGATGGTATAATGTGGGGTTTATAGAAGAGGTTGAAATAGGCCACGTTCTGTCTGCTTCTGGGCCCATATTTCTAAGCACAATATAAGCTTATTTACACAGTGTGGACTGTGATGGCCACACAAGTGCAAGGAGCTCAGCATGTGCCATTTCAGTCAGCCTGCTATTTTTCTTTTTCCAAATCCAATAAATACTTTTTTTCCTTAGAAATGACAGTGCTCTCAGATATATTTTTTTTCCTAATATATTTTTCCCCCTCTCTCTACAGTTCTTTGCCTTCGTGGTTACCTCCTGCTATGCTGGAAATACGTATTTTAGCCTTATATCCTGGCGATCACGAACTTTGCAGTAAATATTCTGTTAAAATGAATTCTGTAGTATAAAATACGTTGAGGATTGTTCACTTTTGATAAAAGCTTGGAAGAGGGGTGAGGCATTTTTGAACATTTCTGTTAGAATTGACAAAATATAAACTGAGATCAAATGATTATAATAATGCCATCTTTAGAGACATCTAATGCTGACTTTGTACTGTATAATAAAATTTCATACTGCTTCTTTTAAAATTAACGTGGTGTTTTTCTAGACATTGTATAGTTGTTACTACTAAACCTTTAATAAATCTTATTCAATGTGCCAAGTTTGTAAATGTAACTTTTTAAATGTTACAGGTATACTTTTGATACTGAGTGCTACAAATTAAAACTTAAGATTGATATTGTCTCATTATTCTGTGTAAAAAGTGGCATTGTGAAGAAAAAAAAACCATTTGAAACTTCAAAAATAAATAAATAAATGCCCCAACTGTGCACGTTTTGTAAACTGAGAGTAGAAGGTTGTTTTTACAAATTCTTTTTCAGAGTATGGTATCTACTGCAGGGAAGTCAGATGATCCTGTGAGTTGGCATATTCTAACAGCTGCTCACATCATGAGCTTGCTTTTGGAACCTGTTACTGTGGGTCTGAAGCTCGTTGGAGGAATCCCATGCCCAAAACACATTATCTGAACAGGTTTCTCAGATCCAGCAGGCTCCAAAGCATAAGCCCAGACGAGTCCCTTAGTTCTCAGAGCTTAACCAGCTGAGAGTATCACAGGTCACTGGCTATAAGGTAATACTTTTTGCTTCTCAGTGGACTGTGGTTTGGGTTTGGTTTTCTTCGGTTTCTTTTTTCTCCTCAGATTAGGCGCTTAGTCTCTCCTAATTCAAATCTGGGCTTCTAAATGATATTAAATGATATAAAGATTAAACCCATAGAAGAATTGTCATGACACCAGTGCTAGAAACAAAGAAATTCCTCCCTCCTTTCCTGTCTGCTGGCATCATCTGTGCCTTGTTAGTTTAACAAATGGAATTGACGCTCATATTTAAATATCTTTGAATCAAGCAGAAGCATGACAGAAGATTATGACTTTCAAAACAGATACTTTTGAAAATTACTTTCAAATACAAATTACCTAAGGAATTTTTTCCAGGAATTATGTGGACAGCGTGAGGTTGTGATTATTTTTTGATGTTATTTACAATATTTGGACTGTCTTCCAGTTTTCAAAAACTTACTTGGATGATAATACATGGTAGTAGAGAAACCTTACTGATTTAAAAAACTTTATTTCTCTTTGTAACTAAGTGGGGTGTGGTTACTTACATATGTGCCTTGCAGAAGAAGATTTATCAGCAGCCAGCTAATGTTGTTCTCAGTCATGTGGTTTTGTTGTTGATTATCTGTTGGAGTCACAGGATTTCAGTGTGAGGGAAGCCAAGATATTATTTAAAAGTCTATATTTGTCTACAAATTGCATTTGGCCTGCACAAAATAGGTCAGGCTATCTGTTGCTTGCTAAAATTACCCAGTTGTGAGAAGGAAGAATGGCTACCAACTATGCATTTTATCTACACAGATAAAATGTGTCATTAAAATCCCGTACGCTTTTTTCCATTGCTGGGGGAAAAAAAATCAAAAGCATCAGAATGATCCAAATGTCAACTGATAAAATGTGATTAGAAATATAGCCAGAATTAAAATCTCATCAGTGATTTGTCCTCAGTAAAAATACTTCAGTAGTAATAGAACTACTTTCTTCAATGATATTTGATGTACTTAAGTCCAAAGGATGTGACTATGTTTGCACAAGCATTTCATGATTTTGTGGTAACTGTAATATTCTGGTCCAAAGTCATAACCCAGACATCATTTGTGGACAGAAGTAGTAAGAGGGAGTATTGCTAAGAGGAAGTTTCACATTTCATCCAGTTGATCTCAAACTGTCCTGGAAACCGTCTGTTGCATGTCACAATAAACCCATTAAGGAAGGACAAAACCAGGTAAGAAATGATTCTGGCAAAATATCTACCTGTTCTCTGAGTCTTCAGTGCTGATCCTCAAGGGAACATGTGCAGAATGACTTCCAAAGACAAATCTGTGAGTTGAATCCTTAATTGTGAATTTAGAAAATTGCATACTAGGCAAAGATTTGCTTTGTCCTCGGCCTTGCGTTATTTCCCCCCTCCCCAACCACTGGTTACCTGCCTTGCTCTTTCCTTTTGCTTCCCAGGCTCTTTCTCAGCCATTGCCCAGATCCCAACCTGTTTTTCAAGTGTTCTGAATATGTAGTTAAAATTGGAGGAATCTGTACAAACCAAGTATTCCTTTGGAACTTTGCTCCTCCTATTTCAGGCCTGAAGAAAGGCATAAGCACCCAAAAGGTTATCTTCCAGTGCATTAAGATGTAAGTATTGATTTGCAAACTATGACTTAATGCATTTGCATGTTCTAATATTGATAAAGAAGATGTGCTAGCTGTTGTTTATCATATAACAGTTAAAACAAGGCTTGTAGCCGCGAGGAGAGGTTAGTTCTCAGAGATTGAAAGAAACCTTAAAAGAACAACTGGTAAGTGGTGAAGTCATTACTGAAATTCTTAATACAGTTATTTAGAAGAATAAACAAAATGCTAATCAACTTGCAAAATGATGGTATTTGACATTATAAATAACTTGTTTCAGATAAACAGTCTCTCTGAAAACTAAGTCACCTACATACAAAAGGATACTTGATGTCAACTTATGGCCATTAATTTTCATTTATTAAGGAGCTGCCAGTACCTTTTTTCATCATAATACATAATGCACTTATGTAAGTACATAGACATAAAGACAAAGTTAATAGCATGAGAACTATAATAAAAACTCCAAATGTAATAGTATTATAGATTGACTTTGTCCCAGTGGTTTACAGAAGATGCCTATGTTGCTGAGTAGAAAATATGACTGTTATTCTGCTTGTATTAATTTAAAGGTATTTTTACTTCACTGGGCTGAAGTCTGATCAGCAGGGCCCTAGTCACATACACAGTTTCAAAAGAAATAAAGAACTAAGCTGAATCAGCAGGTAAGAAAACTATATTTCTTAATAGGAAGTGCAGAAGTTACTAGAACCTTCCTCCACAGGGCTTATAGAAACCTATAACCATGCACACTTCTGAAAGGGAACTGTACAGAGAAGAGGGGGTAAAAAAAAATAAAAAAGGCAGCTGTTTAAAAACAGCCCAAATTTTCCTCTGGGCAGCCAGTATTTTACTCTTGTGGAGGTACCAGTGTGGCAGATTTCATACCTAATGCCGTGGGATACCCCACACTGGCAAACACATCCTGGTCTTGTAAACTGCCTACACGAGTCCCTTATGTGTGTTGTGTTACCTGTCTTCCCTCCTACAACAATTTGAGTTGCTGAAGGAGCTGTTAAATGCTAAATATGAACAGAATGTGCATCCTAACTCCAGAACAGAGCAGCGGAAGATGGGATCGCTACTCAGATAAGTGTAAAAGTGGCATAAGCCCAGCTCAGAGGCCTGCTATTGCCTCACTTGGCAGAAAGCGAAACAAGTTATTTTTAAACTTGGGGAAATATTCAGCTTCCTTTTCTGCGTTTTGTTAGTATGTCTGCACGATTTAATTCAAACAGTGGGGCTGAGCCACTCGGACAGTCATTACAGGTTTACCTGTTGCCGACCCCTTAATGAAAATGCTTTTTGTCTTTAACACGATTGTGAATCGGAAGTTTTGGGTTCTCTTCTTTCTTCGTAAGAACAGATGCAGTGTGGGAAGGCGCCGTTCGCAGCTGCAGCTCCGGGGGAAGCGCGGGGCTGGCTCCCCTCTGGAGCATCGCCGACAAACCTCGGCGCGCCGAGGAGGGGGGTGTTCTGTGCTCCCAGGAGAGCTCCCTTCCCGGGACCCCGCACTGTCGGACCGTGAGACATCCCCTCGCCTCCTGGACACCTTCCCTTCGGGCTCTGTTCCCACGTCATCCAACGCGGCGCGGAGGGAGCATCCCTTCGCCTGCTCCGACCGCCGGACCCCGGGGTGGGTGCGGCAGCGTCTCCCCCGCGGCAGAGAAACCCCCTGGGGCCGAAAACCCCCTGGGGAAGGAAACCCACACGGCTTGTGCCTGCCCTGGCCCGCCCCGGGCGGGACGCGCCGCCTCCGCCCGGCCCCGACAGCCCCGGGGGCGCCGCGTCCCGTCCCGTCCCGTCCCGCTCCGCCCCGTCCCGTCCCATCCCATCCCGTCCCATCCCATCCCACCCCATCCCAACCCGTCCCGTTCCCCCGTGCCGGGCCGGGCAGCGGCGAGGGCAGCGCGGCCGGACCATGTCCCACGGGGCTCGGGTGATCCGCACCGGGGTGAGCAGCGGGGGCCCCGCGGTCGCCACCGCCGCCNTTGGCCGCCGCGATGTTGCCCCCCAGCTCTCGCAGCACGAGGGGAAGTTCATGTTCCTCTGGCCAAGGTCTGTCCGGAGTCGCCTCTGCGTCTTGCTGAGGCGGCCACGAGCACTTCTGCTCGGACCGACGTGCGTGAGCCCGGAGCAGCCGCTGTTACCTCTTTTGCCACTAATGACGGCAAACCCGCGTTGTTACAGCACATCGTGGTGTCACAGCGGGGCAACACCTCGTTCCCCAGCGCGGGTGGGTTTTTGGGAGTGACCCGGGAAGGGTGAGCGCCACAGCTGGGGCTGCTGGTGCAGCTGCTCCGCGCCCCGTCTGTCAGGAGATCTCCCAGCAGAGCCCCAGTGCCACGGGCACGGACGTGGGAGATCTATGGCTGGCGTTCAGAAGAAAGCAGCTGCCAGAACATGAGCTGATGCCTTCACTTGGCTCAGTGCAGGAAATTTAGCTCCGTGCAGATGCGGAGGAGATTAACAGATGGATGAGGTCTTTCTCGTTCCTGTGGCACACAATTATCTGTGGAGAGATTTGTCGGCTTAATTACAATAGCGGCAGTGAATAATGCCTAGGAAGGAGCATGGAAGGCATCATCCACAATTTTTGTCCTGCAAAAACATGCACCTTGACAACATTTGGTGTTGGAGATGTTGCCCTCATCTTTTATAAGCTCCCAATGCCTTTTCCCCCCCTACCTTTATTTGTCCGGTAATTTTTTTCTGAATCGTATCTATTAGTAGCATCCAGCTTCCTAAACTGACATTAGAAGGTAGGACTCATTTTGTTCCAGGTTACTGTGGAGTAATATCAAATCCTGAAGTTTCTCCTTAGAAGCTGCCCAGTGTCTTCCAGTTCATTATTAGCCATCAGGTGCCCTTAGAAATGAGGAGGAGGCAAAGTTGCATGTGCCTGCTCATGGCAACCTGCACTTGTGAGGTCTCAGGATTGCCCCTCTGTGAATTCTCTTTGGTAGGAACACAGTTGTCTGCTGCCTACTTGTCACTTGGGTTGTTCCCAAACCACTGAGTGCATCTGGAGGATCTTTTCAGGAGAGAAGGGACGTTCTTACGAGCATATGTCTACATTGCAACAGAACCTGTAGCCCTAAAACAGTAGACTTGTGCTGTGCTCATGAGCTAAAAGTCTTTTTGCTTTCACCACTGTGGAAAGAACAGTTCCTTTTATGGACTAGAAATAACCAGTCCTCCGCTCCCATCCTGCTGTGGTGTCACTACAGCTATCACAAGTGCCTCTTCGAGCTAGCATGGCTCATTTGTGCTGTAATGTCAGTTTTCGATGCACAAGTTAAGCGTGGGCATACTTTACATGCTTTGCATATTTTCATGTACTGGATGTAAATCTATGCAATTTTATGTAGTACTTCACATAGTTTACACAAAGTCATATTTTATCAGCGCCATTCAACATAAAATTTATCAGAATTCAACTGGCTTCCTGTGGTGACTTTAACAGAGGTTAAAATAATGTAAAATATTTTCCCTTTGCACTCTTTCAGTTTCACGTTCTTATATTTTTCTGCTTTCTAGCTTGCCTGTAAATAACATCAGTAGGAGTTACCTCAGGTATTCAAGGAACTTTTGGCAAATGAACTTTTAATATCACATTTCATAATAGTGTCTTCTTCTCAAATAATTTCCTAAGAAAACTAAGTGTTTGTGCTGTAGCATGTAGAAGTAACCAGGGTAGGTTAGTTCTAGATTAACTCCTGAAACCCATAAAATAGCAAGAGCTAAATATTTTCACAACTCTGCCTCTTCTCAGACAGCATTTCTCTGTATCCACTGATCCATTTGTGTGTTACTGGTTTTGTTATCTTCTTTCTCCCTTGGTCCCTTTTACCAGGAAGTAAAGGATGTGATAGAAAGCAAGAAAGAAAAATTACATCGTTTACTGTCATGTTAAAGGCTGTTTGTTGTGCTTGCAAGCTAAAAAAAAAAAAGGAAACCATGATATGCATGGAATAATTCTAATAGATGACAACAATATACTATGGTAATTGTATGAAAGAAATAGAAGATAACCTTACAGGTGTTCTTCTGTTAGACAAAAGGACTAAAACTTGGGAACATTGAAGAGATTGTGCAATGTGAATTGCTGCTAATTCCTGAATGTTTCCAGTGCTTTCTGTTGACATTCTAGGTGCCGTGGTGTCTAGCATAGAATGAAATTAGGAAGAGAAAGAAGTGTTTCTTGCTTGCAAGCCTGCACAAATTCCTTTACTTTTTGCTAAAGGATTTCTTTATCCTTGCAGAAGGGTTATAGCTTTGAAAACAGTGTATTTTATGCACTAACTTCATAGCTTAGGGAATGGTCTGTAAATATTTTGAAAATGAAATGGAGGAGAAAACATAGTTCTGTGACTTGTGTGTTTTGTCTGGCAGTAAGACAGTTTGAAACCTGCTTTTCCATTTGTGACTTTTGCTAATATTAGTTGGGTCTCCATTTTCAAAATCCAGTCTGAATTATAGCTCTGATTTTAATGGGAAGTTGCAAAGTATCTTCCACATCTAACTTACTTCAGATAGTTTACCTTGATGTTGCTAACATACCTTTCCCTTTTTCTTTGCTTTTTTTTTCTTCCCTTTCCCACCCCATTTTTGGTAGTTGTTTTAGTATTTACAGTTCTGCCAGGATCTCTTGTATTCACAGGGATACCCGCAGGATCCTGGATCCCAGTGTAGCCAGCCTGGTTCTGTACCGGCAGGGAACACAGTACGTGTGTGAGTGAGTGTGTATCAGTGTGCCCAGTACACTAAGACCAGAGAAACCAAATTACTTGAGTTTTAGCCAGCCTGGCAAACCCGATACACGTGGCAATCTTCAGCATGTCGCATTAGCTGTGCTGATTTGTTTGAAGCTCGTTTGCTCCGTGCCTGTGCTGCTGCTGGTTTGTTTTATGGTAAGACTTTCTAGGAACCCCTGTTGTTTAGCTTGGCAAGTTCTCAAGGAATGGGTTCTTGGAAGCTTTCTGAGGCATCCCGTGCCGTTCAGGACGGCGGTGTGAGTGTGCATCCGTATTGACACCACGGTGGCTCCAGTGCCAGTGTTGATAGATCCAAACAAGTCTGAGTCAGATGAATTTCTCCCGGAGCCCTGTGTGCTTTTTGTATTCTTACTGCTGAAGTCTGGAGGAAGCCACTGGCGCTGTGTTGGACTCAGTCCTGCTTTCAGCACAGCCCGTGTTTGACAGGGGAGCCTGTACAGGTATCGCACCATCTTGGGCACTTGGCTGGCAGGAGTGGCTGTGACTGTTCAAAGTGTCTGATGCAGAGGTTTGCAGGACTGTGACCAATACAGATTGAAGAGAGAAAAAGAGTGCTGAGAGCTCACATGTAGGAGAACCATCACAGCACAACTGTGTAGGTCTTTCAGGCTTCTCAAATTGTTCTTGGGCTGCTCCTTTTCTCTGGACTCCAGGAGGTGTGGAGTGACCCATGGCTGCCTTTGCCTCTCTTTTACCTCCTTCAGGTTTGGCCAGGCTAACTTTGGTCACAGGTCAGACTGAAGGTGATTGTTCCCACAATAACACTGTTGCTGTTCAGTAGCCTGTCACAGTAAGCACAGCCTCAGAGTAACAGGTGTTTTCAGCTAAAAAGAGCTGATTCTGTCAGCCAAATATGAGGCAGGAAAGAGCAATTTCACCAGACAGAACAGAAAATCAAAATTGCCTTCTCAAGGCTGAAGAAAAGATTTATAAGCAATTACAAGGTAAAAGAAGGAAAAACTCAATAGAACTTAACAACATCATCTTAACTTGTTGAAAATGCTAGGGCACTAGTTAAAGCTTTTCTGCTGAGTATCTATTTAATTTCCAAAGTATGTCTTGACAAAAGCAATGACATACTTGATAAGTGAATAGCCAACAAGGCAGTCTGTAATTCTGAGTAACTTTGAAGTGTGCTGAAACCTCTGTGGTTTGTATTTGTATACCAACATGCAGTTGAATAATAGTATTCAAGAGTGTATTCATTCATCTAACACTGAAAGGTAGCAAATGCTGGTAGTTAGGTCACTGGAGCCAAGTTTCATTTCTGAACACGCTGTGTGATATCAGACAAATTTACTGAGGAGCTATATTCAGAAAAAATTGAAATATAAAAAGAGAGCAAAATCTGCTTGAGCAAGAAAACAATTCCTAATCAAAACCATTGATACAAAAAAGGGAAATTCACAAACACAAATGATGCTTGGAATGATTTGAGAGCTACTCAGTCTTCTAACTTGATCTTGAGACTCAAACATCTTTATGGCCATGCAGGTGATTGAAGTAAAACATCTGATTCTTTTCAGCAGTGCTTCAGTGACATGATTTTTCCTCTATGCTCTGAAGCTGCTCGGTCAGAAGAGAGGAATTCTGGTGATATGCAGCGATTCTGAAACTGTGAGCCTATCTGTGAGTGCTGTGTAGCCTGCATTTTCTGGTGAACGGAGGAAAACCACCCCAGGAATGTGCAAGTGCCTTCAGTCTGCAGCTCTGTGATAAACTACTGGCTAAGCAATAAGGCATGTTTTTAGAAGCAATGTTATTTTGAGGCCGAGGTCAGAGGTATGTGTTGTAGCTGCTAATTGTTTCTGCTGTTCTGCTGGAAGCTTCAGTAAAAGGACCTTGCTGTGCATACTGAGGAAAGAGAGAAAAAAATAAGTATCTAAGATGGCTCCAAAGCAAGCAGTAGCAGTGAGGAATGTCCAAGCCTAGTAATTAAACCCAATAGGAGGGGGAAGTCCTGTTATTTGCACTCTGAGAACACCGAAACAGGCTGGCTTGGCCAGTTGTGTTTTTTCCATGCCTGTGCCCTGCGTGGCCCTTTTACAATTTCTCTCCAGGTATTGGCGTAAGAGCTGGGAGCAAACTGTGTGTTCTCTGCGTGTTAACCAAGGAGTGCTCCGTGGTAGGCTGACACAGTTTTGTTTGATGAGGCAAAACTTCAGAGTCTCCAGCCAAAACTTCACCAGGTTAAGGAATTTCCCCTTTCTGTTCTGCCTCCGTGCAGCTGTTCTCAGCTGCAGTGGTGCAGATGTTACACAGGACCAGGGAACTAACAGAGCTTTACATCAGCTCTCTGGTTTTCTTTTTTCTGTGTGAGTTTTTAGGGAACAGTGCAGCCACAGAGGCTGCTGTCAGCAAGAGCAAGTGTCTGGCATGGAAGGGCAGGAAATACATGAGCTTGAAGTGGTTCCATGTGTTTCAAACCACAAGCTGAGAATGTAGTCCTTTTTCTTTCGGGCAGGGGAAGGTTTTGTACCATCTGTTTTAATTTCTATCTATCTCTTTCAGCAAAAAAAAGAAACTAGTAATTTTTCTGATGTTGAAACTGCTCTAGAAGGCGAAAAAAATCAACCCCAGTACATTTTGTGAAAAGACAATTATAGTAATTATTAAGCACTAGGGTGTCTCTTTCTGAATGTCAGTGAATGTTTTGTTTGTATCCTAAGAGAGGCTTCCTAAAAGCACGGTTGGAGCTGTCTTTCATTGCTCATTTGACTCATCCATTAGGGTTTGTTGCAATACATTCTTCAGCAACCTGTGTGCATGTAGAGCTCTTTCTGTAGAGGTAATTGAACAGGGCTTAACAAATACATTTTCTGAAACAACAAAAAAGGGAAATGAAGCCCAGAAATTTACCACATCACCTGAGACACATTTAGTATGCCTGAAAGAGCAGAGTGAAGTATTGGCAGTGGTTTCCTGGCACGTTTGTTAAGTTGGGAAGTTAAATTTGCAAATGCCATTTAAAAGTCTTAATCAGGTGCACATCATGTCCATGGATAGTAAGATGTGGTGAAAAACATCGATTCTCACATCTTCTAAGATGTGCAAGAGCAGTGTCTTCACTCTCTTTGGGGATGGTGTCCCTTTGAGCATCCTCCTCTCCAGCCGCAGAGTAACAGAAACCAGTGGGTCACTGGTTTACAAGTGCAGTCTCCTTCTGCTCAGAGCCTATAAACAACAAATTGCGTCTTGCCAAGCATCCTTCACTGGGTTCCAGGGTTGTATGTGCTGGAACAGTTTGTTGTGTCTCATCCTGATCCAGTAGAAGCCGTGGCCATACGTCAGTGAGAGAAGCATCCCTGACCCTGAGGCTCGGGTACCTGCTCTGCATTGCTGGGTTGTTGTCCCCCGAAGCCAGACAGTGTTTGCTTCTGTGAGTAAGTGTTTCCTCCGCTCCCCTCCCTGGGGAGTCCTGTGAGGTGTTCACTGAGTCCTGTGGCTGAGCTGTCTCCTCTGTCACGTCATGTTGCTGTGGCCTTGTCCTCCTATTTTGTGGTGATATGTAAAGTATACAGCAGCCAGAAATTGCTACTTTCTGTACTCACAGATCAAACTCTGAAATTGCTGTGATTTCCTTTCATCCACCTGCGAGCTTCCTCTTCTGTGCGTAACTCAGATTCTTGAGGGTCATTTGATGAATGTAATGATGAAAACAGATGTGCCTGACTGGTCAAGGCTCGGTGCAGCTTTCAAAGCCAAGACAAACTTGCCTGCTGTTCTTGCAACAACAGCAGCAGCTGCAATGCTTAGGGCTTCCTCTTCTGCTCACAGCTTCCCATAAGGAAAATGGAAGTGTGATAACAACAAGATTGAGAAGCTGCCTTCAGGGGGAATTTCCTTCTGAAGGTTTTGGTGTTTTTTTAGAAGTACCACTGGTGAGTTCAAGAAACAAGTTCTGACTTCAGGGAAAGAAGTATTCTGTTAACATGAGATGACCAGCAGCAGCTGCAGAAGTGCAGAATGACTTGGCCTATTCTCCTCGAGTTTGTAATCATGCTCTGTGAGAGTTCTTTACTCTGTTTGGGAGAAGCACAGTCCCCAGTTGCTGCTTCTCACCTGCTGGCTAGTTGAGCCTTTTGGCAATTGCTGGAGAATACAACTTTCTGGTAGACACAAGAGTGCTGTCCCGGTGTGTTCCAGAGGCCTCCCAGTCTCCAGGCAGTCACTGAAAGCTGTCAGCTGCGACAGCGCCTCCAGGGAATCTCATCTATTCTCATTTTTCACCCTCGCTCATCGCCCTTCACTTCTCTGGCACCTTGCCAAGCATCAAGTGTTTGCACTTAGGAAACGTCATTATTTTATGTGCCAGCCTGATCCAGCAGCCAGCTTGTGATGTTGCCAGTTGTTCTGGAAATTGTCACGATGCTTTCAGGGTCTCGCACCTGTTTTTCCCCGATAAAAACTACGATGTGGCAGCACAGCAAACAATGTGGACCTCGGTGATGTAAACAAGTCCTCCTCTTATTCAAGGAGACCTTGCTCAAGGCTCGGTTGCCATGGCTAGCAAAGCCTTTGCTGGAGATGGTAGATGTGAACTTCTACACTGCCGCCTGTGGCTGCCAGGTGCGGGTGTGGTGTTCTCTGGGGCAGGGAGCCATAGGGCAGGTGTCTGCTGACAGAATCAGTCAAGCACTGAGTGCCTCAGACGGTGGGAACGGGTTGTGCTGTGAGCAGCATCTCCAAGGGGCAGCGATGAACACACTGCCCGCTGAGGGTCTGCAGGCAGAGGCACTGAGACTTCACTGCGTGGTTCTTGATCTCAGTAACAGCTTCCAGGAAGATGAGAGTGGGTTGGGGGTTTTTTGGTGAATCTACTTTGATAGCTTAACTGGAATGATGGTTGCCGTGAAGTACTGGCTTTATGTTATATGTTTCTATCTGAGTTTGAAGAGGCTGTATGCTGCCAGATATGTATTGGATATCCTGGTCAAGGTGGAAACTTTGCAACTTCTTGTGCAGAGTTTGTGGGTGTTT
The DNA here is from genome assembly GCA_013396755.1 of Sclerurus mexicanus. Classification (NCBI taxonomy): domain Eukaryota; kingdom Metazoa; phylum Chordata; class Aves; order Passeriformes; family Furnariidae; genus Sclerurus; species Sclerurus mexicanus. The sequence goes on from VWZF01004392.1 coordinate 41,014, forward strand.
GTTAATAATAAATAAACACTGTGTGGCCTGGGCTTCAAGCAGCCAGCCAGCCTGAGCCAGGCTTGGGTGGTCAGCCAACGTGGGCTCCTTCTCTGTAGGTGGTGTTGCCATGCATGGTTAGTGAAACCATTTTTAGACAGCCATGGAATTTTTCTACAAGAGCTCTGTAGCTCACAGGTAAGGGGTAAGCTCTTTCTGTATTGTGTATCACTGGCAATATGGGACTGTATTGACTTTTTAAAGGGAAAACAATACAAACTACCAAACAATACACCTGAGAGTGGTTCAGAGAAGTGGTTTCAGAGGTGCCTTGCTCCTTCAAGGAGCAGGTGACAGGCTAGCTGTCACATGGGGGCTGTTGCCTACATAGAGAATTAATTCCTGATTAATAGATGAACAAAGTACAGGGTTTTTCTGGCTTTGTGCAGAGCAGTCCCTTCAGTCATTGCAGGTGGCACCTCTGAAAGTCAGAGGGAAAGCAGCTGTGATTCCCAGAGTTAGAGCCTTGCTGCTGGGGCATTTTCAGTATTTAGAATTCTGTTCCTGTCCTTTGTAGACACCCTGACAGTCGGCTGTGCTATTAATACTGTTTTGCAATGAGTTTTATGTGTTTGGGAAATTGTTTGTAACTTGTATGTGGCGCTTGTGCAATGTTACTTAGCTGCCACAGTATTTTGAGTGTCGCGTGTGCATCTTTGATATGGATTGAAAAAGCTCTACTGATAACACTTTTATAGTTGAAATGTTTTAACCTCAAGTTGATTTTTAAACAGATCTGTTAAAATTAGATTGGTGAGAAGAAGAAATAAAATTATGAGGTTGTTGTCGGTAGCAAACATTTATTTTTTTTATTAATTCCCTGCCTGATGTCAATAGAACATATTATTTGCCACGTGACTCTGAAGTCCTCAGCCTTAGTTAATAATGCTCAGGAGTGTGGTGTGCCTTTCAGCGAGGTGCAGTGGCAGTGCAGGCAGGGAACTCGTTCAGCTGGCAGGGGCAGGACTGAAGTCGTGCATGCACTGTGATCAGTGGCAGGCAGGACTTAATTGCAGCTAGTCATTATAAAGAATTGCCTCTTTAATGATTATGGCTAACACCCTGCAACAAGGGCTCTTTAATAATGTCTTTCATATGCTGGTTCTGGGATTACCCCACCTGCTTTTCTGCTCTGAGGCTTGGGCCTGAGCACATAGATAACTTCTTTTAAGTTCTTACTAACAGATAAAGAGTACCGCTTGCTTGTACTTAGGATTGTCCTCTTATCGGGGCTGTAGAGGATCTGAATAAGATTATTTTGTCTTTTCTCACCCTTCCACCAGTTTTATCTTCAATAAGTAGCCTGTGCATGGTGGTGCACAAAAGAAGTCACTTATCAGAGGCCAGGCAGCCTCCTTATTTTAGCAAAGCAGCCAGACAAGAAGGAAATCTGCCCAGACACAGGGGCTGAGAGATTATTGTGCAACCAAAGACTGACTGCTTCACAGAACCATGCACTTGAAGGCAGCTGATTTCATCTGTCATTAATGAAGTTTCAAATGGACTGTGCTTTTTATCTTCTTTCTCTGGTAGGGGTTTGTTACAGCTCACATTTCCAACACTGTCCTGGAAGAAGGAAAACTCGATTACAGAAGCAGTCGACATTGCTGCTTAAATTAGCAGTCTTCAAGCAGACTGCTTAAAAACCAGTCTTGCATGATCTACAGTTGTAACCTTGGCCTGTGCTTTGTTCATCTTTCTGTTTTGGGAAGCTGTTAAAAATTATTTTACTCCACCAGAGGCACGTACTTAATAATCTGTGAGTGTTGCTTGACTATGTTGAGGTGTAACATTTGGAAATGTACAGCTGCAGTCAGTGACATTTCTCCAGGGTATGGTTATCCTGATTAGCTCACACAGTGATGGAAAATTCCATTTTACCATCTTGGCTGGTGTCATAAGGTGGAAACTTTGACTTTTTTCATTCAAATACAAAAAGAATGTAGCTCTTGTTATATTGGTTTTTAAAAAAGGCTGTGATGAAACTGGATGACAGTCAGTGCTGTCCCTTGCTCCGAATCTGTAGACACAGGTTCTGTACAGTTGCTTGCACTAGAACGTGGATAAGTTTTAAGAGTGGAAGTCAAACAGGTTTTATCAATTCCATGGGTAGTTCTCAGCGTCCTGCTCTTTTCAGATTCAGGAGGAAGGACATTTAAAGCTGTGCAAAGGTTCATCAGTCCTCCAGCAACGGAAGGAAAAGAAAAGTACTTTCAGGTATTGCCAACCACTAACTGGAGACTGGTAAACCTGAGCTGCTGCCTACAGTCTTTCTGCACTGTGCTGAATCCTGTCCCCTGAATGGTGCTAATTTTTAGCTAATTGCAATACGTGTCCTGATGCAAGAGAGTGGGGAAGATAGCTAGGACACATTAAAAGAGGGAATTGTAGTGCATTGGCATGTACAGAAGGAAATTGGAATGGGAGAGAATGAGAGATATAAAGGAGAAGAAATATACAGTGTTATGTAGGGAAAGAATAGGAAAGGGGAATAAGCAGAAAGGAAAGGAAACACAGGAGACTTCTTATGGGATAGTACAACTTCTTACAGGATAGTAAAGAGGGGAGTACAATCAAGTAAAAACAAGAAAATATTCTGAGAAACACAAGGATGTGGTTGTGCATTGCGTGGCAAAGTAACTAGATGAAGAGATAACACAGTGCTGAGTGGATTATACATGACACTGTGTATATCACAGTATTGTGATAAAAATTTGAGATAAGAGTTACAGTGTTTTTCTTGAATTGGGCACCTTGAGGCAATTTTGCTTCTTATTAACATTATCTTTCCTCCCTGCAGTTTAGTTGGCATTTCACATCTTATTTCTATATAGAAAAAGAAAATTATTATCCATAGTTTAAAATTACATGGCAGAACAGCAGTTTCAGCCTGTCAGTTCAGTACTTGATCTTGGGATTTGCAAAAACCATATTCAGTGTCTTTCTGCAGTGAAGATTTTTAATAATGTTCTTTGTACTAGACAGCATCAGCTAGAAATCCAGACAAGAGGCAGGCCACATGCAATGGATTAACCCCAGCCAGCAGCCAAACACCCACCCAACCTCTCGCTCACTCCCTTCCCCTGTAGGATCGGGCAAAAATAGAAGGAAGGCAAAAAGACCCATGGATCAAGATAATGGCAGTTTTATAAGGAAAGGAAAAGCTGCACGCACAAGCAAAGCAGTAAATTCCTGCATGACTCGCCATCGACAAAAGTGTCCGAGGCCAGGCTGGGTCTGTTGGAAAGTGCCCCTGCCCATGGTGGGGGAATTGTAAATGGATGGGCTTTAAGGTCCTTTCTGACCCAAACCATTCTATGATTCTATACGCAATGCTTGCTTGGGAAGAGAAACACCATAACCTAAAACATTTCCCCTTGAACCTCCTTTCCCTGAACTCTTATCACTGACCACGACACCAGGGTCTGGAAAATCCCACTGCTCAGTCGGAGCCAGCTGTGACTTGCCCACTTGTGAGCGTGCTTTGGGACGAGGGGAGGGAGAAGGGAGCCAGAAGGCGTTGCTGTGTGCAGGCAGCTCGTGTCGCAGCCCAGCCAGCACAGCACCACAGAGCAGGGCGTGGGGCAGGGCCAGGGAAGGGGAACCTCTGCCCTGCAGTCATTGATGGAACTGGGCAAGAGCAGCTGGGTACCAGTGAGTGATAACGTGTGGTACGGAAAGGTCAAGAGGGTGGGTGGTAAAGGAGTCCAAGTGTTAAAGATTACACTTCCCGTTAGAAAACCATTTATTTGCAATGTCTTGTGCATGGTGGATTTGTTTTGGAAAACGTGATCACAGTCTATTATAAGTAAATAAATGACACAGGAAATAAATAATTTCCATTTTACAGTAAGCTAGGACTGTTCTTTTTGTTTATCTTCTGTGCTGTGGTAGCCACAGATTGACCACAGAGCAACTCGCAGAAGATGAACCTTTTGCTGCTGTTGCTTGTTCTGTGGCTTCCTCCCTGGGTATTTTCCCACGTGCTTGTCTGTTGTATCTGGGATCTGTTGATTGCTCATTTGAGCTTTTGGAAGGGGGGGACAAGGGGAAGAGGGGCTGGGGGTTTTTGGTTTGGGTTTTCCTTTTAGTGGACATCTATTCTCATTCACACTGTAAAGGAAAACAGTCATCTTGCCCTAGATGTTTATTAGTGGTGCTCAAAATTTTTGCCTTATTTTACATGTCTAAAGTGTTTTGAAGGTGAAAACCTTTAGCACAATGCACGTGACATCTTTATGAGACCTCATTTGGTGAATCGAGGAGCTGAAGTGGTGAAATATGTGATTTACTGAAATTCAGAGAGAACTATGGTTACAAAACTGGGGTCAGGATTCAAGAGCCAGTGACTTTCAATTCCTCCCTTGTTGTGTCAGTGTTTGCCTGTGGAAATGGGCCTCTCATGCTCAGAACATTAGGCTTTCCTTTAGAGTAGGTTCCTGTCAGTACTGGAGATCATGCTGGATTTATGTTTGTGCAGGCAGCTGTGTCTGAGGAAAATTTACTTCACTCCAAACATTGCAAAAGAATTAAGTATAGGTAGTAAAGCCAGAGCTTTATTTATGACATCCATTAGAGCAGGACAGTAGAAAAAGATCATACAAAGCGCTTGCACAGATTGATTCCTGGGTTGTAAAATTGTTCTGTGGTCAGATAAACTACAGTCTTCCACCTCAGAAGCAGAAAATGCTCAGTGCCAGCTGGCCTGGTTGGAACATGGAGAGCAGATCAAGTCCTTTCCTTTGTTTCCCTCCGGGCACTAGTGAGGGGAATTGCGCCTCTGTTGACTGGGGGAGTGCACCTCTGCCTGCCCCTTCCTTGCAGCAGGGGACTCTCTGTTAAGCTCCTGAACTTGCAGGTTTGTCCCACCCCAGCTTTTCCATCTTTGAAAGGCATTCCAGCGGGATCCAGTGTCAGTGGAGGGGAGCACAGCCCATCAGTGCTGAGGTGCAGGCAGCTCTTGGGCAGTTTCACGGTGGCTTCTGTGAGTGGTGACAGGACTGGAACCTGCAGGAGGATGTAGCCACTAGAGAGGCTGAGGGTCGTGTTTCTGTGTTTCTGGCTTGCTCTGGGTCCCAGCATGTCCAGCCCACTGCTGTGAAGCTGGGATGTTTGTAGCCAAGCTTTCTCTGCGACCTAATTGCATCAGCAGGACTATAGTCAGCCAAGAGCGAGCACAGGGAGTTAGCTGGAATAAAAACCATCTGAAATCTGAAATTAGGCATCTGGGCCTAATGCCATGGGCCTTTTTTCCGGTATGCATTTGTCTTCGGAGTAATTGGAATTTGGATTTTCTTCCTATATATAATCCCTTTCTAATACAAAAGCATGATTCCTGTCCTTTCCTTAAGAAGGTGTTGAATTTTCCTGCAGTGGAAGATTTACTTCCTTGAAGTCTTGATGCACATTTTCCTTGTTTTTCACTGAGTGTAATAATGACCACTGGACTTCAGGTGCTTATTCCTTGTCAGGGACAAGAAGAAACAAGGAGGAAACAAGCTGATTTTTCAAAAAGAAACAGCATTTCCAGGGAACACTTCAAGTAGCATTTTGTAGCACAGGGAAAGAGAATTTATCACTCTTGTCCAGCCCTTCCCTATCCACTCTAGCCTGAGAAATGCAGGAGGAATTGTGCCATTCTGAGCAGATTGATATAATGTCTATGAGAAGGAAAGAGGATCCAAGGAGTTACATATTGGTCATCTTCATCTCAGCCCCTTGGAAGATGATGAAGAAAATCCTCCTGGAAAGCATTTCCAAACCCTTGAAGGACAAGACAGTGATCAGAAGTAGTCAGTATGGATTTACAAAGGGGAAATCATGCTTGACCAGACTTACTGCCTTCTGTAGTGAGGTGACTAGTTTGGTGGACAAGGGAAGAGTGATGGGTGAAGTTTACCTTGATCTTAGTAAGGTTATGATCTCCCATGACACCCTCACAGACAAGCTGACAGGGTATGGATTAGATAAGTAGGCAGTGAAATGGATTAAAAAGTGTCTGAATGGCAGACTGTAGCAGAGGGTTGTGGTACAAAGTCCTTCGAGACCAGTCACTAGTGGTGTACCCAGGGGTCAGTACTGGGGCTGGTACTGTTCCACATCTTCATTAATGACCTGGGTGATGGATCAGAGTACGCTCTCGGAAAGTGTGTAGATGATGAAAAGCCTGGGAGGAGTGGCTGATGAGCCAGAGGGTTGTGCTGCCTTGGAGAGGGACCCTGACAGTGGGGACAGAGAGGAGTCTCATCCAGCTCAGCACAGGGAAATGCCAAGCCCTGTGTCTGGGGTTATCTGCGGGTAAGCCCCTCTGCAGCAGTCCAGGGGGAGCCACCTGGCTGGAAAGCAGTTCTGCAGGGAAGGCCTTGGGATCCCGGGGGACAAGAAGCTGACCATGAGCCATCAGTGCGCTCTTGAAGACGGCCAAGGCCATATCAGGAAAGAACAAATTACGTTTCATTTTTTGGTAGAGCTGAGTTAACTTCAAACCAGAATGGAGTTTAGGCTTGGGGACATATGTCAGTGCCATTCAAGAGCCAACATTTTCCTCAGGCACATTGTAGAGGATGTGGTTACCTCGTCTCCAGCTCAAAATCGAGAAGAGAATGCAGATTCTGTAAGAGCCTTGCAGACTCTGTCACGTCTTTTCTGTCTGGTAAGGCATTGAGTGCCCCCTGGCAATTGCTGACTGCCTTTAGCTCACGTTGACTTCACTGCAAGATAGTTCCTGTTACATACCAGTGTCCTTAAACACGCTTCATCACTTATTTCAAATATCTGGTCCAAAGGAAACTCAAGAAGTGGATTAGTTTAAGCCAGTCAACTTCTATGAAGCAGAGTACATATGGAACTATATCTAAATCCAGAAATCCCTCCTTGGAGTTGATTGATGCACGTGTTCTTTGTTTTGCTTCTCAGACACCAGAAAGCACTTAAATAGCGTCCTGTTATGTGTTCCTCACCCCTTTTGTGTTGCAGGTCTGGAGCCTGGATGTATATTGTGGAGCACATTGAAGTCTTCTAAGGAGACTGACCATCATTTGTCCTGTACTTCTGGTCACGGTGGCTTGCTGGAATGTGTTAAATGCCTGTTGCTCTCACGAGCTGTGAAATACTATATTGAAATGGAAATAGTGCCCTGGCTTTTTTTGTGCCCTCAGTTTTTATTTTCAAGGCGTATTAACCTGTTTCCCTGAGCGCAGATGCATAAAGAACACTCATAACATTTGATCACTTTAGTGCTTTGCCATTTATTTCTCTCTCTCTCTCTGTGCCACAAACTGACTTCTGAGATCTATGCTGAACTGTATCCCAGACAGTTACATATTAATCATTTTATCACTCGATTCTCTGGAAGCAGGAAACCCAGGAGGGGAAGAAATAGAGTCATCACCTGGTATATCATGATAAACCAATATATGGTGAAGGAACTTCAGTATTTGTCACTCTTAAAAGACAAATGGTATTATGTGGCTCTATTTCCTACATTTGTTAGCATTATTTTTCAACATAAGAGATTAAAACTCTGACTGTACCTGCCAGCCATGCAGGCAATACAGTGTGGCAGACAGCTTTTATAAAGTTGTTGATAGGGTCCCCTTTGCCCCTGTCCTGTGAAACAGAATTATGTGCCTCTGATCAGAGGACCCTCTTTAGAAATTGCAGATAAATCTCATGTTGCAGAATTTATGCCAAGAAAGTAAATCTTTGAAAGAAATACCTCTTGCCATGCAGTGATTTCTTCCTACCTGTGTGCTGAGACATGTTTGAAATCAAAGAAGAGAGAATTTTTGCGAACTGGTTTTGGAGTTGTTTGAATTGTGAAGTAGTCTTGAAATGGAAAGCGTGTTTGTTCAAATCCATGGTTCCACCCCCTCCGCAGGAGCTGAGCAGATTCTTCTCTGAGGGGTTGGTGCCTTATATTTTCCTGTTTCTGAGGAATGTAACACCTCTGATGAATTTTCTGTCCTTGGATGGCTTGCATTCTTCTTTATTCTTCTTCTCAATTTTTTATACCTTTTAACTGAAAAGAAAAATACTTTTATGCTTCCATGAAAGTGAGAGAACTGGGTCTAGTTTAGACTAAGGGTTTTTTCCCAATGCTTTTTATTATGTGGATGGTGGTTGTACTTCAAGGATCCAGCCCTCCTTATCCTTTGTGCACCATAAGAAAGAGTTGCTAAAGCTAATTGTTCATGCATGAAATGAGCCAGCAGGCAGATTGAATATTTCTGTGAATTAACACTTCCTTCTTGATTTGTATGGTGTAATTTAAATTGGGAACTGTTTATTGTGAAGACACTTGAATAAAGGAGACCCCTTCTAGCCTTGGGTGATGAGAGAAGTGTTGTCCTCGTCCCACATTTATCCAAGAGCAAGACTCAGTGCTTGCTGTGACTTCTTGCTGAGTCTTCCTATAGAAGGAAATTTCATTACATTGAGTTTTATATTATAAAAATAATAGTTGTGTCTTGCATCACTTCAAGTGTTCCGCTAGATTGTAGGGCAAATGATCTCCTGATTGCTCAAGGTATTCAATGGCTAAGTCAGACAACTCTTCCTAACTGACATTAAGAGTCAGAGGACCGAGATGGATGGTCCATGGCAACCTGATTCAGTGTGGTACCTGCTGCTGCCATCCTGCCTGCTCAGTCCATCCTCTCTTTTCCATTGGAATCCTACCTTCTCCCTCACGCTTGCTCATCTGATCCTGCCTGGCTGAGTCAGAGTAAAGCTATTAGCTTTTTATTTAGTGGTTTCACCTTTCTGCTGGCTTAGTACACTGAGGTGGCTCAGTGGAGATGAATGAAGGAGCCAGCCCAGGACAGGGAGTGAAATCAGGGCGGGAAGGAGAAGATGACAGATGCTGTGGCCCCTGATGAAACCACTGCTTCATGTAGACCTGCTATATGTAGACACAGACTGGACAAAACTGCATCCAGATTATCTCAGAATTGAAGAACCGGGCCAGAGTTCTTTAAATGCTGAATTGTAGAGAGCATTGCTTTGTTGTCTTCCACAAAGTGTGGCACATCAGAAAGCTCTGCCATGCACAAGGTCCAAGACTTTGTGCACTTGGGATTCCCCAGTGGCTCGGCAGTGGGACCCAGAGGTCAGGTGTGGTACAGACAGAAGCACTGGACGCGCAGGATGCTGCTCTCATGTCACACTCCCAAACCAGAGGGCAAGAACACATTTTGGGAGACGAGGACAAAGCAGTATCATGCATTTTCAAAGGCACCTGTGACCTCCGTTCTTGAGAAGCATTCTTTTGTGTGTATACAGCTTTTGGTTGCCCTTCTGCATGCACCTATTTAACCTGTCCACCTGAAACTGAGCAGGTGAAACTTGGTTAACACTACTTCAAGGAGAATCTAAGTTATGTTGTTTGGGCGTTGGGGTTTCTTTTCTCTTTTAATCTTAAGGTAATTATTCTGATAATGAATGCAGTTGCATAGGAGTTTGGAAGATGAGTGTGCAGGAAAGGATGGTGCAGTTTTAAAGTTCTGGCTTCATTAGATAGTTTTTTAATGTCTAGGAGAGATACTTAAAATGTGAATCATTACTGCTTCTGGCTGACTTCGGATGAACTAAAAATTACAGTGGCTGAAAGCATGCATTGACAAAGTCTGTAATAGGAAAATACTTTAGTATATTCTTGGTAGATTTACTTTGATCACCCAGGTTAGCCAGGCTGGTGGAAGCAGCAAGATTAATAAAATAAGTAGTTTTAGATTTTAGAAAATGAAATAGCTTTTGTCCCTTGCAAGCCTACAACTGAAAGAAATTGTACATTAATGCTTTATAGTTTTATGTGGCAATGTTAGCATATTAAAGCTCTGGGGTGGGGTGAATTAATCAGTTCCCCCAGATGTTTATATTATTTGCTATGATGCTGCCTTACAGTCCTCTCATAGTCCTGCTCTGTAGGTGGTAGAAAAGGAGCAGTAAAACTGGTAGCTCAGTTGCAGCCAGGTCCTCCGATTCTGCATGTGAGAAGTGTCACTAAGTGAAAGTACTGGTGCATCTGGTCCCGGACACCTCCAGTTTTACAGCTTTCACTTATTTCCTTCTGAAAGTCTGGGGGGTTTAGATGCTTCAGTCGCTGGTGCAACTTCAGGCATTCAGTTCCTTTTCTCTATTTGAGGCCTCTTCTGCTGTACATACAGACTTCTTCAGGTTGGGTCTTCAGGCTGAAACTGCTGCTTTTCTTCTGGCAGTTGGCCTTTTCCCCACTCTTAATGGTTGCTTCAGCTCATTTATCAGAAAATTATAAAATATTATTATCATGCTCATTACTTTGTCTTCCATTTTGTTGGGACAATGCAATTTATATTAGATATTTGTCTTCTGTTTCTAAACCATTTTGTTGTGCTTAAAATGATCTCCACGACCTCCTGAGCACCATTGTTAAAATCTTTAATGCACATTTTGTCTTCCAGATCGCCCTGCTGATTGGATTCATCAGTGTAAATAACTCTCCATGGACAGATTACAGTGCATACAGCTTCTTTCAGATTGTCACCATGTGCGACTTGGTTATGATTTTGTTCTTCTATATCACCCACGTTTTCAGGATCTACAGAAAGCTCACGTGTGTTAGCTGGCCGCTTGCGGTAAGCCTGTTTCATCACCTGGGCTCCTCGCCCTCTTGGGGATTGATGTCTCAATTTCTTAATCCATTTTCTTGTACTGTCTCACAATGAGAAGCTGTCTTTTGCTTAATTTTTTTTTTGCCTTGTATGCAAATCCTTCTGTTATTAGTATTCAGTTCAGAAGATGCTGTAATTGTAAGTTCTTTTAGCTGATTGGGATCTGATCCTGCCCTCCTTCACACAGATATAAATCCAGACTTACTCCAGGAAAGGCAATAGTGTTATTCTGAGACAACTGAAAAGAAACTACTGATTATCAAGCCTTCGGCAGATGGGTCCTAGCTCAGGTCATTTAGAGCAGCTAAGGGATTGCTAAAGTACCAAAACATAGCTTTAGAATTCATGTACTACATCCTGTCCCAAAATAAAGTCTGTGAGTGCTATTTAAGTCAAATGTGTCTCTTTTTGGTATGGTTTTAGGTAACCAAAACAATAGCAAGAAGTAGGAGCCTCAGCCTGATTGCTGTGGCCTGGCCGTTCCTGGGATATCCTGCAGGATGTTCCTGCCTCATTCCCACATTTCCCATACACATCCATCTCTCAGATCCCGGCAGAGAACTAACAAGCAGCATAGAAAATGTGGGACCTGAACTTTCTCCATAGCTGGGTCAGGTCAACTAACAGCAGAGTTCTGCATCCTAGTATGGAATAATGGATTTTAATAACCTCTTAGAACATGCCTCCCTTACACATGGTGACGTATTAGTTCACAGAGGAAGGACCAAAGGAATGGGGAACACCAACTGGGTAGATATAGAGGGATGTTGAAACCCAGTAATTGGTTGGATGGCATTGAATGGAAGGTGTGTAAGTAGTTTACAGATCTAAGATAACAGTTTGTCCATCCATCTGCTTCTAACGAGAGAGAAAAATATAATTTTCTTTTTCTATCCAGCTGAAGAATATAGTTAGATTCTTTTCTTTCCACTACCTGTCTCTAAAGGTACTTATTTTTCTAGAAATAATACAGATGCAAGTATTGAAATAAAGGGCTGAAGTAAGGTAATAAATTGCAGTTTTGTTAGGCAGCATTTAATGTGTGCATTGTTGTAACAGGACTATGCCATTTTGGCCTCTGCATAGGCTGCTTTCATTTTTTTGTTCTGTGTTTAATCATCCCTCAGTGTTCCAGAGCCACTAGTGAGTTTAAGGCAGTAAACTTTGTGGCTGCTCAGCTTCAAAGAGTTGTTTGGGATGTGATGCTTGAACACTGCTGCTCTTTTCCAAAATAAACAACCTCCTTATCAGTAACACATTTAGGTGTCCTTAGAACAGAATAGGAAGAGGGGAGAGACTTTGGGAAACTACAGCTGGCATTCAGATGAGTTCCCTGGCAGGATTTCCACATTGCAGTCAGGGGTGTGATTTGGAGTCAGTAAAGTTGCAGTGGTTCAAGAGGTGGTTCAGCGCTGACACCCTTCAAAGTTTGGAAGTCTTTCTCCAGAGGGGCACTCTCCTGGCCCTGCCAGGGGTTGGTTCACCACCTAATTTAGCCTTTGATGATTCTGTTGCACCTCTGCCCATCCCTCAGCCTCCTCCAAAGTAGTGCCCCGTGTACAGGGCTTTATTTGCTGTCTCTAAGGAGGCAGTGGCGTGTCTAATTTGCCTGCTGTGTCATGGACTAGCCAGAGAAACCTCCTCATGGGAATAATTTATTGTAGCAAATGCAGGGCTTGGGATCTTGATTACCTGAACCCAGGTTACAAATGAGGAAGGCAAGTTGCTGGCTCAGAGCCTACTTTATGGCAAAGATCCTTCTCAGCTCTCTATAAGCACCTGAGCAGAAGGAAGCTGATTTGATAGATGCTTTATCTTCTGGGCACTTGCTTTGTTCAAGCTGGTAGTGCATAAAATAAGATAAAGTAAGCAGATGCCCCCCTGCCCACCCCAGCCGTGCACAAGAAACAACCCGTGGTCGGTGTGCAGACACACACGTTGGTTGCCATAAGCTTTGTGAGGATTCAAAATCTCAATCCACAGATAACCTCTCCTTGTAACAAGGTAAAATTGGCTCCTGGACTGGTAGTCATCACACCAGAGAAGATCTTAAATGTGATGCCTTGGTGCTCTCCCAGAAAAGCCCGTGCCATCATGTTTTGCCACAGCTGTGCTTTCCGTGGCTCCCCTCCTGTGTGGAGTTTTGGTTGCTCTGAGCCGTTAAGTCAATCCAGCAGCACATCCACTCCTTGCTTTTTAAGATTATCAGGAGTAGAAGCGTTTGGTTTCCACATATGCCATTTCCCATAGGCTAGAGAAGTATGTCTTTAAGGCTTCTTCCCCCCTCCAGAACCATCCCTTTCAGTGAGGTGCATGCTTGATGCAATGAAGGTACTTGTTTCATCGCCACTAATGTACCATGTTGAATTGAAGGGACTGCAGCCAGACCCAGTAAGTCTTATTCCAGTCACATTAGTAGACCTGAAGATTGTCCCTCTCTCCTTTTTTGAACAGAAACTGAGGTTTGGCACAAAATCCACTCACAAGGTGGGTTGTTAGGGGTCTTTTTATATTGTTTTACCTTTTTTTTCTTTTTTTTAGTAGTGTTTTGTTCTCTGGGTTTGAGTCACTTCTGCCAGGTTATTTTCTTTCTGAGGCTTATCAGAGTGCTTTCCTGATAAGTTACCCATCTAATGCAGGCTGTGTTGTCTTTACAGGAGTTCCTTCATTATTTAATCGGTACAATTCTGCTTCTCATTGGATCCATTGTAGCAGCAGCCAAGAGTTACAATTTGACTGGACTTGTGGCTGGAGCGGTAAGATTGTGTTTATTAGTCTCGACATTTTTAAAATTGCAATATATATTAATCAGGGCATTGGAAGTCTGTTACTTGCACTTTTATTTTCTTAAAGACTTGCCTTGCTTGTGTCTTGGTTGGGTGAACTACCTTCTAGCTCATTTCAGTGAATGTTCTGTAACACAGTGCCAACAAAAATACTTTGTTCTGAGACTCCAGACTCACCACTAAAGTGGGTATTTGTCCTGTCAAGAGTGTTTAAACCAAAGGCTTCTGCTTTAACTCAGAGGAACTAATGTGTTTAGGGGAAGAATTAAGACAATTCAGGTTTGACAAAAGGCTGTTGTAGCTGGAAGTTACCTAAAAGACTGCACTCCAGTCTTTGTCTTTTGACACCTGTTGCTCCTAAACAGAGCCCAGTTCAAGATAATTTCTCCTGAGCTAAAACCCACTGAGGGCTTGCACCGACTTTGTGGAAGATGCTCGCTGCCTCTCCTGGCTGGAGGGCTCTGTAGAGAGGCAGGACTTAGGAGTGTGGGTGACAGTATTTTCACAGCAGCAGGACCAGAAATACAACTCCTCCAGAATAATGAATTGCTTTCAGAAACTCAGTCCAGGTGATGTAAACAGACTAAAAGACTTACCTGACTTGTTTATTTGGCAGACAGCAGGGAAAGACTTGTTTGAATGTGGCAGTAAAGGAACAGTAATCAGAGGTGCTAGAAACAGTCTTTTCTTTGTTGGAGAATCCTAGTGAGAAGTTTGGAATGTTGGGGCTCCCTGCTGCTGTCCAGCTTTTTCTCCCTCCTTGTATGTGACTCTCAGTCTTGCAGTTGTTGTTTTCACAAGACATAAGCTGCTATTATACTACAGGAACTTTTTTTTTTTAGTATTTTGGCAGAATGAAGGGAAAAAAAAATCACCTTTTTGGGTCTGTTAATCTCATAAAATATGTAGCCGATCATACAAAAGTGTCCATACATGCATGGAATATGTGTCATCTAATATTCTGTAAATATTTGTGGTTGGTTTGTTTTCTCATCCAGACTTTCGGTTTCCTGGCTACAATACTTTGTATTTTAAGCATGTGGTCGTCCTACAAGGTTTCGTGCATCACGCAGTCAACAAGTAAGTACCAGAATGCTTCCCAAAATGAATATTTATATTTTCTGCCACAGGGCTGTGTCTACCTGGAAGGATTTGTTAATGTCTTGGTTGTTGTTACTCAAAATTACTCACAAAGCAATAACTCCATATTTCCTGTCGACACAGACGTCCCACAGCTACTGACAGCTGTTAACAACAACTACAAGAGCAAAATAACCTGCTTCTGGCAAATACTGAACATACCAATGCTTTCTTTTCTCCCTCCCTACCCCTACCGAAAGAAGGTTTCCTCTGTGTTCCTTAATAAATGAATTTGTTTGCAGCAGCACAAGTGACACTGTCTTCCTTTTCAAAGGTGCCTCTGTGTGACTCTGCCACCCGTGCAGGACGTCTGCCTTACACAGCAGGGTACCAAAGAGGAGTGTCCACTGCGAGGAGACAGCAGGGTTGTGTTCCTACCCAGGACGGCTGGTGGCTTGGGAAGATCTGCTGGAATACCTGTGCAAAGCAACGTTGTGAACCAAAGTATTTTTGCTCCCCCCACTTCTCCCCACCCAAAGAAGTTTGTAATGGAGAACCTGCTCGTTTCGGAGAAAGAGCTGTTTGCAGTCAGTGCCTTTAAAACTTGGACAGTCATTTGGTTCTCCTTGCAGAGGGATGGAAAATTTGATTCTGATTTCCTCTGTCTGTTTACACCAGGGAAATCCTGCAAATTGCTACCTGATTCTTAACTTAAAAGGATGATTTGTTTAACAGAGGAACTGTTGCAAACTGATTTGTGCCTAGATAAGCTGACCCAAGTCTTTGTTACCTCTTTCTATGAGAACTGTGGACTTTTTCAATTACCAGCTCAGCCAGCATAAAAAATTATGAACTGCAACTTGAATACATCACTGCAAACACTCCCTCCTAGCCCAAACAGCGCGTGATGAAACTGAGGATTTTCTCCATGACATTTTACAGTTATTAGCAATCAAAGATTATTCCTAAGAACTCCCCTTTGCCAAATACAGGAAAATACATACCCAAGAATATATCTTTAATGTTTTGTGGGATCTTTTTTTTGCCTTTTCGCAGTAAGATCTGTTCTGTAGAAACCTTCTGTGCATTTCCTATAAATTATTCTCTTTGGAATTTAGCAGTGTTTATGGAAAGCCCATTGCGAATGGAGCAGTGTGCTTCTTTCTCTTCCATGTGGTTTGTCTCTGCCTCAGCTGGAATCCGTGCTCCTGGAGACTCTGCTCGGAGTCTGGACAGACAGAACACTTCAGTTTTGTCCACTCTGGTGTGATCATGAGGTTCTGTGTAACTTCAGTGCTGAGACAATGCCTTCTTGGTAGCTTTGCCTTTCCTTCTGCATGGTGAGCTGGGAATTCTTTACAGGGAAAAAGGAAGTGCAGGCCCCTCCTGCTCCCCTCCTTTCATGTCTAGCTGCGAAGTAGAACTTACAAGTTGGTTTCTTCTGTCAAGACAACTGCCTGATGGTGCAGCAGAAGTAGGGTTTACACAGTTTACCAGGGACAGTCTGGAGGAAAATTGCCATGTGTTTTTCTATTTGTCTGAAATCCTCCATCAACACTGCTAAGCAGTTTAATGGTCCTCTTGGAAAATTCTTTTTGTGCCTTGTAGTAGGTCAACATACATTGCTATTTGTTGCCACCTTATTTTTTTTTCCTCCCATCTGAATATATGCATCTTTACTTATTTTTTTTTTAACTCTGACAAATGGGCCAACTGCTGGTGTCAGAAATTTTGAGTAAGTAAATGACAATAACTGAGCAGATAACCTGGAGAGGTAGGAATCCCTCTCCTAATGGTGCACAGTTTCTGTGATTCTTCTTGCTATTCCTTTCCATAAGTGCCCTATTTACATCAACATAGAGCAGGAAACAATTTGAAAGTGCAAAAGTCTGCTGCTTGTGAATGTAGGTACATATATTCACTCCAAGATAAACTGCTTTAACATTAATATAGAGGGTTATTCAAATAAAACTATATAGCAGGCATTTATAATGTTACTAACTTCATATTGACTATTTTGTATTTCTTTACAATGTCCAACTCTGGCCTGCTTTTCTGCCCCATACCTTCAGATTATATGTTTTGTTTTTGGTCAGACATGGGCCATTTTTTGGATTTTAACAACCTGAATTGAGCGTGCCTCGAAGGCTCTCTCGCTTAAGAGAACAAACATTCTTCTGAGCCAGAAATCCCCTGTTAGCAGTGTCAGTGACAGTTAAGGCTTCCTTACCCTACCAGCCCAGGATCAATCAAATGGGCACATGGGACAAGGGACTTCATTCTGGGCACTTTGAGTGAAGATATCTGCAGAAAAAGGTACACACACACACACACACATATATATGTATGTGTAATTTTTTGCAACAGGGGTGCTTGACCACCAGTCCTCCTGCCAAGACTTAACTACAGCCTTCAGAAACCAGCACTCTGACTTTAATTTGGACTGCTATGGTAGATATTTAAGGATACCACCTCTTCTGTTCCCCCAGGGAAAAAAGATGTGCACTATTTCTCCTTCACTTCCTGAGACACCACCTCAGATAGACAGTAGAAATATTCCTACAAGCTTTAACCTCCCCTGGCAATCCTTGGCAAACCAGTGTTCTGCTGTGAATGCAGCTGAGCCCTCAGCCCTGCAGTGGCAGTGGGGAGAGGCACCTGCTAAGGAATGAGGCTGATGCCTGAGCTTGCTCTGAAGAAAAGGCTGTTCCCACTTTCTGCTGGAATCATGCCCCCTCTCCTGGCACTACACCAGCATTATTTTTTTTTCAGCCTCTCACATCACTCTGTCACTTGTCACCATAAGGAGGAGAAGAAAAAAATCAGGGAATTTTGTACAGTCTGACAACCAAAGAATTTCTGAGCTGTGTTCTGTGATCATCCAAAGAATATGTTTTGCTGCAAGTGCACTTGTTTATACGGGATCAGGAGAAGTAAGCTACAAGTGCCCTTTAGGTTTTTGTGCCGTCGACAGGGCTGAGGTGTGCCTGCAGCTTTTGCTGTTCTGACAGTGCTGGGTCCATGGACCCATCAGATGCTCTTAATGTGTGATGCTTTCAGGCTGGAAAACTGACATCTCTGCTGCCAAAGTTTTCTTGCTTTCCCCAAATCCTCCATGTGAAGCATGTCTACAAAGAAGAGCACAGATTTTCTGGTATCATCAGCTCTACTGGGGGTCTTGGACTGACAGCTCCGTCTGGCAGGGAATTCGACACCTCTCTGCTGTAGCTCTGCCAGCAAAAGTGTTTTAAGTTTCCTTCAGTGTCAACCTGGTTCTGAGAGCTCCATCTGTCTGCAACTTTGTCAAATGTGGGATTCCAGCTGTTTTAGAAATAAACTCTGTTAGCTATTTGGGTGATGGAGAGAATCCGATTGTTGTCCTGGTCATTTTTTTCCTTCCTCTTCTGCAGCAGTGACTTTCTCTCTGCGGAGTGTCAGAATATCCTGTAACTGGAAGACAGTAGGTGAGAGACACAGAAAAACCTGGTCCCCTGCTGTTGTGTTGGAATGTGCTGGTCTCCAACTCCCTCACCCCAAAGTCATCCATCCCCTTCAGCTCCAAGATGAGTGTAGTATATCCTTTGAGCTAACACAGGTAGAGTTGGGGTTCAGTTTTTACTGAAAAATTAAAATGTAAATGTTGGGAGAAGAAAATTGGTAGTACAAACTTTCATACTGTGAAAAAAAACGCAAACCCTTATGTTTGAGCTCTGGGGGCTTAAGAGAAGTCAGAGAGTGAATAGTGGTTTTGTCAGGTAGAAACTGGGAAAATGAGAAGGGGAAGTGAAACTTTTAAAAAGAGGAAGGGTGGCTTTGAACAGCTTGGGGACCACAATGCTGGATGAAGACTCTGCCGGCTGTGTGACAGCCTGCACACTTTTTCTCTTGCTGAGAAATACCTTTCCTGAGGGAGCAGCTCAGGATAGTGCTGTTCCTTGGGTTACTATTCTGGTATCTCCTCCTGCATAGAGCACCACCTCCAGCAGCACCTGCTTTTTGCATATTGCTGAGCCTCAGCTTTACAGAAGGCACATAAATATTTTCCAATGCAGTTTTCTCACTGTGTAAATGCTATCTGACTCTCAGGTGAGATGTGTATTTGAGCAGAGTATGTCCTTCAGAGCACTAGCAAGCCATGAAGGCCAGAGCTTTTGAAGTGAAAGAAAGCATTAGAATACAGATAAATTTACTTCAATTAAAATGTGTATTTGTTAATCCTGGCTTGGACTGAGTCAAATTCAAAGTGCCCGAGATAATGAAGTATGTATGATTTATTACTCTTTAGATATTTACAGACCTAGAATAACAGCAATACAAAAAGCAAGCATTTGAAAGGAATAAACTGTAGCCTCTAAAGCATCAGCAAAAAAGCAGCAGTCCTGCCCTCCTCACTGTGACAAGGGATTCTGCCAGCAGTGTGAAGTAACACAGGATTGCACAGGTGTCCTGGTGCCAACACAGTGCTACAAAGCCCCTGGGTTACTCTGACTGGCCCTGAAAGGATTTCAACCCTGCCTGGTGTGCAGAGGCACTGCCATGTACATCACTCTCCTGGATGACTCCAGAAGGTGTGCCCACAGGCTGGGACCGTGCAGGGGCAGACAGGTAACTGCAGCGAGCCCAGCACCCAGGGAAAACAGGGAATAGCACGGACCAAAGGGAACAGGCTGAGTGCTCTGTGCTTTGTGTGTGTGGGTATGTGCAGAAGAAAGTCATCTGTGGTGGTGAAGGAAACACCTGCGTGTTTCTGTGGCCGATGAAGGGGCTACCAAAGAGCCAAGAAGGCTACACCAGGTTCTGAAGTGGAGCTGGCATCTGTGTCAGCCATGCGGTCGGCCAAGCACAGTGTGGGGCATTCCTCCCCACAGGGGTGAATGTCCCCAAGCCACTAATGTAGAGTCATTGCTAAATTAAGTATGTCTGAACCACTTGTTCCTTTCTTACATGTTTGTACTTGTGCAGAAAGAGCAACAGCAGACAGGAAGCCCTCTTGGGATGGAGGAATTGCAGCAGGACTCCCGACACCTGGGGAAGAAAACTGCACAGGTGTAGACTGTGAGGCACCCAACCCTGTGGCAATACAAGGTTAAATGAGGGAGCACTCATTCTGCACCTGTTTTTACAGCTCAAAGAGAGTAAACACCACTCTCCCAGGAAAAAGCACAGTGTGTCTTGGAGCCTCTTTGCATGGGACTAGCCTTAATGCCCCAATGCCCAGCCACTCTCCCCTGCACATTCAATGAAGAAAGAGAAGGGCAAGAGTGAATCACGGCAGCAGTGACTCAAGGTGCAGGAGTTACCCTTCCCCTCTGATTCATCCTCTAGTTGTGCCTCTTCCTCCATCATCTACCAGGGGAGCTTGGCCTCTCAGCTGGAACACTCAGGTTAGTGCTGAGGAGAGACCCCTTTCACTTTCCCATGTGGAGCTGAGGCAACACTCACCTTTTAATTCCAGCACTTGCACCTCAGCACTTACCAGAGCTGATGCTGTAGTTGGGTGGAGGGGAAGGGACCAGGCTAGGAGTGTGATGTTATCTCAAAGCCTGTAGCTATCCAAAAGCTTCCATTTGCAGCTTCTATTACATCTCAGGTCAGCTGTGATGGTAGGGTATGATTCCCCCTTCTCTCCCAGACAGCCCTGCCAGCACCCACAATTACACTAATACAACTTTCTTTTATTAAGATTATTGGGGGTTATATGAGGTGGACTGGTGCTGGTGGCTTTGTCCCACCAAGAGTACGAAGCAGAGCTCTGCCGGTATAATAGCTCCTTTAAATCACAAGTGCTTTGTCCATCTAGCTCAGTCTACTGTTATTTCTACATCTGTAAATCACTCTTAACATAAAACTTAATGATCTGCATCCCCCTTTTTCATGAACCCCTGCCAAACAAGAGCACAGTGCTGCAGCTGTGGCTATTAAGCTATGGTGGCAGCAAAGGAGTCCATTAATACCTCATGCTCAGCAGTTCGTGATGCATGAGAGCTGAATAATTATGCCCTTGTTACCCTCAAATGAGAGGCACAATTGACAGAAACAAGTGTTTACAATTAAAAAAAAGAACTGTATCAAGTCAAGGACAACATTGGTTCATTCATAAAACAAGCCTTTCTGAGCAAAAGGACTATGAGGCAGAAAATAGGCTTATGTTAACGAGACACTTGTTTCTGGAGCTGTATTGTACCCCTTCAGATAGACCTCCATAGCCACTTTATCCCAGCTGTTTTGAGAAAGTAGCAGGCTCTAACCAAAGCTCTTGTTGCTATGAATTGCTCTGATACGAAGGTTTAGTTCAGATTTGATGTAGAGGAATGGCAAGCAGGGCTTAAACAATATGCATATCAAAACCCAGCGATCTGAAGGACTTGAAACCCAGCAGACAGGCAAAGGAGACTGAAACCAGGTGTTAACAATGAAAAGAGGAGTGGTAAGTCTGTCCTCCTTGCTAAAGATGCCTTGCTGCTCACACCAGGATAGCAGCTTCACACCTTTGGTTACTGGAGTGCAGAGACCACAGAACGATTAAGTAACTGTCTCTTCCTTACCCACAGCTCAGCATGAACAGGGATTTCAGAATCATGTCTGCACTGCTGTGTCTGGAAGAGTCGCAGCTGGTGCAAAGGACGTAGTTAAAAGGACGGCTGCAGTGCAGACAGACTCGCATCATTTTGAGCAACAGTGCACCATTCTCTGAGCAAAGGTAGAGCATATGGCAACAAAAAACCTGTTATGCTTTTTGTCTTATGGTACTATGCTGTCAGTGAGTGCAAGTGAGCACTGAAAAGAGAGCTCTGAAGTACACCCCAAGCTTAGCACTTAGCAAAACAGTACATGCTTTCATGCAGCACATCTAGCAACACACCTGACTGGGTGTTTGCTGTCCTCCTCTGGCTGCACGAGTCATGCTACATGTGCTTGTGCTGTCACCTCCTTGTGAAGCCCTGACTCTCACCTCAGGACTTGCCAACTTCAAAACAGCCAAGTCTGGTTTATTTTCCCCCCCCTAATTCAGCCAAGATAGGTCGTAAGAAACAAACTGAGTAAGTGATCAGGGCACGTGGGCCGGTCAAAGCGAGTTTCACTGGGATGCCTGAAGAGAACTGGAATTGCAAGAAGCCCTGGCACACTTCACAGCTGTGTCTGCCAACATTTCTGGCTGTGGGCCCTGATTGTTTTTCCAGCATGCATAACTCGCATTTTTTGATAATAAGCTGCTCTCATTTAAGTTCCCAAGAGTCCAGGAAATGCTCAGGTACTCCCCACTCCTTTTCTCCCCCACAAATGATCCACAGACTCTTCACTGAAAACCACAGTATAGTACAGACCACAAAAATCTCCAGTGCCCCAGTGCAGCATTGTAGGTGGCAGGACATCATCACGCAGCTGAAGCTAGACTTGAATTTTTAAAAACATCTATTGACAGGTTACCAAACAAAAGGAATATATGTAAAACCCTTTCAAACTGCTCAGGTAAAGTATCTCTTGGAGACAACATTTATCTGATTATATTATCAAAAACCTTCATGCTACATTTTGAGAAATAAGCGTATGATTTGAAAGAGTATTCCTAAAATAAACAGTTCAATTTATAGCCACACTGACAAGAGGGGGCACAGAGCCTTCAGCTCCTCCGAAAACACAGGTGGGAACACAGTGAAGTCCTCCAGACTAATTTCAATCACAGGATCATCTTTGCCCTCTTGTGGGCAAACTTCCCTCCTGCAGCTTCTCGGCAGGTTCCTGTGCAGACATGAACAATTCCAAATGCGCTGCCGGCCTCCCCTGCGCTTCCTTCCGCAGGCAGAGAATAGCTCTCCCAAAGCCTAAGAGCAGCGAACCTTGCCTGGTTCCTGCCCCAGAGCAGGCGGCTGCCTGTGCTCCTGGCTGCAAGGAGAACCCCTGCCCAAAGCAAGGAAATACCCAAGTGCCTTGAGCAGTGGATGGGCAGAGAGCAGAGGCGAGGTGGTGCCCGTGCACTCACAAACACTGCTGCCCACGTTCTGCCTGGCTGCACTATTCAGGTGATCTACAGTAAACTAGGTTGGATTACACTCCTGAGAAAGGAGCTGCCATGCCTTAAACTGTGTGGTCATGACTGGAATCATTAAATCTGGGTCTGCTGAGTTATTTTCTCATGATGTGTAAATCCACCACTGACATACCCTTTTAACACGTTTTGCCTCAATTGCTTTCCTGCATATAGTTTTCAAATGTAATTTAAAAGTATTTCGAAACTTTTTTCCCCTATGAATCCTTACAGTTACACTTATCTCTGGCAACTTCATCAGAGACAATGTCCCCTCTCCCATTACAATATAAAGGAAAATATACTGTGGCATTCCAATTTCAGTGCTGACAATGAAGGAAAGGTCATTCTCCTCCTGTGTAGCAGACGACCAGCAGGTAAGAAGCAATCTGTAGGACTATGAGACAAACAAAGCGCTACCCTGCCAGAAAGCATGTGGGTTTATTTCCTTTTCCTTACCCCCTGCCACTGATAATCAGCCAAACAATCTTTAAAGGGTTCAGGCTCTTCCTCAACCAAGTCACTCAGTCACCTGCATTTTTCTACACCAGAATAAGTTGCTTGCTCTCAACACCTTTTGCTAGGTCGTGCTCCTTGCTTTAGCAAGTCTGCCACTTGTTTCACCTCCATGTAGTCAAGACCAAAGGAAAGCAGCTCTTGGATTCTGCTTGTCACAGTAACCTATAGATTAGGGTATGTAAAGGCTACTGCAAACGAGTTTGGCTGGGTGCTGTGGTCAGAGGCAATACTGACTTTAACAGACCTTTTCTCCTGGGAACTTGCAGTGAGAACACCCAGCCCTGCAAGTCGGCCCCTCTTCCCCAGCAACAGGCAAACACAATGCAAGCTCCTTCCTCCAAACCAGGAACCAAGAATGATGTTATTTCCTATGGTTGGCTCTAGGAGAACTACAGAGCAACACCAAATCACAGAAGTCAAAACAGAAAACACTTTTTACTAATATTTTATTTTAAAAAAGATTACAAAATATTTTATAAAGTTCTTTAGATCAAGAAAGCATAATACATTAAAAGAGACCACAGGTTTAAAATGGAAAAAAAAACAACCTTGAGCATTTCAAAATCATTTAGATAGAAATTCAAGGCAACACTGGCAACAAAACTATAATTTTTTTATTTCATATATCTAAAACCATTGTATTATCATCCTGATTTCATAAACATTAAAAGTCACTTAAATTCTCAAAGGTATTAAAAGTGATAGTTCTGACAAAAGTAAAATTTAATATCTAGAAAACTAGACTAAAACAGAGATGAAATTCCATCTTAAAGGCACCAGCAGCATCTTGATTCATTAAAATTTTATAGAACACTTCACAAATTTCACCAAGTATTTCCCTTCAGTGTAGAAAGATTGGTACTTTCATTGCACAAATTTGAAGGAGGATCACCGTGACAGCCATTATGCAAAAACATCTTGTACTGAGCTCCAAGAATTGCATGAGATCACTCACTGCTCTTTCAAGCTGGAAGGTGCAAAGGTAGAACTCTGCTGTAGCAGACCACAACCCTTCCCTGCTGTTCTGCAGCACACAGTGCAAGCAGTAAGGCACAATTCCTTCCCATACTCAGAACCAAAGGGCACTGGTAGCACTGCGATTTTAACGTGGGCTAAACATCAAACACCAAAGTTAACATTCACAACCTATACAATGCCCAGTGCAGTTTTTTAGAGCAGAAACTCACGGTCCAGCCACTGAACAAGTCCTCACATGTCTTGGAGAATCCTCTCCACTCATTCTCAAGGCACTGTAAAAAAGCCTGAAAGGGGGTGCAGAACCTTTAAATATTTTTGGACGGGCTCAGCTGGAGAACACCAAAGCTTTGATGTGTCTGGGCAGGCTTGCAACACCACTGCCAGGCACTGTGGTAAAGAATGGAGAAGACAATCCCTAGATAGATGTGCTGGGCCAGCTGCTGCTTTCCACAGGTTTTGCTACCAGCTAAGATGCACAGAGATGGTTACTTTGCAAAGAGAAGAAATTTGACATAGCTGCCTTTAATAGCACTCCTGCCAGAGTTCCCACCACTCTCCTGAACTCCTAATCTCCTTAAGTCGAAATCAGCCACCTTAATGGAAGCAGTTTAAATAGGTGGTTTAAATAAGGTAGGCTGATTTCATCAGAAGCAGGCTGGGAAACAAGCAAAGCGCTTTGCTGACAGAGCACGGGAGGGGTAGGAGACATGCAGCCACACGGGCAGAGCTCCTGCAGAACCAGACATTTAATGCAGCTCCACTGGCATTCTCGGGATCACTCTAATTAAAAGGCAGACATTTAAAGGCAGCACCTGACACCAGAAGCATCAAAGGGGGCACGTCAAGACTGCAGGAGACCAGTCTGCTCAGCCACTGCAGCAAGGAAGCCTCCTCCCCTGCTAGCCTGGGAGGGCAGAGGAGCAAGGAGTGATAAGGAAAGCTAAGAAGGCACAGGAAGCTGATAAAGCAGTTAAGAAACAGAAGCAGAGAACAGCATACACACTAGCAAACCTGCTTCTCAACTCCTTAAAAAAACCCCAAAAGAACACCTTATGAGGAGCTTAGGCTCTATCTCAGGATTTATGCCTCAGACACTAACCTTTTTTAGTCACCTCTGCCAAAATCAAATCAGCACATTGATTGTGTGTTGTCCTGAAATTATTCTAGTTAGACCCACGCTTGTTCAGTGCATGTCACCTGGGCAGGTGACAAGTTATTAAGCAGCACCAGTTACCTTAGAACATCATGCTCAACATCTCAGGACTTGACCTAAGGATCTATCAAAATTTGTGATGAGCAATGCATACAAAATTGATTAGAATGAAGAGACAGAAGTTGTTACCTACAGTGCACTGAAAGTTTTAGTTTGCTCTATTAAAAAAAACCAAGAAAAAAAAAGAAGAAAAAAAAAAAGAAACAATTTCGGGAAGTTAGCTTTGTTTATTCAATGGCTGATTTTCTGTGGCACTTGGAGTGTTACCAGGATTTTCAGAATGTCCAGCAACGTTTTTGTTTTGCCTCTGAATGTACTGTATAATAACAAATTCAAGTACAAATGCAACACTGGCAAGAAATCCAAATACCTGTGAAAGAAATACATGATTTTAAAATGCATAAACATTAACAGTATCCTAACACTGTTTAGAGAGATTTGCTGGACCATTTACACAGATTAATAACACATACATTAAGATTACAGTCCTCCTTAAATCAGTAGTTCCATTTAAATTAGAAACAGATCAGAATTCATAATTCTAGCACATTTAATGCAGAAGTTTTTACAGTTTTCATTCTTTTAATCAAGTGTGAACCCTATACTGTGTTCTAAACAGCCCTTAATAGTAAAAATATATTAATTTTATTGCCCAAATCAGTTATTAAAGCAGTATGGCATTGGTGATAGAGCACAGTATTTATCCAAGAGATGGCTGCTGATTAAAGAGAGTAACTGAAGAAGCGCAATCCATGGAAGGTGGAGGGAGATGAGATCTGCAGTCCCTACTGGGTCAGCAAGGCAGAACAAAATAACATTCTGTGAGTGACATTTTGTTCCTAGTCTTGGCAAGATAGTGGTAAGGAGAAAGCTGTTAGGAGTAGCTTCTTTCAAAACAAGGAAAGAAACACACACACTATTGTAACTCTACCTAAATTTTACACAACTGCTTTGGCCCAAAGCAATGTGACACTAGTAAGTATTAAATCCCAGTGGGTTTTATTTTTCCAGCACCAGAAGAAAAACCAGACATCAAAGACTTTATCCTCAAACTATTAGGTCTGAATATATCAGCATCACAGAAGATGACTATACAAAAAGTGTGTATCTCCAGTAGCTCATCCTGCCTGTGGAACAGAATTATCTTGCTTCCTTTTCTAATTTATTTTTTCTCATTCAAGACTAAAATCAAAATCTGATGTTTTAAACTAACATTTTCGCAATTCCAAGGTTACTCAAAGGAAGTGTGAATGACTTTGGAATTCAGACATCCACAGCACCCCAGAGCCTCTCCAGTGCATACCCCGAGCCTCCTGTGTTCTCGGGGAGATGCGTGCCCTGTTGCTCTACTGCTCCTGTCACTGGGGGAGCTGCTCTCTTACTGCAGCCTCTGCAGCTCAGCACTCTCCACATAGGCTTTGTAATGCCTGGCAAAAGACACGGTCTCTTGCTGACTTTGTGAGGGGGTGGCATTATGACTGGACAATTGAGGGGGAAAAAAAGGAATTTCAGGAGGAGGGTAGCAGAGAACTGGGGAAGCTGCAAAAGATGACAGCACTGAAACAGCAACAGATGACAGGAAATAATCCAAACCCACGAGAGGTCTCCAGCAGGCAAATGCTGGGGAGCTGCAAGTACACACAGAGCTGTCCAGCAATCCTTAGCAATGCCTGCTCTTTGGATTTCCTACGGCAAGTTTCTGGAAGGTCTGAAATAGCTAATTCCTCCTGAAACATCACAATGCAGTGACTTCTATGCCCTGCCCAGTTTCTGCCCTGCAAATTGAGTGAAGAGGGCAGAGAAATGAACATAGCAGATATTAACAAAGTAAATCCTCCCATTTTGAGACTCACCCATGCAGCACTTTCAACAGCAGAGCCAGAGCTGGTCGCAGCAAACACTATCGACGCTACCAGAAACCAGGCACCTATGACTGGCATGGCCCAAAAGTTCTACAAAGATAAAAAACTAATGTTATTGGAGATAGGTTACCTGAAGAGAACAAACATCCTAACAGCAGCTGAGCTAACCTGCCAGTGAATTTATGTTTTGAAACTTCATGCTAATGGAAACTTCAGAAAATACACTTTACAACTACATACATAATGACATTCAACATTATCCGCTATTTAAAAGTCTCCCCCTTGTTTTTGTCTTTTTTAAGTATTTCATTAATTTCACCTATCTTTTTTCACCATCAAATTCAACCTTGAGACAACCATGCTAGCATTATTCACTATGTCAAACATTTGGGAAATTAGAAACCTGGAAGTAAATGTGCTCATTCAAATCTTTCACTACACTCCCCTCACATAAAAACCCTACTGTTTGCTCTGAAGGCAAATAGGAAGGGATACTTAGAAGACAGTATAATGTTCTTAGTGACTTTACAGAGCAATTTTCTCCCACTGCTGGATCTTCTGAAATATAAACCCATAAACTGCAATGAGTATGATCATTACAAAAAAGGAGGTAGGCTACACCCAGTAAGAAAACAGCCAGGGTAAAGTGATAAACTACGAGCATCCTGCTGGCAGTGAGCTGTATTGTGTATGTGTACACATATGTGATGGCGATGCAGCAGTGTTAGTCTGGGGGAATGACTTTTTAACACAAATCCTAAAATCCTGCAGGTGGCCAACGTGACAATTTTGGAAAAGTTCTCAATATAAAAGGGAGTCTCAAAGTTTGGTCATTTTTTAGCTATAAACTACTTTCATCTACCCCTTAATGGAGAAGAAAAGGAGATTCATGCTGCATAGCCTTTTTCCTCCACAGCAGTCTTTATGCACTTTGTCTTTAAAAAAAATAAATTTCCTTACCAGTCTCTCTACTTTATCTTCCCCCAGTGTTTCATATGCATCAGTGCAATACACACACAGAATCAGGAGGCTCAAAAAAAAGGCACTGCAGCTTATGAATTCAAAGAAGTAAAGTCCACTACAATTGCTGCAATCCTCCACAACTTCTTCACAAATTACAGCCACAAAAGAGAAAACCTGCAAACAAAGAACATACCTGAGCTGGGGCAAGTCTCTAATACCTTCAGCAAACAGACCCCTCTGATATGAACATTAATAAAAGCAGCTGTGAGGAAAATCTTCCATCTACAAAAAGTCTGGTAAAATGCTGCACTATTTTCTCACAGGCAGAAATGATTATATAACAACACGGTTTACACTTGCTGTTCAAGGTAGTTGACAAACTCCACTCAGGTAAGCTGAGCACGCTGCCAAACACAAGCTTCTTGATGAGACAGTCCAGACTCCTGTTCTGTGGTTTTCTGCAAAGGCCAGCTGGAAGCAGAGGAGGAAGGCAGCATGGAGAGCACACAGCCTGCTCAGAACAAGCAGGAATGCTAGTGCTGACTACTCACAGCTGCACTCGGTTTTAAATGCGTTCGGGTCCAGGGCAGTGGGGGAAACTGGGCAGCACTGGCACACTCAGCTACCTCCCTAGAATTTACAGCTGATGTTACCTTGCTTGATAAAACTTCAGAGAAAGTACATGTAACCAACAGCTCATGTGCTTATGACCCAGTAATGACAGAAGTCCAACTGTTCCTGCAGGAACCAAAACCTAAAACTATGTTTAAGCTATGCTGGACAATGTTTAATCTATGCAGAAGCTTATCTTTACCTTCTTGCCACAGCAGGTTTTGAGGAAAGAACATGAGTTAATTCCTACTGCTGAGTTTTCTACTATTTTATTGTACAAGAAAGAATACTGTTTTATTTAACTGTTCTCTTATTTTGGCCACTTCTTGTTAATTTTCTTTATCCCAAAAAGTTGACACAGCTCTATAGATCCTTTTAGTAAGGAGTTCACCAAATTAAAACAAAACTATTAGTAGGAATCAGACTGTACAGTCATAAAACTGAGACTGATATAATGACGATGATCATACTTTCAGTAAGAGTGTATGAGCAACAATGAGGCGGAACAGTTCTCTAAAAAAAAATCAAACTAAAATTAAGAATTCTTGGAAAAGAACCACCCATCTTTGGCTTCAGTTTTCTCACAGTAAAAACAAGAACAACAATTCCACAGCAGGAACTGTAAATTCCCCCTGCTAAGCCCGACCTCCGAAGGGCACTTCAAAGACTCATGTTTTGAAAACATGACAATCATGTGAAGTAAACAGGGGCTCCAGAAGGGAAACTGCAGCATCACTATCAGGCCTCCACATTCTTCCCCTCTCTCCTGTGGTGACTGGCAAGGCAAACTTCTCAGCAGCCCTCTCACCTAGAACAGTGGGGCTTGGTCAAAACGTTTTAATTTAGAACTCTAAGATCTCTGCATTTGGATAAAGGGTTACAAAAAGTGAGGGAAAAAATGTTGGACATTAGGAGGGTGAACAACTATAACTCCATTTTCCTCCTCCTCTCACTGACAGATGGGTGCAGGCCATAAACTGCTAATTACTTAGGGGCATATCGAGCAGCTATTCACCCTGTTTCGGAGAATGATAATTTTTCTTCTTCCTACCTAGAAACTTTTGTAAATAATTAAACAGTTTAAGTCTTTGGTGCACCAGTAAATTTGCATAGGTACTCCTTTTATTTTAGTTGATGAACCCATCTATATAAATGATCTGTTTATCAGGGAGCAACAGCCACCAGATCTTACTTTATTAATTTCCAGTAGATGAAGTGAGTTTATGTCCTATTACATTGATTGAAAGCATTCTTGGGTGTGATTTTTTTAAATACCCTTAGAAAACGCTGTTTTTGGCAGCGTTACCTTACCTTTACCAGCAGTGAAGGATGTTATATTTTTGGCTGAGGGTTTTGACCACATACAAGAATGAGGTTTCAAAACCAAACGTCCTCTTTTCTGCAATGGCGAAGTAACGAGAAAGGGCTGGAAATCACCTACAATTCCTGTAAGCACGCCACGTCTGACTAAAAACTGCTGCGTTGGGTGCAACGTGTAGGGTGACACACACTTCCAGGCAGACACCCTTCCCACTGCTGGTCTCACTGCCCCCCGCCAGCTCTTGAGGAGGATGCTCATGTCCGTGTCCACTCTGGTACACGCTGGGAGAGCCCATGGCCAGCACAGAACAGACAGGACTTGGAACCACGAGCCCAGATGCTTCGCGTGGTCGGGGCTAACACTTCGTGCAGCACGAAAAGCAAGCGGAATCGATGGACCTTTTATCCCCTGCTGGGCCCAGGGCTGCCCGGCGAGGAGGGATGGCTGGCGCAATGGGCCACCACCGACACGGGGGGAGCTCACCTGGGGGACA
>VWZF01004403.1:2172-13930 GCA_013396755.1 Sclerurus mexicanus
CCCCCCCTCCCCGCCTTCCCGCAGCCGCCACGTGGATCCCCCGCGGCAAAGGGAAAACAAGCGAGGATGTTTCTTTTGTCTCCGCTCGGCCGTGGCTCTCCAGCTCGAATCCACCCCGGCCTCCTCCCCTCCATTCACAATTTTCTTCCCATCTCCGTAGTTGGAAAAATGGGGGAAATATTTTGTTTTCTTTCTTTTCTTCTTTTCATTAAAAAATAAATCGGTAGCGGGGATGCCCCGACAGCCAAAGCCTGGCTCTGGCTGGTCCCAAGGTGATCCCAGGGGTTCCACCTCCCCACGGCACCCACCTCAGCTCACTGCTGCTCGTTATTCCTCGGAGCCCTCCTAACCATTTTCTTCGGGAAAAAAAAAATAAATTAAAATAAACATGAGTGATGCGCTGGGGAGAGCTCGGGATTGGGGGAAAAAGGAGAGGGGGGGGAGCGTGGAGAGAGCTTAAAAATTACAGTGGGAATTAGCAGGAGTCTGAGCTGTTGTTTGCGCTGCCCATTAGCATCTGCCTAGTTATCTGTCACCAGATCCTCGTGGCATCCATCCATCCATCTGGATCCTTGTCAGTCTGTCTGCCTGTCTAATTATCCATTAGCATGGCAAAGCCCCCCTGACAAGGCAGACTGAGCCCACCTCGGCCGCCCTGCCCGTCACACCGAGCCTTTGATGAGCCTTGGGGAGCCAAGCCCCATTCCTGCCTTTCCCAAACAACACAGGGATGCTCCTGCAGCCCCATCCCTGCCTTCCTTCCCAAAAACATAGGGATGGTCCTGCAGGGTCAGCCCCATCCCTGCCTTCCTTCCCAAAAACACAGGGATGGTCCTGCGGGGTCAGCCCCATCCCTGCCTTCCTTCCCAAAAACAGGGATGGTCCTGCAGGGCCAGTCCTGCTCCTGCCTTTCCCAAAAATCACAGGGATGGTCCTGAAGAGCCAGCTTCATTCCTGCCTTCCTTCCCAAACCCACAGGGATGCTCCTGCAGGGCCATCCCCTCTCCTGCCTCTCCCCAAATCCACAGGGATGCTCCTGCAGGGCCAGTCCTCCTCCTGCCTATCCCCAAATCCACAGGGATGCTCCTGCAGGGTCATCCCCTCTCCTGCCTCTCCCAAAAATCACAGGGATGCTCCTGCAGGGCCATCCCCTCTCCTGCCTCTCCCCAAATCCACAGGGATGCTCCTGCAGGGCCAGTCCTCCTCCTGCCTATCCCCAAATCCACAGGGATGCTCCTGCAGGGCCATCCCCTCTCCTGCCTCTCCCAAATTCACAGGGATGCTCCTGCAGAGCCAGCCCTGCTCCTTCCTTTCCCCAAAAACACAGGGATGCTCCTGCAGGGCTGTGGGATGCAGATCCATCCCGTGGCAATGAGAGAAAACCAGGATGGAGCCGGGATGAGAGGGGTGGTTTTCATGGCAAGGGGTGTCCGTAGCGTGTCGGTAAACACCCACCCCATGCCACGTGCCCACGCCATACACCCGTGCCACATCTGTGCCCCCCACGTCTCGCCACACCCACAGAGACACAGCCCGGCTCGGGCACGGCCGTGCCAGGGGCAGCTCCGGCGCTG
Organism: Sclerurus mexicanus; assembly: GCA_013396755.1. NCBI lineage: Eukaryota > Metazoa > Chordata > Aves > Passeriformes > Furnariidae > Sclerurus > Sclerurus mexicanus. The sequence continues at coordinate 3,747 of VWZF01004403.1, forward strand.
GCGGCTCTTTGTGCCCGGCCGGCGCGGGGGGTTTCTTTGTTCCAGGGTCCCCCCCTCCCCGCCTGCCCACGGCCCCCGGCCCCGAGGAGCAAATCAGCGGCGTTTGCATATTCAGAGCAGGTGGGGGCCCATATGCCGAAGATGCACCAGACAAAATTAGCCACCATAATCATAATCAAGTGCGCCGTGGTGCTGGGGGGGAGGGCGAGCCTGGCAGACAAGGCTGATAATTATGAAGCTCAGCATGTGCGCAGCGGTTTTCCAACAATTATGCCGAGCTCAGCAAGCTGGAGATGATGCTCGTTGCAGCCACCCTCCGTCGCCCACCGGCAGCTCGGTCCCCGGAGGGCCGTGCCAGTCCCGGCCCCTTTGGCAGCCCGAGGTGCGCGTTGTGACCCCATCCCGGTGGGTCCGACCCTTTTCCAAGCTGGTTTGCTGGTTTGGTTGTTGTTTGGGTAGCCCCCCTTTGAGATGCCCCCCGACCGCCTTCCCACCCTTTCCTCCTGCGTTTAAACCCACATTTCCCACCTACAGTGCCCAGGGCACCTCCAGAACCGTCCTCCTCCTCGCTGCTCTTGCCCTGCACGGGGAGCGACACAACCCCCTTATAAAGGAGCTCTGCCTCTCCAGCTTCCCAAAAATCCGTTCATATTCACCTGCCAGGGCCTTCCCACCCTCCTCCTCCTCCTCTCGGCCCGCTCTTTTCAGGGGTGTGTTGGTCCCCCACGGACGTGCTCTGGAAGGGCTGGGAAGGAGGGCGGTGGCGGGAGGTGACACTCCAGATTCATCTCCAGCCGCCAGCGCTCCAGGGCTGGTGTCAGGCAGCATTTCCCTGGAGGAGCCCTGGGGAAGGGGACCGGGACGGAGCCGCATGCGCGCCCGGCCGGCGGGAGATGCTCAGTGGAGCAGGCACGGCTCGTGCTCCAAGAACCTTCCAACCAGCAAAGCACGAGGAAAACAAACGGGTTTTCTCATTGAAAGAGGCTGTGGCTCGGGTTTAGGGAATGTTGGTGCTTGTCCAGCGTGTCCTGGTGCAATGGGGACGGTGGGACAGAGATACCTGGTGGGTCGGAGGAAAGAGGAGCACACAGGTGGAAATCGTGGCTCTGCCTCCCCCACCATCCCTCTTCCATCTCCTCCTCTCTCCAAGGTGGAGTTTGGGGAGCAGGAAGGAACACCCCTCCCACAGTCCCAGGGGACCTGCAGCCCTAAAAGGAGGATTTTCCATGCAGGGAGGTTTGTGGACACTCCCAGCATCCCAACGCTTTGCTGCCGGTTACCTCCCAGCTCCATCACCAGGAGGAAGCACCAAACCAGCCCCAAAGCACCCATTTGGCACAGGAGGATTGACCAGCCCTGTGCTGGGGGCAGCTGGTGGTCTCCAGACTAGAGGATTTCTCAGAAGATGATGGAAAAGCTGGAAAAGGACTGGTTTGGTTCATTGAACCCGGGGCATCTCCCACAGTCCAGTGAAACGGTCCCCAAATTCAGTTTCTATGGGATGGGGCAGAACGTGGGAGCAACTCCACATCCTGGAGGGGGATTTAATGCCCCCGAAGATCCTTCCTGGCTGTTGGAAGAGCCGTTGTTGGTGTTCAGAGTCATTTGGGGGGGCGGCTGGATCCTTTCTGGGCTGGCTTTCCCCCCAGGAAGCGGTGAAGGATGGCAATTCCCAACCACTCGGCATCTGGTGCACACCAAGAGCCTCTCACTCTTATCCATGCAGGAATTCCCGTGCAGCTGGAGAATCTGGGAACGGCCCGAGCAGCCCACACTGGCCCAGTCTCCCACCCGCAGAGATCCACAGCTTCAGGCCTCTTTTTGGTAGAGTTTGGAACAACTCCGCAGGAGTTTTGGATTCACACCCCTTCCCATCTTAGCCCGGTTCACCCAGCAAGGAAAAGTTGCCTTTTCTCAGGATTTTCCAAGTCCCAGCAAACCAGGGGCATCTCCGGTTTGAAGGTTCCACGCATCCTCCCCTTTCATCCACAAAAATGGTTGAACCCTTCCCAAAGAAACCCCTTTGCTTAAAACATCTGCTGCAGACCTTGGGCTGCTTCCTGAGCGTTCCCACGGGCTCGGGGCAGAGCCTGAATCCCTCCAGGGCAGGGCGTGCTGGAGCTGCCCCCATCCGCGGGAGAAAGAGTTCCAAACATTCCTTCCTGGAGGTTCGGGAAGGACTTTTTGATTTTTATTCTGTTTTTAACCCACGGGCAGCGAGAAACAGAGTTAAACAGAGTTTCCACGAGCAGAGAGGCTTCGCAAAGCTCGGCAAAAGCGACCAAATCCCCCCCCTCCCCACTCCCAACCTGTTTGCTTTGGAATTTTCCAAGGAAAAGAGAGGCAATAAAAGCCACAGGGCTGGGAACACCCCCGGGGTGGGGGGGGATCGGAGCCGGGACAGCACCCGCCTCTTCCACACCCGGCTCTCCCGGCTATAAATCCCGGCGGATCCCTGCAGCCCGGCGCTTATTGAGATGCAGGGAGCAGGGGGAGAAGGTGACCGGAGACTCCATAAATATTATTGGGGGCGACGGGGCTGCGCGGGGCCGGCGGGCGAGGACAAAGCGCCCATTGAGCCGCCGGCGGAGGCGCGACGGGCCAGCTGCCGAGGGGACCGGGACGGGGGTCAAGGTCAGAGGTGGCCCCTGGCTGAATTATTCCCACCCCCCCCTCCTCTCCCCAAAGCCCTTTTCCTCGTGCCCGTGAAGTTAATAAAGCTCCCACGCCGCCGGGAGGAGAGGGCTCCGTGTGCCCGCGGTGGGAGAGCCCCGGGGTGGTGCCAGCTCGGAGGTGGCGTCGTGTCGATTTTGGGGGGGTTTGTTTAGTGACAAATGAGCTTTGTTGGAAACTCTGGCGGGCTCGGCACCCCCAGCTCGGAGCTGGAGGGACCCGAGGGGTCGTGCCAACGCGGTGTGCCCACCCCGAGGCACCCCGGCTTCCCGCATTCCCTCCTTCCCGGGGGTTTCTCCATATGGATGGAGAACTGGAGCGTTCAGCCCCCTCCCCGGGACAGGGGGTTCAATCCTGCTGCCACAGAAACTTGGATCTTTGGAATGTTTGGCTCCCTCCCTTGGCAACGCTTTGTTTCCACGGCAAGGAGCCGGGAAGCTCCCTGTGGATGCTCAGCTTTGCCTTCAGGTGGGATGCAGCTCGGATTTTTGGGGTGCCGCCCCGTGGGGGAGGTCCCCAGCACCCTCGGGTGCTGCCCACCCTGGGGTGGGGCAGTTCTGGGCTCCGGGCTGGGGACACAAAGCACGGATGGGTTACCTGGGAACAGGTGTGGAGCAAGCAAAGCCTCTTCTTGGAAAAGAAGGTGGGGTTTGGGGTACCCCCCCAAAATGCTGCTCCCCATCCCCGCAGCCCCGGCTCTGGAGCTCCAGGGTTTAAAGGCAGAGCTTTGTCCAACTGCAGGGCAGCCCAGGATTCCAAAATGACGTTAATGAGCCACTTTTCCTTGCTTTTCCACGTGCCCAAGGCTTGACGAACCACAGCAAACGAGGTGCAGGACACTGGGACAGCACTGGGTGCCGGTGGGTGCTTTAGAGCCAGAGTTAGTGGGTGCCGGGAATGCTCCTGAGAGCTGCTCCCAAAGGGATGTGAGCCACGGTTTCTTTTTAAAAAACAGGATTCCTGCAGGAAATCCAGATGGAAAGGGTATTTTTTAGTTTCACAAAAGTCTCCATATTCTGTGCTCCGCTTGGCATTTTGAGAGAAAGGGGTTTAATTCTGCTTTCTGTCCTCGGTGGATAAAAACTGGCAGGGACCGACCCTCCGTGGGGACATTCCCAGAGCCCCCATTTTTCACCCCCGAGCCCCAAATCCGCATTTTTGTGGGTGCAAGACCCCCCCTGGCACTGCCTGGTTTTCCCACCTCCACGTCCCTGGGAGGAGAAAGGAAAACTCCTTCCCCTCCACGCTTTCCTTTTGCTGCAGTGGAAACGAATTCTTGCGGCAGTTCGTGCCCTGAAGGAGCCTTAAAACCTCCCAAATCTGACAGCCAAAAATAGCTGTTGCTCTGCTTGTTTCCAAGTGTTCCCTTGCCCTGATTTATTTACCCCGGTTATTTGAATTCCTGCTCACGCTTTGAATCCCAAATCCTGGGCGGAATGGAAAAAAACCCGCATCACTCATTTAAATGGCCCTGTGCTCGTTTAGCAGGAGGGGGATTATAATTTTTCCTCGCTGAAAGGATGTCCCTCTGCTCCAGGGGTCCTGGGCTGGAAAAGCTGGAAAACCTCATGGCATTGTCATCTCCTGGGATTTCCAAAGTGTTAGGATTGCGTGGCTGCTCCGAGAGGGGTTTTTCCCGACCCTCGATATCCCTTTTTTGGGGGAGAGAGGACGGCGGCATCGCTGTGTCCCTCTGTCCTGTGCCAGGATGGAGAATCCCCCCTTCCCCTCATCCCTCCTTTTCTGCCCAGGGAGTGATGGAAAACAAAATTGAGATTTTTGGGGTTGAAGGACCCAGGTGAAACATCCGCAGGGAAAACCCAGCACGGGAACACGGCCAGGACAAGGCTCCTGCCGGTGTGGGCACATCCAGGGGCTTTCCATTGTGGAAAATCCTCTTTACAGCAGCTTGCACAGCCCAAACCTTTCTCCTTGACGGTGTTTTGGGTCATCCAAGGTCGACTCTCGAGTCGCTGTGACTCTGCTTCGGAGGAAAGTTTGGGAATTCCGGAGGGTTTGCGTTTATGATCCCTCCGTTTGGGACCAGCACCTGCTGGGCCGGTGTGAGGATGAGGATGGGCTCCAAAACCTTCCCAAAGCTGGGAACGAAGGGCTGAAGGGCTGTGGGGGCAGGAAGGTGCCCCCCATCCTCCCTGTCTTCCCCTGGCCCCCCAAAACGGGCTCAGCTTTCCTCATGCACGCACAAACACTCGGCTCCACCGCTGCTGGGAAGAGGCGAAATTAATCCCTATGGAAATTTATTTAAATGAATTCCCTCCTGGACATTCAAGCTGTTCCAAGCCTGGCGAGGGCAGGGTTGAGGGGGAGGAGGGAGTGCAGCCCCCCCAAGCACCCCAATTCCCCCATTACAGCCACATCTCCCGGGGGTTATTGCCCCCTTGGGAGGTTTGAACCCCCAAATCGCCCCAGGGCTCCCCAGGAGGTGCCTTGGTCCCACGTTGGAGCAGGGAGAAGATGCTGGTGGCTCTCCCCGTGTCCCAGGAAATTTTTGGGGGGAACACCCCAACAGGTTTGGTTTTGCCCCAGAATCCACAGGCCTCGGTCAATTCATTAAGGGAAAAAAAATAAAAATCAGCTGAGCATTTCAATCAATGAGGAATTTTGGTTTTCCCACCCCCAAACACCTTGGTTTACCCATTAAATTCACCCTTAAAAGAGAGCCAGCCCTTCCCATTCCTGTGGCACTGAAGGAGCTGCTGGGATGGGGCAGCTGGGGAGCCTGGGGCTACCTGGAGGCAGAGGGAGCCCCAAAATCCCAGAAAATGTGGGCAGACCCCTGGAAAGGGGGTTCCAGGGAACCTGCATCCCCCAGCCGAGGCTCCTTTGAGATTGTCTGCGAAGGGGCAAGGGGGATCCGGGAAGAGAGTTTGACATGGAATTCCAGTGGGAAGAGTTGGATTTGAGGGGGCCTGATCTCCGGCAGGTTCCCCCTTTTGCAGCATCCTGGAGGGAGAGCCCAAGGGAGGCTCTGGTGAAATCCAAGGATAAAGGCATCAAGGAGGAGCTTTCCCAAGGGCAATATTCCCACTGGAGCACCAGCACGTGCAAATACCCTCACACCTTCCCCATCCCTGCGTGGGCATTCCCGGGCATCCCTGGGGGCATCCACGTGCTCAGGGCTGGGAGAGGGCAGGCACCCACCCAAACCTAAACCCCCAAAGTGACAGATCCCTCTCAGGGGATCGGGGCTGGGGGACACCGACAGGAAAAGCCACTTTTGGGGGGATTTCTGGAATGCAGCACGGCTGTGACACCCCAGGAAGCGACCGGGGGGCTGAGAAGGGAACACGAGGATGCCCCGACGTGCCAGTTAATGGGGGAATTTGGGGCTCAGGCCGTGCAGAGCCCCGTGAGGGGAAGGCTGGGAGAGGGAGACGCAGCAGGAGGGATAACACAGGAGACTGGAATTGGGAGAGGGTGTGACACACCATCCACGTCCATCCACAGGACAATGTCCAGCAGCTCCAGGGTCTTGGTTGACTGCAACCACCGGACGGGGCATCGGGACCCCCTCGAGGCACCGGCAGCAACAAGGACATGAGTGAAGAGGTGCCCCCACGTGTACCCGGGACCAGCCCGTCCCCAGGAGATCCAGCAGCTGGTGAGGAGCTTTTGGAGCAACCAGTGGGATCGGGGTGGGAATTGGGGACCCCCTGAAAGCCACAGCAGTGCCCGGGAACACCCAGAGCACCCACCACTTCCTTCCATGAGTTTTGCAGGACATGACACGTCCTGGAAAGTGCCATCCCTGGAAGCGTCCAAGGTTGAAGGGGACCTGGAGCAACCTGGGCCAGTGAAAGGTGTCCCCGCCCATGACAGGGGGTGGAACGAGATGATTTTTAAGGCCCTTCCAACCCAAACCATTCCATGATTCCATGACCCCCCCTCTCCTGCCCAGCTGGGAGCTCTTCTCCCCATTAGACACCAGCAGTGATGTGGATTTCCCTGCTCCTGCTGCCGCCTGCCCTCTCTCAAGGTGTCCCAAGGTGTCACCAGCCACTCAAACACACACTGATCCCAAATTCCTGCCATTCCCTTTGCTGGAAGCAAATCTCAGTGGAAATGCCCTCAATTGCACAGAGGGATTGGGACAAAAGAAATTATTTGGGAAGTGAGTTGGGATGTTGGTGACAAAGACATTTCTCATCTGTCCTGTGGGGACTTGGCCCTGGTTCTTACTGGGCTGGGACTGGGCTAACACCAATTTCTCCCATTAACAGGTGACAGGAGTGGACACCGTGGGGTCCAGGGGACCAGGAAAAGCTGGAGAAAAGCCACGGCTCAGTTTGGAGCGTGGGCAGGAGAAGCTCTTCCCATCCCCAGGGTAAGGGTTTGCTCCCTCCTTTCCCAAACAAACAGCCCAAAGCCAGACGTGCCCAGAGGGTCCCACCCAGGGGGTCCCCTCCCACCTCAGGGCCAGAAGGGACAGTGAGGTGACATCCCGGGAAGCTGGAAGGACACGGAGCTGCTGCCACCCAGCCGAGGCATCAGGAGGAGGAGGAGCTCTGCAGTCAACGAGGGAGAGGGGAAAAAATTCCGGTGCATTAAAGGTGTTGAAAGCCCCCAGTGGTGTCCCAGCCTGGTGTCTGAGCAGAATGTTGTCCCTTTTCCTCCCAGGACCCCCAGATCCCTGCGAGCCCCCGTGTCCAGGGTGTGTTTCCTTCCCAAAAAGTTGAGCTTTCCTCTCCCAGCCCTCTCCTTCCCCACAGTGGGGGAAACAGGGACCTGAGAGGGACAAGCACCCCGTCAGCTCCACCAGCTCCCACCTCACCGACTGGTTTCTCCAGCCCCAGCTGGTGCTGTTGGTCCCAAGACTTCACTCCAGCCCCACACCTCCCGCTTTTCTGTCTTTAACTCGAATTCCACGGCAAAAATGCTCCAGCAGCAGGCGGGCACAGCGCCCAGGATCCCTGCAGACTCTGCTGGTGGTGCTGTGGAGCTTCCCCAGGGAGGGCTGTGCCATCCCACCAGCATTCCCGCTGAATTCCCGGCACAGCAACTCCAAGGGATCCACTGGAAGGACATCCTGGAAATCCTGGGCTCCCAATCCNCGCCCAAATATTGAGCTATACATTAAATTCCCAGGGAAAAATAAAAATAGAGCCGGGAGGGGAAGCCGGAGCACGTCGGAGGGAGCGTGGCAGTTTGTTATGCTAACCGAGGGGGGCTCCGCTCGGGGGACGTGTCGGAGAGGTCTGAAGAGCAAGGAGTTCACAGGCCCTCTCCTTTTGTCATGCTAAAAGTGCAACACAGAAAATATATACAGGCAGCTGCTCAATGGAGCGTGAAATACAAGTGATTTCTCCGGGAGGGAGCGCCGGGTAATGCGATGCAAGCCCGGACAATGCCCGCGCCGCCTTTGTGCGCAATGGGAAACGTTTTTGGGGGGAGAGGGATAACGGGGCACGGAGAGGGGTGCCAGATGCCCACAGGTGGCATCCCTCGGTCGCTGTGGTTTCGGTGTCCCCCGGCGGGAGGTTGGTTGGGCGAGGGTCGATGCCCGCTCGGTGGGTGCCAAGCGCCAGTCCTTGGAGGGAGATTCCCCCCCCATCCCGGTTCGTACGGGGAGCACGCTGGGCCTGGCACCCCCTGAGCAGGCTCGGGAGTGGGAAACCCATTAATTCCCTACTTTCCAGCGGCAGCGACAACGTCCCGTGGCCTCAGATCCCTTTGCTGATGCTAATTCGGGCATCGCGGCGGGAGCGGTGTAAAATCAGCCCTCAAAGGGGCTTTTGTGTCCTGGGGGAGGGCGGCGGCGCTGGGGGTGCCCCGAGCATCCATCTTCCACCTTCCCCTCCTTTTCTCTGTGTCTCGGCGGGGGCTGAAAGCCGGCGCTGCGGGGGCCGGGAGGGTCCGGGGGCTCTGGATTCGTTCCAGGGAAGCCGAGGTCCCGCTTCGGGCAGCCCCGAGTGCTGCGGGGTCTGAGGGTTCTGGGGCGTTTGGGGGGTTCTGGGGGGCCAGGACATGGAGACAGGCAAGGGGATGGAACAGGCTGCTTCCCTTGGCCCCTGGCTTGCCTGGCACATGAGGGATTGGGTCACTTTGGGGGGAACTGGGGGCATTTTTGGCATCACAAGCCCCGAGACGCCCCCGTTGGCGCAGGGGCTGCCCAGAGTGGGGGGCACAGCTGGGGCTGTATGGCCAGGGTGCCCTGGGGGGTGTGTGTGGAGGGGGAAGGGGATGTGGGACCCCCCAAATCTGGGTACCCCAACCCTCGGGGATGCTCCGGGCACGGGCGGAAGCGACATCTAGTGGGAAACGCATCCCGTCGCCAGGGAGATCCATATCCATGGCAACCCTTTGGGAATACCGGCACCCTGCCTGGACCAGGGGCACCCACCGGCACCCGCGGAGCCCCCCGAGAGGCTGAGCGGGTGCTCCTTGAAGGGCAGGGCTGTCACAGCCCTCAGTGACGCCCAGCTCGGCGGGAATGCTCGCAGATCCCGCCGGGATGCAGGTCCTGGCACTGAGATGTGAGTTCTGGCACCGTGGTGGGCACTGATGCCTCTTCCCCGTTATCACCCTGGACCAGCTGCACCCAGCGGGCTCTGCCCCGGCCCCAAACACTTTCGTGCCCTCCGGTGCCCACAGGCAGATGTGGGCGGGCAGGACAGGGGGATAAACACGGGAGAGGATCCCCTTTATCCCACAAGGAAGACACGAGGAAAAGGACACGGCGGGTGGGATGGGCACAGACTGTCCCCTGGCATCGCCAGCCCTGGAGGGATGTAAAGGACGTGTGGATGTGGCACTTGGGGACACGGGTTAGTGGCGGCCTTGGCAGTGCTGGGGGAACGTTTGCACTCGATTTTGAAGGTCTTTTCCAACCTAAATCCTAAAGGATTCTGTGATTCCGTGAGCGATGCTCCAGGGAAGGGAGCAGGGAGGGGGAAGGTCCCAGCTCAGCCAGCCCCGGGGCGAAGGAGGACGGGGAGGCCACAGGGACGGAGCCGCTGCCACCCAAACCCCTGCCCTCCCCTCTGGAATGCCATTTTTAAGAAGGGGAAAGCAAAACCCGAGCGTTTTTCGCAGCCAGAAAGAGCGACAGCCCGAGGTCAGCGACGGAGTGGAAGGAGCGGGGGGTGCCCAAAGGAGGCTCTGCCCCCCCGGGAAGCTCGTGGCAGGACCTGTGGAGAGAAGAGCCTGCCCTGGAGCAGGGAAAGAGCTCGAGGAGGAAGGAACAGCGGGGCCAACGTGATGGACCCACGGCAGCCCCCGCTCCCCGTCCCCCTGTGCCACCGGGGCAAAGGGAGGCGAGAATTCGGGGATGCAATTCAGCCCAGGGAGAAGGGAGCGGGGTGGGGAAGCCGCTTTCAACAGTCGGGTTTACTTCTCATTATCCTCCTCTGATCTGATCGGTAATAAATTAAATTCCCCCCAACTCGAGCCTGTAACTGGTCCCCTCCAGCTGAGCAGGGCGAGCGATGGAGCTGGCAGCGGACCCCAGCAGGCACCTGGGCGTTGTCCCGCAGGGGTGCGGGAGGGCCCCT
>VWZF01004403.1:15915-39334 GCA_013396755.1 Sclerurus mexicanus
ATGGTGGGTTTATCCCCACGCGGGGGTCGCGGGGCCGCCCCCTCGGCCGGGCCGGGACTCGAACCCGCGGCCCCCACAGCTCCGCGGGGGTGCTGGGAGGGGCAGAGCCCGCCCCCACGCCCCACAGCCGCCTTCCCATTGGTTGATGGGCTGTCAGTCAAAGGGAGGACGGCGGGGGATTGGCTGGCGCGGCGGAGGAGGCGGTGGGGCGGCGCTTCCTGCGGCCGCCTTTGCGCTGACCCCGCCATGGTGGGCACGGGCCGGGCACGGCCNCCCCCCATGTCTGGGCCCTCAGAGTGACCCCACAGTGTCCCCCCCATGTCTGGGCCCTTGAGGTGACCCCACAGTGTCCCCCCCATGTCTGGGCCCTCAGAGTGACCCCACAGTGTCCCCCCCATGTCTGGGCCCTTGAGGTGACCCCACAGTGTCCCCCCCATGTCTGGGCCCTCAGAGTGACCCCACAGTGTCCCCCCCATGTCTGGGCCCTTGAGGTGACCCCACAGTGTCCCCCCCATGTCTGGGCCCGCGGGGTGACCCCACAGTGTCCCCCCCCGGCACAGGCGGTGATGGGGGTGCAGGTGGTGGTGACCCTGCTGGCTGCCAGCCTCCTGCAGAAGATGGCCCCACACTTCTCCTTTGCCCGCTGGCTGCTCTGCAATGGCAGGTACGGGCTCTGCCCCTCCCTGCTCTGCCCTGGGGGGGTTCTGGGGGGCACCTGGCACCCCTGGGCACCCCTGAGACCCCCGGCCCTCTGCTCCCTTCCAGCCTGTACCGCTACAAACACCCCTCGGACGAGGAGCTCTGTGCCCTGGCAGGGAAGCAGCGCCCCAAGGCCAAGAGGGACAGGTGAGGAGGGGCTGGAAATGGGAATTATGTGGATTTGGGGATGGTGGGACCCGTCCTTCTTTGCTGGGGGGGGTGCAGCAGCACAGGGGCTGGGCCTGGGTGACGAGAAACACCCCGTGGTGGACACTGTGGGACACAAGGGACAAACCAGCTGTTGGTTCCCCCTTGCAGGAGGATGAACGGCGTGGTGGAGGACAAGCCCCTCTCCGTGCCCCGGGACATCGACCTGCGCCTGGACACCAGCCCCATCACGGCCGTGGATGCTCTGGGTAACCTCCCCACCCGCCCTGGCCTCAGGGACCCCGTGGGGCCCCCCAGGGTGCAGTGACGTGTCCGTGTGTCCCACCAGTGCTGAGGTACTTCCTGGAGTACCAGTGGTTTGTGGACTTCGCCGTGTACTCCACCGCCGTGTACGTCTTCACCGAGGGCTACTACAGCCTGGCCAGCCCCTCCCGGGAGACCAACCTGGGCGTGCTCTGGTGCCTGCTGAGCGTCATCTTCTCCGTGTATCCTTCCGCTGGAGTTTGGGGTCATTGCCACCACCCACCGCGGCGGACTCCTGGGGGTCCATCCAGCCTTGTTTTCCCCCTTTGAGGTGGAAATCTCAGTGTCATTGATTTATAAACCACTCGGTGACGAGCTGTGAAGGTGCCTAATGAGACCCTCTCTGCAGAGAAGGTGGTGGCGGCCTAATGATGGAGGTGCTTTATGTGTGCACCCCCCAAGTGTTGGGGGGTCCCTCCACACCGCCTGGTTTCCTTGACAGCCTCCCCTCGCCCCTAGGAAGGTGTTTTTCATGGTGATGCGCCATTACTTCCGCTCGGAGGAGGGCGGGGAGCGCTCCGTGTGCCTCACCTTCGCCTTCTTCTTCCTCCTCCTCGCCATGGTGGCCCTGGTCATCCGGGAGGACCTGCTGGAGTTTGGCCTCGAGTCCGGTGGGCTGGGGGGCACGGGGGGAGGCAGGTGGGGAGGGGGTCGTTGAGGGCACCCCGCTCGTGGGGGGTCACACCCCGCTCATGGGGGTTACACCCTGTTCATGGGGGTCACGCCTCACTCATGGGGGTCGCTTCCCTGTCATGGGGGGTGTCACATCCCACTCAGGGGTGGTCACAGCTCACTCATGGGGGTCACTCCCCACTCACAGGGGTCACTCCCCACTCAGGGGGGGTCACTCCCCACTCACAGGGGTCACTCCCCACTCAGGGGGGGCACTCCCCACTCACAGGGGTCACTCCCCACAGGGCTGGCCGGAGTCAGCGCTAACCTGGAGCCCATCCTGAAGCCGTGGGGCTGGGAGTGGACGTGAGTCAGTGACTGGGCAGGGAGGGACCCGGGGGTTTTTCGGGAGGTTGTTTGGAGGTCTGGGCTGGGAACCCCTCGGGAACTCATGGGGGATGGAGACAACACATTCCCCCAGCTCTCCCTTCTCCCTCTACAGGCTGCCCCTCGCCAAGCTGGGCTTCAAGCTGGGGCTGGTGGCCCTTTGCTCCTTCCTGGGTGCCTGCCTGACCTTCCCAGGGCTGCGCCTGGCCCAGACCCACCTGGACGCTCTCCGGATGGCAGCAGACAAGCCCCTGACCCAGTTGGGTGAACTCTGGGGGTGGGGAAGGGGGCAGAGGGTTAGTGGTGGCACCTCGGGGGCCGGGACCCTCCCTGGAGGGTGAGGGCTGGCTGGGATGGAGGGGACGGGGGCAGTGGGTGCACAGGGTGGGTCTGAGACGGCTCCTCCGCAGGGTCCTGCTCCATGTGAGCTTCCTGGCGCCCGTGCTGGTGGTGGTGATGTGGGTCAAGCCCATCTCCCGGGATTTCCTGCTCCACGCGCCCATGGGCAAGGAGACAGTGCAGATGTAAGTGGGGCACGGGTGCCAACGGGGGCCTCCCACCCTCCCCAGCACCACCACCCCTCTGCCAGCCTGTGGTGGGATCTGTGCCTGGGGGGTTCCTGGAGGGGTTGGGGGTGATGGCCAGCGTGTCCCAGGGGGCTGCACAGCCCAGGAGGAGATAGCACGGGATGTCAGCCCAGGAGGAGGTCTCGGGAGGAGATTCCAAGGGGTCCCAACCCAGGAGGAGATCCCAGGGGATCCCAGCCCTGGAGGAGATTCCAGGGAGTTGCACATGTGGAGGGTCCCCGCCCAGGAGGAGATTCCAGGGGATCCCAGCTCTGGAGGAGATTCCAGGGTGTCCCAGCCCAGGAGGAGATCGCAGGAGGTTGCACACTTGGGCGGTCCCAACCCAGAAGGAGATCCCAGGGCATCCCAACCCAGGAGAAGATTCCAGGTGTTCCCAACCCAGGAGGAGATGCCAGGGGGTCCCCTGTCAGGGGCTGTGGATCCAGGATGTCCCTCCTGTTCCCCCAGCATGTCAGACTCTGCCTACAACACGGCTCGGCTCTGGAGCATCGTGGGGCTGTGCCTGCTGCGCCTGCTTGGCACCCGCCGCCACCTCCAGGCCTACCTGGGGCTGGCCGAGCGCTGGGTGGAGCAGATGAGGAAGGAAGCCGGGCGGATCCCGGCCCTGGAGATCCAGCAGAAGGTCGGGATGTGGGAGCTGGGAGATGGGCATGGCCCTGTGAGCCAGCCCTGACCGGTGCCCGCTGCCCGCAGATCACCAGGATTTACTGCTACGTGCCCGTGGTCACCCTGCAGTACCTGGGGCCCGTCATCCTCACCCTGCACTGCACGCTGCTCCTCAAGACACTGGGTGAGGAGCTGGGAGGGGACTGGGGGACTGGGGAGGGGCAGAGTGAGACCTGCAAGTCATCCTGAAGCCACCAGCAGCCACCTTGTGCCCAGGCTCAAGATGTGCACGGAGCTCACAGGCGCTCACAAGGGGCAGTGGAGGGTCAACACCAACCTCTGCTCTCTGTGAGCAGGGATGGGACCCAGGGAAGGGCTGGAGTTACACCAGAAGGGTAAAGGCTGTTCCCCCAGAGGGTGGTGGCACTGACCAGGCTCCCCAGGGCAGTGGGCACGGCCCCAAGGCTGCCAGAGCTCCAGGAGGGTTTGGATAGGGACAGGGTGGGATTGCTGGGGTGTCTGAGCTGGGCCAGAGGTTGGGCTGGATGGTCCTTGTGGGTCCAACTCTGTGGACACTGTGACTCTGGTCTGTGATTGCCCGTGGTTTGCAGTTGGCACAAACCCAGCGCCCACAGCGAGCGTGCTGGCACTCGGCCCCCAGCAGGGCTGTGCCTGGGATGGGACCACCCCACAGCCCTGTGCCCTCTGCCCCACAGGGCACCACTCGTGGGGGCTGTACCCGGAGCCACCCCTCGTGCCCCCGGCAGCGCGGCCGGGCCCCGCTGGCGAGGATGGTGATGGTGAGGACGTGCAGGTCGTGGTGCAGCAGATCACGGGCATTCTGGACTGCATCTTCACCCCCCTCTTCCTCAGGGGACTCTTCTCCTTCCTCACCTGGTGGGTGGCCGCCTGCCAGGTCGTCACCAGCCTCTTTGGCCTCTACTTCCACCAGTACCTGGCAGCGTCCTGATGTGCCTCGGGGCACAGTCAGTGCCCGGCTGCCTGTCCCCGTTGCTCCTGCCTGACCGGTTTCCCCCTCTGGCACATGCTGGTGGCACCTGTGGACACATGGGGGGATGTTTCCTTTGCCAGCTCTGGGCAGGACAGCTTTTGTGCCCAGGTCGGGGCGGGCATCGCCTGCTCCTGCCGCCTGTCACCGCCGTGCCTGCTCTGCCCCCCTGCAGCCCCTCTGCCCCCTCCTGACCCCACAGGGGGACACTGCACCCCTGTGTTTTCCTCGAGGGCAGCAGCTCCTGCCAGCCCAGGTGGTACGTGCTGGGCAGAGGATGTGGTGGGGAGCTCCACAGAGCGGCACCTCGATGTGCCAGCACAGACTTTGGGGTGTGCCTTGCCTGCTGAGGGTGTTTTTGTAGGGTCTCTGCTCTGGCCAGCTGGGGCAGAGCTCCTTGGCATCACCCCCGTGCTTCGTGTGAATGAATCCTCGGGCCCAGCAGCCTCAGGTTGGCTGGGTTAGGAATAAAGAACCCGCAGTTGTTGCTGTCCAAAAGCTGCTGCTTGGTTTGCACTTCGTGTCCCCAAACCACCCCCTGAGCAGGGCAGGGGGTCCCAGATGTGGCTGCAGCTGTTTCTGGGCATCACACTCGAGGAGGAGACCTCGGCTCACCCCGTCACAGCCTGTCCCCGTCCCTTCCCTGGCACTGGGGTCACACCAGGGCTGGTGACACCGCTCAGCCCCGGAGGGGGGGACAGGGGACACGGCCCCTCGTCCCTCTCAGCCGAGCTCTTCCACGTGGTGGGTGCTGGTCCAGCTGCGTGAAACAGGATTAGCAGGTCTGGGCTGCTCAGAGAAAGGGAGAGGGGCTCTGATCCTATTTGATGGCCTTGTAATGGTCTTAATTCCCTCTTGCTAAGGGCCAGGATGAGACAGCAGCCCTTTGCCTGGTGTTAACTGGGCTAATCCAACCCTCCTCCTTCCGGAGAATCCACGCTGTGGGCACTAATTTGGAAAAAAAAAAATCCCGGGGAAATTCCCGTTTTGCAAACATCCCGGGAATGCAGAGCCCAGCACGGATGTCACCGAGAGGCGGCTGGAAAGGTGCGAGGCAGAAGTGATTCCCACAGGACAGGGATGCACAGGGAGCTGTCCCAGCCTGTGCCCGTCCCATTAAAAGCCAGTCGGAGTGCCTTGATGGCTCATTTATTTAATTTCCCGGCGGGATGGGGCGGGAACAGGCGGGGGCTGCGCTGGTTGCTAAGGCGGGGGTTGTGCTGGAGTCAGACACGCAGACAGACCCTCCCCTGGGATGTGCCCAGACTGACCCTGCCCGGCGGGGACAATGACTGATGGAGCAGCCAAGGAGCAGGAGACACAGCCACGGGCTCCCAGACTGAGCCACGGGCTCCCAGACTGAGCCACAGGATCCCAAACTGAGCCACAGGATCCCAAACTGAGCCACAGGATCCCAAACTGAGCCATGGGCTCCCAGACTGAGCCACAGGATCCCAGATTGAGCCACGGGCTCCCAGATTGAGCCACGGGCTCCCAGATTGAGCCACAGGATCCCAAACTGAGCCACAGGCTCCCAGATTGAGCCACAGGCTCCCAGACTGAGCCACAGGCTCCCAAACTGAGCCACAGCAAAGGCAGGGATAGGGCCCCTCCCTGGGATCCTTTGCCCCAGGATTACTGTCACGCTTTGTACCTTGGTTTTGTGCCCCCCTCGCTGGGCTCTGCCAGGCTCTGCCCACCCTCAAGAGGTGGGACCGAGAGGTTTCGTTGCTGCAGAGGCTCTGCTGGCACCAGGATTCCAGCCTGGCACTGCTGCGAGCTCACATCCCCCTGGCACATACCCACCCGAGCCTGGGGCAGCCCCCGGAGCTCTCCCTTCACTCCTGGCAGCAAAGGGATGCAGTGATGCCCACCCCTCTCCCATCCCAACTGAGATCGCCCCTGCCATCCTGCAGGGCTGTTCCTGCTTGGAGCAGCAGGGAATTCCTGGTTCTCTCTCCCTCCAGGGCCGGCAGCCCAAAGCAATCCGGGTGGATGATTCCCGAACAAAGGGAGCCGGGAAGCCAAAGGAAGGGATGGTCCCTTCACGTGGCAGGTCCAGGGAAGATGGGCAGGGATCAGCTCCTACAAGGATCAGGGCAAGTCTCAGCCTCTGGCTCTCGATTTCCCTTGGGATATTCGAGGCATCCCAGGGAACAGCAGTGGGATGCAGGGAGGTTACTCGGGGAGGGCTGGACTTGTCCTGGCCGCCGTGACCCTCCCGTGCACAGCACTGGGTGTCACATCCACGGTGGGCCTGAAATGCAGCTGGAAGCACCCAAATCCCCCCAAACTGGCAGCAGCTGGCGGTGCCCAACTCGGGGGAAGCCACCAGGCCATGGCTAAGCCGACAGTGCCACCTGCTGCCACCGCACACCCGGCCCCGTGTCCCTGTCCCAAAGCCACCATCCCCAGAGCTCCTTCCCCTCCTTCAGGATTCTCCCACCTTCCTTGCAAAGCCCCTCAAGGAACCCTCTCCCCTCCTGGAACAGGAGACTCCCCCCAGAGAGCCTGAAAGTCAATTAGGTTTTTTATTAAATATACATCCTCTCTTGGCACAAATCTTAAAATATATAAACATTATATAACAAAGTGTCTTCACTGCAATAAAATAGAACTCCAGATCCAAGAAAAGCAGTCAAAATCGACACACACACACACTCACACATCGATGGTGAGGACACAAAAGGCATTTTGACAGTGTTTGTGCTAATTTATGCATAGACCACGCAGGCAGGGAACAGTGCTGGGAAACCCTGCAGGGCCTGGCATTTGGGGGAGACACGACGGGAGGAATCAGCCCCTACAAGGTGGAAAAGAAAAAAGGCTGGTTTGTAGGAAGGCCACGTCCTCCTCTGGCCCAGCCCAGGGGGGAGAGTGCAGGGTGTGCCCCCAGCTCTCTGCAGGGCCCAGGAACCTTCTCAGGTAACTCAGAATGACCTGCAGGGCTCAGGAACCCACTGAGGTAATTCAGAATGACCTGCAGGGCTCAGGAACCTTCTACAGGTAATTCAGAAACCTTCTCAGGTAATTCAGAATGACCTGCAGGGCTCAGGAACCTTCTACAGGTAACTCAGAATGACCTGCAGGGTTCAGGAACCCACTGAGGTAACTCAGAATGACCTGCAGAGCTCAGGAACCTTCTACAGGTAACTCAGAATGACCTCCAGGGCTCAGGAACCTTCTCAGGTAACTCAGAATTACCTGCAGGGTTCAGGAACCCAAGTGAGGTGCTTGGGAAGCTCCCTGGGAATTATCCCAGCACGTTTCCTGCCTGCCCAGGACTGGCACCAGCCCTGCTCGGAGCTGCCACGTCACTTCTGCTCCAAGTTTCCTTTCGTGCCTCATCTGCTTTTGGGTTGAAGACAAGGAGGGTGAAGGTGGTGCTCGGGTCCTTCCAGGTGGAAGGCAATGACAAGTACCACAAGAAGTTCTGGAAGTGCTTGGGAGGCTGCGACTCCCCTCCTGATCCTTCCCCCACGGTGCCACCACCCTCCAGCCGTGCAAGGCGAACAGGTTTGGAAGAAGCCAGTTCAGATGCCACCTCCCACATCCCCAAGTGACCCCTCTGAGCTTCCCAGAAGGACGAGCTCGTCCCAAGCCACCTTCCAGCCAGCAGTCACTTCCATGGAGGTACCAGAAGGGAATGACACAAAGCAGCAGCATCTCGGCTCATTAAGGAAAGGTGCTGGGACAAGTGAAGGTGCTAAACCGGACAAGTAGCTCAAGAAACTTCCAGAAAACCCTTTTTCCCCATCATTTAGTGCCTGTAACCTCTTGAGCGCCCAGTCCTGCGAGGGGCAAACACGGTGGGGCTGTTTGGGGTGAAGAGCTGCAGCTCTGTCATTTTGGGTGCATTTATTGGACCTGATTTTCTCCAAGTGCTAGTGCAGGGCTCAAGGTGCAGAAGCAGGAGGGAGGGAGGGAGGAAGGGGGGAAGAAAA
Source organism: Sclerurus mexicanus (assembly GCA_013396755.1). NCBI lineage: Eukaryota > Metazoa > Chordata > Aves > Passeriformes > Furnariidae > Sclerurus > Sclerurus mexicanus. The sequence continues at coordinate 24,231 of VWZF01004403.1, forward strand.
GAAGCATAAATTCCTGTTTGGCGGTGACGAGTTAAGGAACCACGAGAGACGTGGCTTGGGAACACAAGCAATTTGAGAGGAATCAAACGAAGAGCTGGGGAATTGCAGCAGGATCAGAGGATATTCCCGTTTGACTTGCGTCCTTTCTCAGGGCTGAAGGACCTTGTTGGCCAGCACACAGATAACCCCCCTGCCCAAGGCAGGCCACCTCATTCCAGGCAGCAGAGAGATCTGGAACACGGCTCGATTCGTGCAAGGAAGAAGAGAAGGGAAGAGAACACTCTGTTTCTCCTTTTCTACATTCAAATCACAGGGGGAAAAAACCCCAACAAAACTATTTAGAACCCAAAGCAGTAACACACAGTTACTCCAAACACTTCTGCCCAACGTACCAAAGCCCCCCCAGGCTGAATTCAAAGCTCTGAACGAACACTCGGCCTGCAAAGCTTGGACAAACAGCCTTGGCTCAAATCCCATTCAATTAAAAGCAGGTGCAGCTGCTAATTAAGGAATTGGCCCAAGGCTTCCAAGGCTGGCTGTGCTTGTCCCCTCAGCTCCAGGTGAGCACCACGCTCTGGCTCCAAGGTGGGGATTCCAGGCTCAGGAAAAGCCTCCTCCACGGGATTCCCACCCATTTAACACACTGGCTGCACTCCTGATGTGGCAGAACGTTCCCTGGGCAGATCTGCCCTCCCATTTGCTCCCAAACAAGGGGCCAGGCATCCAGTAAATCCTTTCTCAGGCAACACCCAGGAGGGATTAAAGCACCTCCGTGGCCACAGCGATGCTCAAGATGTTCCAAGGTGATCCAGGCTCCAACTTGGATGCCACAGTCCAGCTTCTCCTCACCCTCATCCAGAGCCATTGCTGTGCAGAAAGGAAGGAGCTGTCCAAGCTGGGAGGGGGTTTGGCATGGATTGGAGACACAAAGCCCTGCTGAGACACCTGGTCTGGAGCTGGGAAGCAAGGATTGCCTCACTGGGCTGGACAAGGTAAGGACAAGAGCAGGGTAATTGGCTTCTCCATTGGAGAAAAGGAATCGGGGCTCTTGCAAGGACTAACCAAAGCTTCACCCAAAGGAAGGGAAGAGCTGATCATCTTCTGTCAGCAACAGAAACCACCCAGAATTCCTGGCTATCACCTCCAAGGACTCTTGGAGCAGCAGCACTGACAGGTCTGGAGTTACAAACCGGGGGCTGCAGGCAAGTGATGCAGAAATTCTCATTTCTGGCCTCGGAGTTACTGAGATGAACCCCCTGCCCAGCCACGACCAGCAAAGTCTGCTCCATCCCAGTTAATACTTCGGCGTGCTGGCCCTGGGCCAGCTCCACACAACAAAACAAGTGTAGGTGCTTGATTCCTAAGGAAATATTTGGCATCAGAAGCAAGTTCTGCTCCAAAGAACAAGTGCAAAGACAAAAGGAAGGAGAAGGCTACTTCTACTAGTTGTGCAATTGCCTCCGCTGCCCTCAGTCCGTGCCACGAGGTCAAACTGCAGCAGCTAAAACACAGACCCCAGCAAGGGCCAGGTTCTGATTCATGCCTCGTTTTCCTCTTCTACATTAAGGACCGCAGCAGGTGAAAAAGGGATTTTGAATCTTGGTTTAGGTGATCTGATTCTCAGGGCAGTTTGTTCTGACCTCTCCTGCACTCCAGGTTTAACAGAGGAACGGATCATAAAACAACCCCACCCCCAAAAATCTCCATTTCCCCCCTCCCCTCCCCAAACTGATTTGAAATAGAAACACCATTAATTTTCAAATTACAAGTGGAAGTGATTGGCACCAGAGATCACATCGGAAGGGTCAACACTGCCTGTGGTGCCCATAATCCCAAGGACCACGTCGGCCCAGGAGAATTTCAGGAGCAGAGGAGCACACGGGACTGAGGTGTGGATTAACAGAAAGAGGGGACACGACCCACACGGCAGGTACCAAAAGACAACAGGGCTGTTCAGAAGCAGGGCCAGGAGTTGGAATCAGCTCCCAGGCTGGATCCACCACCACACAGGGACAGGTTTTTTTTGGGGGGACAGCAGAGTGGGGTGTTTGTTCTCACGTGGTGCACAGAGAAGCAACAATGATACTGAAGGCTACAACCGCTTACATTTGAAGGATGCAACGTTCCCTTTCCTGGTGCATCAACACTCCAAGCTGTCCAATCCCTTGGGAAATGCTGCCCCCTGACCAGGACAACGTGGAAGGGTTTGGGCAGAATGTGCCTGCAGTTTGAGTCAATCCAGTCTGGGACTGCAGGCACAGCCCTGACCCGACAACACTGAGGACGCACATGGGAATTTGATTTCCAGAACGGCTCAGAACTTCCCTCCCTGCTGTCCACAGTCTTTGGTAATCTGGGAGGGACCCCACAAACAAGGCGTGTTCATGCAACTCAACCCAAACACGAGGGAAAGGAATGAAGAAGGGGCAGCGTTTCCAGCCACAGGAACATTCAGCTTTCACAACAAGAGTCGTGTCCTGGCCCTGCTCTGCCCTGCTCTGCCAGGCCAGAGCAGTGTGGGATTCCCTCCACGCCACCTGCAATATTGCACACCACAGGCTGCCCCACCCAACACCCGCCCTGGGACCACAAACTGCCCACCAGGAGCAGCAGCCACTTCCCAAATCCAGGGAGCAGAGCCCTCCCTTCCATCACCCACTGCCCCCTGTGCCCAGGGAGCCCAGGGGTGGGAGTGGGAGCAGCCACTTCCCAAATCCAGGGAGCAGAGCCCTCCCTTCCATCACCCACTGCCCCCTGTGCCCAGGGAGCCCAGGGGTGGGAGTGGGAGCAGCAGCAGCAGAGGATTCTTTGAGGGGCTCCACTCCTGGTGCCAGGGGGGCAACCAGAAGGCTGAGGCAGCTGCTTTGGAGGACTCGGTGGTGCAGGATGGCAGGAGGAATTTCGCTCGGGGGCAGAGTTACCTTCGGCTCCAGGTTTCCCAGTAACTCAGAGGCTCGTGAAAGAGGAGAACCAAATGAAGCAGAAAGGAGCGAGAGGAACACCGAAGCAGCCGGGCGAGCTGTGAGCCGCGGGAGGGCACGGCCGGGGCCAGGGAAGGCGGGCACCTCTCCTGCCACACGGTTTGGACTCTGCCCTGGCCGGGGGGCCGCGGCGATCGCAGCCGCTACCTCTGCAGTTTGCGCAGGAGGATCTGCGTCAGGTCGAAGGTGGTGAAGCTGATCCCCACGGCGATGGGCCCCTTGACCCAGTTCATGCTGAGCCCTTTGTACAAGCCCCGCACGAGTCCCTCCTCGCGCACGATGTCGCGCATGGTGAGCAGGATGGAGCTGTAGGTGTGGCCCAGCACTCCGGCCGTCTGCATGCGGCGCCGCACCACGTCCAGCGGGTACGAGGCCGACTGGCCGATGAGCCCCGCACAGGCTCCGAACAGCAGCCGCTCCGGAGGGGACGGCTGGGATCTGCCGCTGTGATCTGGGGGGGAGAGAGCGCCGGGGGGTGTAGGGAAGCTCTCGGGATAGAGGATCCCGAGGTTTCGTCCCCGAGGGATCGCGGCTCCCCGTCCCTGAGGGATCGCGGCTCCCCGTTCCCCGTCCCCGAGGGATCGCGGCTCCCCGTCCCCGAGGGATCGCGGCTCCCTCCGTCCCCGAGGGATTGCGGCTCCTCGTTCCCCGTCCCCGAGGGATCGTGGCTCCCCGTTTCCCGTCCCCGAGGGATCGCGGCTCCCTCCGTCCCCGAGGGATTGCGGCTCCTCGTTCCCCGTCCCCGAGGGATCGCGGCTCCCCGTTTCCCGTCCCCGAGGGATCGCGGCTCCCCGTTCCCGAGGGATCGCGGCTCCTTGTTCCCCGTTCCCGAGGGATCGCGGCTCGGCTGCTTCGTAGCCCGGAGGGCTCCAAGAGCCACCCCAAGGTCGGCTCCGAGGCCAAGGGGAAGGGTTGGCTCCTCCCCACGGGAACAGGTGGAGTCGGCCCCAAAGCTTTCCCCTAAAAAAGCGAACCTTTACCTGCGTGGACTTTCTTCAGCGTCTCGTAGGTGAAGAAGCTGAGCCCGGCGTACGGGATGACCCCGAGGATGGTGGGGGTAAACCCTCTGTAGAGCGTCTTCAGGCCTTCCTCCCGGGATATCCGGATGAAAACGTGGACGATGCTGCTGTACCTGGCCCAGGGACACAGGGAGAGCACAGCTGTGGAGGCTGCACGCTCCGGGGAATATTCCCAATGGGAACGATCCTGAGGGGGCAGCACTTCATCGCGGGGGCTCGGAGCTCATTGGGAAGGGATGGCAGCAGCAAGCCCAAGCTCTCCCAGCACGTGTGTTGGATCTTCCTGGAGGCACCAAGTGGCCTCCTAAAGGGCCGACACAGAGCTCCCACCAGGGAGGTGCCCCAGGGTCCATCTCCTGCCAGAGCCAGGGCTCAGAGCCCAGCGGGAAGGGGTTTGTTACACCGAAGGCTCCGAGCGAGAAGCGACCCAGGAAATGGGAATAAAGAGACCTGACCTTCACAAGAAGAGAAGTGCCCCGTTTTGGTGGTGGCTGGACTTGGCTTTGGGAGGCACTTACATCTCCTTGGGCGTGACAGCCATCCGTGCCCGCACCATGTCCAGGGGGTAGGTGAGCATGGCAGCCGTGGTGCCCGCCAGGGAGCCGGCAATGAACCGAGGGAAGGGGGTCAGGGCCCTGCAGGAGGGGACAGAGGGCACCAAACACATCACCCGCACGTGGAAACTGCTCGCCACGCAACCAAGCGCGTTGGCAAAGCCCTCTGAGATCATGGAGCCCGAGCTGTGACCCAAGCCATGGCACCGAGTGCCACCTCCACCACCCCCTGGGCTGCCCATTCCAGTGTCTGATCACTCTCTCTGTGAAGAACCTCCTGATGTCCAACCCAAACCTGCCCCGGCACAGCTGGGACTGTGTCCCCTTGTCCCTTCTATGCCCTGTTCCTGATGCCATCCTTCCCTTGGATCCCATTACCCTGTTCCTGATGCCATCCTTCCCTTGGCCTCTCCACATCCCATCCTTCCCTTGGATCCCATCACCCTGTTCCTGATCCCATCCTTCCCTTGGATCCCCACACCCTGTTCCTGATCCCATCCTTCCCTTGGCCCCTCCACATCCCATCCTTCCCTTGGATCCCCCACACCCTGTTCCTTAAGGGCACCACATCCCTAAAACCACGACGCACCACCCCGGGAAGGGCTGGCACATCTCTGTGCCAACCAAGCTGCCACCTCAGCACTCCCTGCCCAGAACCCCCTCCCTGCCAGCTTCTCCCTGCTCCTCCTGCTCCTTACTTTCCCTGGAAGCCGTAGTAATTGCCCAGGAGCTGCTTGTACTCCTCGTGTGCACAGAACTGGATGGCAGCGTAGGGGATCACCCGGACCATGGTGGCCGAGTTGCCCCTCCAGAGGCTCCAGAAGCCCTCGTTGAGGTAGGTGCGGTAAATCAGCCTGTAAGCCTCCTGCAGGACATGGGGAAAGGGCAGGGAGAGCAGGGGGTTACCCAAAAAATCCAGGGGGAAAGGGTGATCCCATGGATTGACCTCTCCGGAGCCACCCCCCCAGAGCTGACTCCTCCGGCAGAGACACAAACCCAGGAAGGACGAGTTGGACATCCCAGACGTCCTGCGTTTTCCCTCAGCTCTGAGCTGTTGGCACAAACCCTTTCTCAACCCAAATGGATCTGCTCAGGACAAGGCAGAAACAGCTGGATTCACACACACCAGCACAGCACACGTGGAAGGGCCCAAAGGCAAAATGAAACCCACAGCAAGGCACGAGAGAGATCAGCTCCCGGATTTAATTCCCTGTGAGTGCTGAAACAACTCCTGGGGAAGAATAAAATCCCAAAGAAAAGTGATGTCACATCACAGGTAAAACCTGGAGCGTGAGCAAGGACTGAGCCCCTCCATTCTACCAACAATTTAATTAAAAACCCTCCCGGAATTAACGACACCATTCCCAATATTTCACTGAGTCCTCCTAAGGAACCCCAAGCAAGAAAGTGAAACAGAGGCGAACAAAAGACGCTGTCAGAGCTATTAGGACCACGAACCAAACCCTTCAGGGCAAGAGCACACAGACACGTCACCTCACCTTGGCAGAAAATCTTTTCGAAGACACTGAAAGGCAAAAGAAAAAGAAAAAAGGAACGTTAGGTCTCGCCATACATTTAGGTGGATCAAATCTAAATAAACATTTGATGCGTAAAGCCATAAATAAACCACGCGGGCGTTTCATCGGAGGGATGGAAATCTCCACGCGAGAGCGCTTCTCCTTCGCCCCCCGCACGCCCCTCCAGGTGCCAGCACCTCCTTGAGCCCTGGAATCCAGGGGGGCAATTTGGAAGCAGGAATTCCTCTGGCATAGCCCTGCCCGGTGGAATTCCTGCAGGAGGGAGGAGACCCAGCTCGGAGCCCATTAATGAACCCCAGGCCCAATTAAAGCGGCTTCGGCCTCGCTCGCCCGAGCCTTGGGAACCTCTCGAGTGTGTCCAACGATCACAGGCAAATCCGTGCTCACCACGCCGGGCATTTATGCAAGTCAACACTCCTCTGAATTTCAGGGTTTTTTTTTGAAGGGATAAAACCACCTCGACCAGCAATTGGGATGGAACGGAGCTATTCTCCCTCCGGAGCGGGGAAATCCGTAGAATTACAGGATGTCAGGATGGGGTGGCTTGGAAGGGACCTTAAAGACCATCTAGTCTGGACCCCCAGGTTGCTCAGAGCCTCATTTCTCAGGTTATAATTAAAGGCCAACCTTCCTACACTCAATGACCCAAAGGTGCTTTCCCTCTTCTTGGAGCAAAATGTGAAATGAAATGCCAGCCAGGGATTAGATTCAACCCACCCAATTCAGTCCAGCTGGGATGGTCAACCAGATTTAAGATTCTTGGCTTTACCAAATGTCTCCTGAATGAAGAGCCTGTGCTTTTCCCTCTGGGGTAATTAGTGGAGCTAATTAAGGGTCCCCGCACTGGGATAGGGGGACCAAACAGAGTCTGGGATGGGGCTGAATCCCAAATCCTCTTCCAATGAGATGAATTGAATTTAGTGTTACACAACTGAGGGGTTCCAAGGAGGGCCCCGTAACACGAATCCAGGGATGCTGCTCCAACGCTTCCCGCGCTATTCCCATCAACTTCAGCTCTCCCCAGACCAATTCCCCTTCCAGCTGGGCAGTTTCCTTCAGCAGGAAACTCAGTTCCCTCCCACCTCCTTGGAGCACTGGGGAACGGGCTGGCTGAGCAGATCAGAGGGGCTGCTTTGGCTCCTGCCACAATAATAAGGAGCATTTTGGGAAAAGCCAACGGGACTCACCTTGGAACATGATTTTTGTCCGGTCCAGGGGAGCCACTGCAGTTTTAGCAACAGCACCAGCCAGTGCCCCGGACATCAGGGAGTTGAGCACTTTCTTCTGGTCCTGGTTCTCCTGGGACAAAGCATTGTCCAGTGGGACACGGTCAATCCAAAGCACAAGGAGGAATATTTCACCTTTGCTGCAGCACCTACCCCACATCCTGGATTTGGGTGGGAGTGCTTTACTCAGTTCCTAGCACAGCGAATTCCTGGCCGGATCGGGAAGCACAATTCCAAGATCTGCCACCTGCTGCATGTATTGCTTTGTGTCTATTATTTTTCCTTCTAAAAGCTCAGCCTCTCCTTGCCCATGAAGAGAAGGCAAGTTTCTCCCTTGCCCTTCCAACAGCCCCCAAGCCCAATTCCCACATCATTCCCAGGAATTAAGCCAGGTTTCCAACTCTGACGACTGGAAAGGCAGTGGGTTTGTTACAGACAGTCCTGAAGGCCAACTCCAGCTCCTCTCCCAGCATTTCTCAGCAGCAGGAGCAGGGAAATCCACACTCACGGCCCTCATCCCAGCCCTGCCACCAAGACATAACAAGGGCTGACCTTGGGCAGGGAACGTGGTGCCTCTTCCCAGCGGGATGGGAACGCTTGGCTCTCCCCAGAGGATTCCATGGCTTGTACACACACTGCAGCTCTCCCAGGGCTCCACAGCTCAAATCCCACACTGGGTTGGGTTGGAAGGACCTCAAAGCCCATCCAGTGCCACCCCTGCCATGGGCAGGGACACATTCCACTGTCCCAGGGTGCTCCAACCTGGCCTTGGGCACTTCCAGGGATGGGGCAGCCACAGCTCCTCTGGGAAATCCATTCCAGCCCCTCCCCAACTTCCTAGCCAAGAATTCCTTCCCGGTATCCCATCCATCCCTGCCCTCTGGCACTGGGAAGCCATTCCCCTTGTCCTGGCACTCCAGGTCCTTGTCCAAAGTCTCTCTTCATCTTTCTTGTTGGCTCCTTCAGGTAGCAAAAGGCCACAATTAAATCACCCCAAAGCTTCTCTCCTCCAGCCGGGACAATCCCAATTTTCCCAGCCTTCCCTCCCAGCAGAGCTGCTCCATCCCTCTGATGACCTTTGGATTTATTCCAGCTGTTCCCTGTCCTTCCTGCACTGGAGACCCCCGAGCTGGATGCAGCATTCCAGGTGGGATCTCAGACTCCTCCTCCCCTCCTTCCCACGCTCCTTTTGACTCCCAAGAGCCTGGTGCTCTCACCTCTGCTGGCAGATGGGCTGATGAGACTGGCTCCACATCCTTTGGGAAATCCACTGGACACTCTCTCACACCATTACCCATTACCAGTTGCCCTTCCAAGTGGGTAGAAGAGTTACGGCTCCTAAAGGGCAAATAAAAACAAAGCAAACGCGTCAAAAATAGGAAATATCCAAGAAATAAAGCACAGGAGGGAAGGGACACAGTGCCAGGGCCTTTTTCAGATGGAAATCCCTCTTCAAGCTCCCAGGGGAAGAACATTTCCAGGATCCAGAGCCATTTCCCTCCTTTAATAAGCGTGGGGGGGATACTTTAGTGTTATACAAACCCCGTGTCCATCATATTCTCCTTTCCCACCCCACAAAGAACCCACCAAAACATCCACCATTCCCAGGCAGAAGGATCAGACCCTGCCCTGTCCTCTTCCAGGGAGGATTCTGCTTGCTATTTCACTGCTGAGCAAGCAGATATTGCAGAAGGCACATGGAAATTTAAAACCCTGCCCTGGCAAAGGGCAAAAAATAGTGCCAGGAGCAAGTCCCCAAAGGCTGGCACGAGCGAGTGGAGGTTATTTTAGGGAAGGCAGAGATCCAGTGGCTCACACGTGCCACAGAGGCTCTTCTGAGGACACCAGGGATCCGACCTCAAGCAGCACGTCAGGGATTTTAGGGCTCCCTCTCCTCACAGCTGCATCATAAAAAGCAGGAATACTAGCCAGTGGAATGCTTTAAAGGGGAGCTTTGCCCTTTTCCAGCTGCAATATCCCCACTTTTGCCTCTGTGGTTTTCCTAAACCCCCTGAATTAAAGAGAGGTGCAGGTTGAAGACCTTGAGGCAGCACAGAGAGGTGGCCCTGGAGGTCTCAATCCCTTCACCAAAGGCTGGCGTCGCTCCCCTGAGCCACCAGGAAACAAGAAATCCGAATTCCCAAACCCATCCCGTGCCCTCCCAGCACGTTCCCCTCATTCCTGCTCCCCTGTGATACCTCAGGCTGGGAAAAAGCATCTTCAGGCTCATTTCCCCCCCTTCTTTTGAACCATCTCCAGCTGTTTCCTGCCCGGCAGCACCTCTCAGATTCGCTGCCCTGGTTTTGGTCACGAATTAGTGGCAGCCTCCCCTGCCAACCCCCCCCTAAGCTGAGCAGATTGTCACACGCAAAGCACAGACGGCTTGGCCTGGCCACCTGGAATTCCAAACATCCCAGAATTCCAAACGCTTTGGAACGGAAGGGACCTTAAAGCCCATCCAGTGCCACCCCCTGCCATGGGCAGGGACACTTTCCACTGTCCCGGGTTGCTCCTTGGACACTTCCAGGGATGGGGAATCCTCTGGGAAATCCCTTCCATCCTCAGAGCCAGGAATTCCTTCCCAATATCCCATCCCACGCTGTCCATGGGAATTCATTCCCCCTTGTCCTGGCACTCCAAAGCCCCTCTCCATGTTTCTAGTGGCTCCTTCAGGTCCTGGAAGGTCACAGACAGCTTCTCTTCACTTGCTGGAGCTTTGGGAAGACACAAATCCACAAGTTTCCAGCTCCTGAGGGAGTTTTTAACAAATCACGTGCTCAGAGAGTAATAATTCCAAATTTTAACACAAAATAACAGCTGGTATGACCCAAACAGCATCAATGTTTGCACCTGGAAAGTTCCCTCGTGAACAAAAACTCCCTCAAGGATCAAGCCCAGAGCGGATCCACAAGACAGCAGAGCAAGAGCTCTTAATTGTTCTGCAGAGCACAGTTAATTAGTCCTAATTACTACCTGCAGTCATTTCCTTCCCTTCTCCGTCTCCCAAACGCGGGAAACGGGCTTTAAAAAGGAAACCTTTCAGCAGAGGGAAGGCACAAAGGCGATCCCAGGTGGAGAGACCATCCCTCCCTGGCTCTGGGAAAGGAATGTCCATCTCGAGATCAGACTCATCTCTGCCAAAAACGACCCCCCAAAGCAGAACTCCCATCAAAGGGCTCGGGGATGCAAAACGCAGCTCCTCTTCTCAAGCTGCTGGAGAAAGAGCTGCAAAGCTGGGGTTAAGCCTGGCCTGGGTTAGGGACACGAGGATTCTCCTTGCAGCCCATCCAGACCCTCCCTCGCCTTATTTTCGGTGCCCCGAGCTCACAGACACCTGTTGGACGCTGAGTGACACCCTGAACCACCCACGTGCTCCAACCATGCAGGGCCTGGGAGGCAAAAATAGCACTCCTTTATTATTTTATTCCCATTTACTCAGGGAGAGCCGTTTATTCCGGGGCCGCATTCCAAGCAGTGACTTACCCGGGCCAACAAAGCAAAATGGGAACACACAGAGCTGAAATGATCCTCAAATTCAGCGGGAATTCCAAGGGGTTTTTGGGGGGAATCTGTGCTTCCTGGGTATTATTTTGCATCCACACCGACCTGCCTGGCTCAGGAAATAATCCACTGGAAGGCACGTGGGTATTTTTTAAATCCCTGTGTTTTAGGGATCAGATCCGGCAGGGATTAAAGAATTCCCAAACTGGGAAACAGGGAAGTTCAGGCCCTTCCTTCTGGCACTGGCTCCTCAGAAAACTGGGGTTGTGAAAGTATTAGTATTATTATTATTATTGTCATCTATTAATGCTATTGACTGTAGAATTGTTTATTATTGTTGTTGTTATTAAAACACGGATGCAAAGTTACTATTATCATTATTATGAATATTAATATTGCAGCCATGTTTTAGGAATAATAATACTAAACAATTATCAAGTTAATAGTGTTAATAGATGATAATTTTGCTTCCACGTTTTAGTAATAGTAATAAAATAATATTAATAGATGATAATAATTTTGCATCCACGTTTCAATATCTATTAACACCATTAACCTTACAATTCCTTAACAGTTGAAATCACATCCCTAAAGGTTTGCAGCTGGTTGTTTCGGCAACCTGAAATTCCCTTCCCAGCCTGCCTGAGAACCCCTCCTTTATCAATCCCAGGATTTTTCCCCACCTGGGAGCCCGGAAACCGTGTCGGTGTGATGGAATCCAGACCTGTCACCAGAATTATCATCTCCCCAGCAGAGCCATTCGCTGAGAAATGAATGGTTGGGTTTCCCCTGGACGATCCCAGCAGGAACGAGCAAAACAGTTGGGAGCCCTGGACACGGGAGTGCACTGACAGAGAACAGATGCTCCCAAAATTCCCTGTATTCTGAGAGAAACGGGAGGGATTCGGGCTGAGCAGGGAAAACGAGGCGCGGGCAGGAAACGCGAGGTGGTTTAACAGAATAAGGACCAGCACATTCCACGCTCAGCTCGCCAAAATGACATCTCAGCTCGCCAAAATGACACCTCCAAAGCCCCAGGTCACCTCTGGGGCATAATTTCAATGTCATTCAGGTCGAGCCCCTTGTCTGACTCCACTCAGGCAGCCCAGCTTCCCTCCTCGCTCGGTTATCCAGCTCCTGGCTCCCTGTTTCGCTTTATTATGTCATTAATTAAATGAGGGAGAAGGGAAACCCGGGAGATCCCCCGCAGGAACTGTTCACACCTTTGGCCGGGCAGGGAAGGTGCTCGATGAGCTCTCCCCTCAATTGTTGTTGTTAAATTGAGCAGGTTGAGGCTGACAGAGAGACACAGAGGTGGCAAAAACTGAGATTCCTGCAGCCTCCAATTCACCCTGGGAGCAAAAGCAGCAGAGAAAATCCCGGGAAGTCGCGGGGGGAAAAGGGGAGCAACTCCAAGCAGATGGTCCCTCGGGGTCCATCTCTGCCTTCCAGGTCGATCAAGCTGTTCCAAACCAAGCCCTGCTCGAAGAGCCAGAGCTCTTCTCCCCTTAAAGGCCTGGGCAGAAACTGTTAGGACTGTTTTAAAGAATCCCTGCCTGAAACACTCCCTAAATTACAGTATCTGGAAGAGTTTTTTCCCCCAAGCTTCCTCCTCAGCTCCAAATAAATGCTCCTCCTGCCTTCCCTCGAGACAAAACTCAGGCCTGCCAACAAAACCCGGGATAAAGATACAAACTCCTCGCCCTCTTTGGGATTATCTGGCCTGAATTAGGGCGCTGGGAAATGGTTAAACCCAAAGCTCTGCAAGCAAAAAGCAGCCGATTATTCCGAGCCCTGGAGCTGGGAAAGAGCCCCAGAACAGAGGAAACCTTGGCAAGAGAAGACAGAGCTTCATTCTTCAGCTGCTAAAAGGAGCTGCTGGGAACACCTCAGCTGTGCCTTCCCCCAGCCAAAGAGTGGAGAGCAGCTCTTATCTGCAAGGCACAAACCAGCTTTATCTGAGGGAGGACAGAGCTCTTCGACCAGGGGGTGAGCCCAGGGGCCATTCCCGTCCTCCAGGAGAAGGCAGGAAAAATAACCCAACCCACCACAGGGATCCTCAGCTCAAGCACTCCCCAAAGATCCCTCCTCCAAGGCAATGGCACGAAGGAGGGGCAATAAGGTGTTGCAAACACAGCTCTGCCACACACAAGTGGCAAAGCCCAGCATAAATGACATTTCCAAACGAGACGACCTGGGAGAGAAGCAACCCCCTGTGAGTGATCCCCACCAGGGACTGCTCCAACACACAGCGAGGAGCCAGAACCTGCTCTGAGCCCCCCAGCAGCTGAAACTGCCGAGGGAAAAGAAAGGAAAAGAGAGAATTAAAACCTCACGAAGCAGAACGGGCTCCCGGCGGTGCCAAGAAGGTGCCAGTTCCTCAGGGCAGTGATTTCCACGCTGATGGAGCAGGAGTTGCTCCCCACTGAGTGTCCTGCTCACCCTGCGTTAACCTGGGTAGGATTTAAAGTCGAGCATCACCTCTGCTTTGCCAAAACACTGCAGATATTTCAATTAAATTGGATTGTTTTGTGGTAACTGGGGCCTGGCAGCACTAACAGGGCAAAGGCTCTCCTCTCTGTGCGACAACAAGGATTTAAAGAGGGCAAAGAGCTCCTCAAACCCTCATTTATTTGCTGAGCTGGAATAAGCTGCTCGCATTTCAGTTCACCTCTCCGCTCTTTTCCAAGACCAGGAATATTTATACACCACCTGGAAAACAGGGACAGCAGCACAGGGTGAAGAACTGCCACGAACTGTAGGGAAAGTACAAACCTGAACCAACTTTCCTAGAACTGGCAGCAAAGTTCCTCGAAGAAAGTTGTTCCTGAGCTTTCCTGGAGGAGCAAACCCGTCTGACCTGTACCAAGCCCATCTCCTCAGCAGGGAGCTCTCAGGGCTGGGGTTTGGGCTTTTGTGTCACCTCCTGAACACACCAGACACACCTGAAAGCTGCCCTCACAGTGGGCACTCTGCAAGGCGGGGCTCCAGCTCCAAAACAAAGCAATTCCTGCAGCTCCTGACTCACTCTGGGGTGATCAAGGGCCAAAATTCCCTTGTCTGAAGCAATCATCGGGGCCAGAGTTCCTGCTGAAATCCAACACCAAGGCCAGTCCCAGTCCCCCCCTCTGCTCAACTCAGAGGTCCTGAACAATCATTTTGACTTGCTGAGGGAGAGGAAAACAAGTGTTGAGCACCCAAAGCTCTCGAAGGGGGTAAAGATGCCCAGTTACCCAGAATCCAGCCCTGGTGTTTTAGACACTCAGGTTATTTTTAAATACCTTCCCCCACAGGTTGGTGGGGTGATCATATCGACCCTCTGGTACCTTCATTCCAGCCTCTGCTTCCTCAGCTGGTTTCCAACGCCCACAGACATCTCCTCTGCTCCTTCACACACACATACACACCCGACTCCAACCTGGAGCCATTCGACACCCAGAATGTTTCCGAAACGCTCCAGAAATCATCAGACCGCAGGGAAACAAAGAACCCGACGCCAGAGGAGCAGGACAACCTCCACCAGGGGCCTCGCACTCAATGTGACCCTGAAGAAGCCAAAGCAGAGCGACAGCTGGTTCCAAACCCGCCCTGAATTCTCAGCCACCAGGAAAAACCACCATCAGCACACAGGGACATGTCTGGAAAACATCTGAAACACGCAGGGACACGGGTGAAGCACCTCCAGGCTTCAGGAGAGCCCAGGCTTAAGGTCACCACAGCAAGTGCAGCCCCGACTGCTCGGCTGGAACAGCTCACGGGCAGCACAGGAGGTGGAACAGTGTTGATTAACCCTGCACCAGCACTTCCAGCACTTTCCATCCCACTTTTCAGGTTATAATTTAAACCCAGTCCTTCCTCTGAAGGCACAGAAGGGAAGCCCCCCCCTCGCTCTGCAAGTTTTTGCTCGCGCTGAAGTGGGAGAAAACATGGAGAGGTCTGTGTTTAACACCTTCTGTGCCCTCTGGTAGCTGTCCCTCGGCACAGGAACACCAGTTTGCCTCATGGCCACGTTCACATCAGCTTAACAAGGCAAAAACCCCACGTCCCACGTGGGGCCACGCTTGGCTGAGCCCGGCTTTGGTCAGGAGGCCGAGCCAGGCTTTGGTCAGGAGGCTTGGAAAGGGACAGGAGCCTGAAAGCTCAACACAGACACTGACATCTCTCAGCAGAGAGGGGGGACAGGGTGGCAGGGCAGGAGGAGGGCAGGGTGACAGGGCTGGAGGCAGGAGGAGGGCAGGGTGACAGGGCTGGAGGGAGGAGGGGGGCAGGGGGACAGGGCTGGAGG
>VWZF01004406.1:3012-29912 GCA_013396755.1 Sclerurus mexicanus
GCGAGCCGCTCTACCCGCCCGTGGTGGCGTCCCTCACGGCCAAGAGCAAGGCGGCCCAGCAGCGGCGCCGGGAGCGCTTCAAGCAGCGGGTGCACGAGGCGGCCACGGTGGAGGAGAAGCTGCGGCTGTACGGGAAGCTGCAGCGTCCCAAGTACATGGTGTACCCGCAGACCTTCGCCCTCAACGCCGACCGCTGGTACCGCAGCTTCACCAACACCGTCTTCGTGCCGGGGGTGGCCCCGAGAGCCGCGGCAGCCCCGGGAGCGGCGGCGCCGGGGGCTGCGACAGCCCCGGAGCCCGAGGCGGGNGCTGCGCTCCCTCGCCTGCGACGCACTCCTGCAGGAGAGCTTCTACCAGAACAAGAAGCGGCCGTTCCTGTACCGAGACCAGGATCACACGCCCGGCCCCTTCCTCACGCAGCTCGTTTCCACCCTCGCCGCTTTCCTGTCCGGTCACAACCCGCTGCTGGCGGCCTCCTCCCTCGGTGCGGAGCGGGGCTGGCAGGGAAGGGGGCATGGGAGCCTTGGGGCCGTGGGATCAGTCCCCGCCGGCACGCTGGCTTGTTCAGACCATCCCTAATAATTTGTATCCATCCTTCTGTGTGGATTTTGGGTTTTGTGTTTTGGCTGCAGCAAAAAAACTATTTGGGAGGGTTTCTCATGCAGGGGAGCGATCACCGTTTTTCTATATTTTGTTGTGTTTCAGATCTAAAGCCTGAAGTTAACTATTACTGGCATCATGGTGAGGAAGTTGTTGTTCACGGACATCGGAAGGGTAGAGTTGATCCTGTGCGATTCCAGATAGATGATAACCCACACCTTCAGATCCGTGTGCCAAAGCAGCTTCCTGAGGTGGGGATATTCCCAACAGCAAGTTAATAACATACGTTTTCTTTTTTGTTTCTGACAGCCACTGAAACCATACAGCAGGTAGTATGTGGAATACCTGGTTAATCAGGTAGCACATTGGTGTGTTTTTCAATAGTAACACCCTTACTTCCTGGTGGTAATTCTTTTGTAGATATTGTGACAGTCTTCTAAATGCCACATTGGTTTTTGTGCTTTAAATTGCATATTCCTACTTTTACTTAAATTGAGTTTTTAACATTTTATGCTTAGAAATCAAGGCAAGAATAAGAAATGTGTTGTGAAAACGTTCTCAGTGGAGGACAATAATATACTAGGAGTAGCAAGGAAAAGAATGGAATAAGAGCATGTATAATCTGAACATGATCTCTGTTGCCTGTTGGTACTGCTTAACAGTTATTTTTTTGAATGCTCACCTGTCTGAAAATATATTCAGCCTCAGTATACTGTTACTTCTCTTGTAAGCATACACAATGATAATTACATAGCCAGTGAGTGTCCTGATTGCTGTGTTTCCACCACCAACAAAAAACTACCATGCTTTCTGTAATCACAGAACCTTTATTACTGACTTAATTGTGCAATTTGCTTAATTTGGTATTGCCAGATGCTACAACCCTTGGCATTTTGAAATAACTGCCTAAGCAAATAAAAATGTTGCATAGTGCAGAACACCAAATTTGTAAACTCACTGCCCATTCAAGTTAGTTTATAGGCTGCTGATAGTAATGTTTTTGCTCTTTTTCTACAGAAGCAGCTTCTGGTTTTGGAGATAATACCAACTGGTGACTTTGTTAGCATCATTTTGCATACTGTTTTTTGTGTGTTGTATTAAAATCAACCTTCAACATAAGATGACTGTGATAGCACCCATCACAAGACAAGAGGTTCTGTTGAAAAAAGTGTATTTAAGGTTATCTATATGGTGTATGTAAGCAAGACTTGCATTTTCTGTTTTCTGACCAGAAAGTGGCTTATTGCATGAGGACTGATGCCAGAAATGTGACTTATATCATGGTTTTTCTTTCTTCTGCTGCCTTCCAGGTTGTACCACTGGAATCAGATCTAGGAGATGTTCCTGTTATTAATCACAAACCATCCAAACTGCCATTGTTCAAAAAGCAGTATGAAAATAAGGTATTTATAGGTAAGAGTTTCTAATTGTGAAATGTTAACTAATTTTTCTTTTTTAAAAAATCCAACAAACTGCAAAAACCAACCTCCAAACAAATACCACCTCAAATCTTTTCTCTCCCATCAATTAAAAAAATATTCATTTTTTACATAACTGTAGTCTATAAATACATGTAGGATATAAATCTCTGAGATTTCACATCAGGTAGGCAATGGGGAGCAGCATCCTCCTGTGCACATGGTACTGTGTGTCCAGATTTTCCTGAAAGAGTTGAGTTGAATAGAAAATGAATACAAAACTCAGTCAGTCTCACACAGAAAGGGAAGAATGTCAACATTGATACAGATCTACAGTAGAGGTTCAAACATTACGTTACTTAGAGTCTGTTAGTGAATATATGATATATGTGTGTGTGTGCACAACAAAAGAGTGTTCTCTCTGACTGATTTTTTCATTTTGGGGAACACAGGATCGAAGGTAGCAGATCCATGCTGTTATGGACATACCCAGTTTCATCTTATTCCCGATAGACTAAAACGGGAGAGACTTATAAATGCACGTCTTGAGGATCAAATTGAAGTTGTTTATCGATCAAATGGTGTTGCAAGTCTCTTTGCCTGGACAGCAGCACAGGCAATGTATCAAGGTGAGACAGTCAACTTCACAAATAATTCCTGGTTATGAGTGCCTAATGTAAAGTTCTTTAACCTGTTCTTCCCACACGCTTTTTGTCATGCTTTTTCTTCTGAAGATCATGTTTTAAGTAGGTATTTATAGATGTAATTGAACCAATGAATGAAGCAGACCTTACAAAAGAGAGTTAGTTATGACTTTGAGTACTTTGATTCGGGGGAAATTAATTACAGAGAAAAATATTTTTTCATATATAACACTAAGTCTGTGGAAAAACCTCAATTCTGCTTTCACTTTCTCTTTCCACCTTAGTTACAGGGAAATGTGGTAGGTATTAAGCAGTTCTGATTTTATTTTCCTCTGCTTTAGCCCTTGTTTCAGTAGCTTCAATTCTATGAAGCTACAATGAATGAAAGAAAAACGTCAGCAGCCTTACTCCAGGATTTTGTGCCTACTTTTGTCTAAAAATCCCAGAAGACCTGGATGAAGAGACCAGATCAGTCTTTTGATTATTCTCATAATTATTGTCTAGTGTTAGTTTAAGATGTCTCATGTTTTGTAGTTTCCCTTGAAAAGCAGCACATGTAAGAAAATCCTTTGACTATTATGTATATTGCTGGCTCTGCATCAAATTATTTATATAACAGTATCTTAGAAAGCTTGACTTAACTTTGTGAACCTAAATTTTGGCTTCAAAGCTGGTTGTAGCTGTAAACACATCATGTGTAAACACATAAAAAGAGCAGCATGATTCAAATCTATGGCTTTTTTCAGTAACAGTTTCAAACATTGTTCATTGTATAATGCAATTTTTTTTAAAGAATATTACTATGTGTGCTAGTGCATAAATGTAATACATGCATAAATATGTAAATATTTTAAAAATACTATTAACGGTCAGTGGAGGTTGTTTGAAGCATTAGTACTAATTGGCATAGTGTTCTTGGTGTTTGACTGGTTACTATAGCCAGTTATGTTAATGGATACATATGCATGCTTCTGTCATGAAACAAATGTTCACTGCCCTGTGAGAAGCATGGAATAGTTGAAAGTCTTTCCTCAGCTCCTTTGCAATACTTTTTCATATTTGCAACACTTGGGATTGGTTACTTAACTGATTTGGAAAAGTTGCTTGGCTGATCAGCAAGTGGTTTTTTATCTGTTGGTGAGCAAGAACTGTGTGCAAAACACAAGTATGCCCCGCTCTTGTACATACCCTTTATTGGTGGTTGTGTTTTAGTTAGTATGTATGAAAAGAGCTTATGTGCCTAAAGCAGACAGGACTTTTCCCCTGCTAAGCAGCTACTGCACTTCCCAGCACTTCTCTGTATTTCAGGACGTGTCATTTCATTTTAGGTCTGTGTGCTGGTAGAAATTTGAAGTCCTGTATCACTAGTGGTATTTGTTTATTTTTGTTTATTTTGTAGGATTCTGGAGTGACGCAGATGTGACCCGTCCTTTTGTATCACAGGCAGTAGTGACTGATGGAAAATACTTCGCTTTCTTTTGTTACCAGCTAAATACTTTAGCACTAACTGCAGAAACTATTAAAAATAACCCTCGAAAGAATATCTGTTGGGGTACAGACAGTAAGGCACTGTATGATGTTGTGGAAGATGGTAATGTGAAAGGCTTTAATGATGAAGTTCTTCTTCATTTGGTTCGTTTTCTACTAAACAGACCAAAAGACTTGTAAGTCATTAATCAATAAAGTATTCCTTTGTATGTGCCTGAACTTCATTATAACTCCATGAAGTATGAGCTACAGTATGCCTTCTTTTTAGTCAAGTATTTGTTGAGCAAGCACTATATATATGTTATTTGGGCCTTATTTCTTTTTTTTTTAATGTATCTACTGTACACTGACAAATAAATGTCGAGAATACCTTAATGTCTTTTGTTATTTACTCTTAAAAGCGTATTGCTACACATGAGTACTTTAGCAGATCCACAGGTTTATGTTGAACTGTCACAGCAAAGTATGAGTTCATATGACCATCTGATAGTATCACTAAGAAACCACTGTTGATATTCATCACCACTGAGAAATTTCTAACGTGTGAAAGGACATGAATGCTCATTTTAAAGAGAAAGTGAGCTGAGAATAGAAGTGTTTCTTAAAAATGGTGGGCAATTTAATTACATAGTAAGGGGAATTTTTAGATATGGAGCAGTAGTATAAACATGATGAAACTTGCTTCCAAAGATTGTGTTATAAACATGCATACACATTTTTAAGCTGTCACCTCCAGAACCACAGAGAGAACTCTCTAACGCCTATGAAGTCTATAGTTTTCCCTGTAATCTGGTTTCAGCTGTAGCTATCCTGATATTTTTATTGATACTTGAATGCCTTATGAGTGTTTTTAGTAAACCACAGCTGAGCCCCAGCCGCAGTGAGGATCTCTGATTCATAATAGACATCATAGAATCATAGTGTAGTTTGGTTTGGAGAGGACCATTGAAAGTCATTTAGTCCAAGGCTGTAATTGGCTGGAACAATGCACTAAATCAGAGTGCTCAGAGCCCTGTCTGACCTGACCAGGAATGTTTCCAGGAATGGGGCATCTGCTTACCACCTCTCTGGGCAACCTTTTTCAGTACCCTCATTGCAAAAAACCAATCTGTATATCTGGCCTGAATCGAGTTTCTTTGAGTTTAAAACCTTACCCCTTGACCTGTTAGAACAGGTCCTTCTAAGATACAAGGACTGTTTAGAAGTACTTACATATCAACAAAGTGTATCTTTTTCTGAGGTAATTGAATATGCCTAGAATTTTATGTAGTTTCATCCACTGCAACTGACATGTTGGGAATTTTCCAATGTTCTTGTAAAGTCAAGCATGTTTTTAAAGAGAGAGTACTGAGACATATGTGACTCATGTTGAAGTACCGGCCTGCACAGTCTTCAGCAAGAACAACAATCCATTTCCTGCTGTAAACTGGCTTACAAAGTATTTTACTAATGACAGATAAAATAGTTGTAGGGTCTTTTTGGCTGGCACTTTGCAATGTTGGAAAGTATTGCCACTTTCTCCACCAGAAAGTGATAATCCGAGTAAGTAAGATGTGCACAATTATAAGAACAGTAGGAAGTTCTTGAGGCCTATTCTTTCTTGACAATGCTTGACTATTACCAGTCCTGTTAAGTGCTGATCCTTGGATTAAATAAATCTTCCATGTAGAAATGGAAGATAAACTGGTAAGTATGTTGATTATAGAGAATGATCTGTGACCTGGTTTAAAAAGGGGTTGTTGATACTTGTTCTCTAATGTGATAAAGGAATGATGCAAAATGAATGGAAGGGTGTGAAAAAAACCCAGCTGAATATTCTGGTCCTATGACAATCTTTACAGTTAGTGTAATATGGTACTGTCTTAAGCTTGAGACTCACAGTTAAAGTGTGCCTGTGAAAGCTGACACGTAAAATCACAAAGTCCTGCTCCCAGGGTTTAAAAGCCAAATTTTTCTGTGATTCAGCCTTTTGACTATTCTGAGGTTTCAGTTGTAGTAGTGCAAGTTCAAAGGAATTTTTTCCTTTGTGCAGCCTTCCTAGTGACTGACATATCACTGTAGATGTGTCACCTGGTAGTAAAATCCAGAGCTGGGAGTGAGGGAAGGAAAGCTTAGCATGAGCTGGCACTTTTAGTAATTGCAAAGTACCAATTTAGCTTTTTCAGCTTTCTGCAGCAGGGGATACTCTAGAAAAACAGCGGGTGGCACTGTTTTTCCTTCTACTGAGATAAAACTGTAATGGTTATTGTGGTTTTCTGTCAGTGACTGGCAAAGTTGAGACATCATAAGGTATGCAGCTTTCTACAGGAATCTTTCATCTCAAAGTCCAGGCTGGATGGGGCTTAGATAAAGCTGCTCTAGTGGCAGGTGGGTTGAAATTAGATATTTTTTAAGGTCCCTTCCAACTCAAACCATTTGATGATTCTGTGATCTTGTACTAATCTGTTTAGGGTGCTTAATGCTGCCTTAGTGTTTAAAAAAAAAAAAAAAAAAAAAAAGCTCTAGTTTGGTTTGGGCTCTTCTTTTTCTCCTTTAAATATTTTATATCTACTAAATGTTTAAAAAATAGAAAGCTGAGAAGCTGTAGTGCTCCTATTCTCCAGCTTTGCTCACCAGAAATCTCCCATAATTTTACTCCTCTGAGTCTCATGGGAGTGCAGTGTTGTTCTTTAATACTGTGTATTGTTGAGTTTAGTGTTTAAAGAAACCAAAAGTGATTCAAAAACATAGGATGAAAATATCCAAGTTTGGTTCCTTTTTCCTGTATTAATTTCTTTTTAGGCCTATTGGAGCATAACACAGGGGAACATAAGGTGGAATCTAAAAATTAGATTAAGTTTTACATAATGAGGCAAGAATTTTCTCTAGTACCGAACTATTTTGCTTTAGAGTTTTATCACCTTCAAGTAGGTGACTGATCTATGAAATTCTGCCTGTATTGTTTCATGTTACGAGACTGCAAGTGGTGACTTGGAATGGAATGTTCGAGTGGAGAGGAGATAGGAAGACCAAAACTTTCTTATATCTCCACAGGCTCATGTTGCACCACGTTGTTGGGGTAGATAGTTCTGTTTCCCTTCAGACGGGAGAAATAGCTTCAACTTTTATAACTATAACCTTGGTTATGCAGAAGTCTCTCCTGATATTTCTTCAGTACTCAGGTGTTTTGTGATTGAAGAAGACACCCATTCCTTTTATCTCAGATGCAGATGAAGGTTTCCTGAGGCAAGAGAAACTCTTGGAGTCAGCTGGTAAGACTCAGTTTAAGACATACTGACAGTATATCTCAGATGGAAACAGTGAAAGTGGTTTTCTGTTAAAAAAGCCCTTTCTGTTCTGATTCTGGAAATCCTGGACCGTGAACTGTTGGAGGATGTTAGGAAATGGAGGCCAGTAATGGTTACAGGGTTCATACTGCAGCCCTTCTCTAGTATCCTAACAAATTGTGTAAAGTTTACTTGGTAAATACACAGTAAAATAATTATTTAAAACTGAGTTTCTTGGAAGATCTGGCTGTCCTACATCTAGAAATGGACTAAGAAGAATTACAAGCTACAAGGAGTTAGTATATGCATACTACTAATACAGTTCTTAATGCATGTTGTGGTACAAAGGGAGAAAGTTATGAACCTCACTACATTCTCCTACAGGAGCAGGAGTTTACAATTAAAGGGATTATTCATACCTAATTCAGAATGAAGGAAGCCAGTCTGAAGTCTGCCATCCTATTCAGCCTGGTAACTACCCCATTGGTCTTGAAGCTGGAGTTTGAAGGTGTGAAGTTGTCAATTGTTTCCTTGATTTTAAAGATTATCTGAGTAGGCCACTTACCACTCATAATAGATGCTTAATGATGAGTTAATTTACAACCATATAAAAAAATTCTTGAAGAAAGCAAACAGGCAGAGGAACACTTGACAAGCTTTTTTTTATGTCTCTGCAGGACTGAATGCTCTATAGCTTATGCTATTGGAAAGATAAATAATTCTTCTATACACATCAGCAGCTTTGTGGTGTCTGCTCAGCTGTATTGACCTATAAATATTTGCAATAATTTTTATCCTCTCTATTGTGCCTGGTTTCTGCATAACTTGAAGGATTTGTCTTTAGCTAAAATATTCTGTGAGTGGGCATTCATTATTTATTCTTGTCTTTTCATAGATACTTGAAGTTCAATTTATTGACCTCAATCTCCTACAGGATCTTCTCTGTATTAGCTTTCTCATTCCTAGCAAGTGATGCTTGATTTCATTTCTTTAGTTGTATAGCAAGAAGAGTTCATCTTTAAAGGAAATCTTCCTTCTATTTCTTTTCTTTTATACTTTCAGCATTCGTTTAAACCAGTAATCAAGTCAGCACACTTTATCACTGCTCTCAAGGGACACAATATAGGATTGTTTTCACTGTTGGAAAGTGGAGCTTGTAACACAAGACTATCTGCACTGCAAATGTGCATGCTTTTGTCAGTCAGATATCTCAGCACAGGTTTACATTTCAACCTCAAATTTCAACCTGTAAAGGCCCTTTGTTTGGTTGGGGTTTTTTAAATCAGTTTCTGCACCAGCACATTTCTTTAGGTAATTGGAGTTGATTAGGAGTGGAAATTTTAAAATTCAAATTCAGGGATTATTTAACCTGGAAAAAAAGAAGACTCGGGAGACATTTTATCAACATCTGTAAATACCTGATGGGAAGAAGTGAAAAAGTTTTGGCTAGGCCTATTTCAGTTGTGTTCAGTGAGACGGCAGGAGGAAATGGCGAGAAACTGAAAACCAGGAAGTTCTACTTAAACTTTTTTTTTTTCCCCCCTGTAAATATAGTTAAACTCTCTAACAGGTTGCTCAAAGAGGCATGTGCAGTTTCCAGCCTTGGAAATACTCAGCACCTGATGGATCAGCTATGGGCAACCTGCTTCAGGTGACCCTTCCCTGAACTGGGTGAGAGGACTAGACAACAGACGTCTTCCAACTTTAACCACTCTACAATTCAGTGAAAATAAATTAATGGTCAGCTTGTAGATGAGACACTATAAATGTGTAGGAAGAAAATCATGTGCAGAGATTTAGGTGAATAGTGAGCATTGGCCTGAACCTTCTCTCTTTTGGTCTTTGTGTGGCCACCTATGTTTGTGCATTAATTCAGCATAAAGTTTACTTAACATGCAGCTGCAAATGGCTTCTTGGCACAGTACTGATAGCAAGAATACAGTTAAGACTATACACTGAATTGCCATGTCTGCAAGTTTGTCTCAAAGCACATTTGTGTCTCAGTTTCCTTACATATGACGTTTGACAGGCCCAAGTGTCTTCCCCATTTCAGAAGCCAACATTAGGTGGTGGTGACTCAGCCATTGGCTGTATTGTCTGTATAGGAATGTTGTTGGTTTATTCTGCATACAAGCGTAGATAACAAATTCAAAGATTTCCTGAAACTCTCAATGATAACTGTTAGAGTAGAATACCCTTCTTTCTGAAGTCATGTGATGTTTCACCTGTGTGATTAATGATCCCCTCTAATCTGGTTACGTCTAAGAAACTCATGTTAAACATTTTATTGTTGTTTTGAGGGGGCAGATATGCCTACCTCAATTCTTTGGGAAATCCTATGCAAATACACAGACAGACCTTGCCACGAAAAGCTTCTCAAGTTGATAAGGAAAGCAAAGAAGGATGGGAGGAACATTACCTGCTTCTTGGAGAAATTTTCCAAAAACATAAAGCTAAAATTAAGGTGGAGTTAAGAGTCAGGCTGTTTGGTAGAATAATAAGATCTAGGTTTGTTACTGTGTTTACACAAGAGATGTGCACTAGTAGATGACTTGACTTTATAATTTTGAAAGAGATAAAAAGCTGTAATTTTATGTTGTTTTTTAATAGCATGTTATTCTTGATTTGGGACTGGCTATTTATTGGATCATAGTGATGACGATGATTATTATTGTTATTACTAGTATTACCCTTATTTGTGACTGGATATTAAAAAAATACTTATATACTTAATGTTTCAATAAGGTAGGTTCCCAATGGGGTTTTTTTTTAGTATCTAAACAGGTTAGATTCCTAAATCCTGATAATTTTAATGGAATTTTATTTTATATTTCTAAGATACATAGATGTTCTGATGATTTTTTTTAATGTACTTCTAAAGTCACTAACCTCCTTTTTGAAAATGTTCAGTCAGATTTCATTACAATACAAATTTACTAAATAAAGCATAGAGCCTTGCTCAGAGTGGACAGTACATAATTTCTGAAGTGTGTTGCTTTTCCCTCTTGTTAGCATAGTACTTTATGCAGACCATGAGCTAAATTAGTACACAGCCAGCCTGGCATCAAAGATATGCTAAACAAATTCAACATAATGACTGTGTGTTTGGACAATTGCTCTCTCTGGAGATATACCTACTGGGCTTTTCTGAAAATGTCATATGTGCACAAAGAATTATGGTTTAAATAAATCAGCTATATTTTTGTTTCAAGCCATTGGATTGAATCTGTGGATGGCTGGAAGCAACTGGGATGAAGTTTAAATGTCAAGTGTGATGTTGCCATTTTACCTTCTGTGTTAAAAAATGCCTAGAAAAGGGCAGGGTGGACTGAAACACTTCACTGAGTACTGCTCAAGCCAAATACTGTAAAGAAACTACTGGGAAGACAGAATTCAAGTCTCCTAAAAGCTGATTTGGAGCTAAGTGGACTAAAAGTGAATTGTACATCTTGAAACTGTAAGCAGAAATGTCTTTATAAGAGAGAATAGATTATTTATTCTACCTAAAAATGATGACTTAGAAAAATATTAGCTAAAGGGATTAAACTATTGCCAAGTGTGTTGCTCCCTTGGTTAGGTATTAATATATTTAAATTATATAGAAGTTAAATAACCAAAATAAGGTATCTCTGGGCTAGGCCTGTCCTTGCTAAAATTTTTGACCAAACTCCTACTGACACACATTAGGGAACAGATGAACTGAAAGAGGGGTCTGCTAGCAGGTATATTTATGTGTTCAGAGGTAGGGGCAAGTACCAGAGCACTTGGCTGCTGTGAGTAGACGCAAGGGCTATGGGTGAAGAGCCTGTAGTAAAGGTGAAGGGTTCTGAGAAGAGAAGAAGGAAGGGAGGGAGGGAGGNGAGACTTACCTAATGAAAGAACTTTGACTAAAGCATAGTTGTTCTATGTAGTAGTTTTACCCCTTTTGGAATCAGTGAAGGGAAAGACACCTCTGAAGAACAATTCAGTCCTCCTGAGAATTAATGTCTCTTCCATTGCTGATTCAAAGATAGTAGTGATACTTTCAGTCTCCCTCTTTCTGTCAGTGATTGTAGGATTGATTCGTTCTTTGCTAAAGATCTTAGTTAGCTGAAAGTGTTCTGTAAAGCTTAAAATATGATAGCATGGGGAATAGATTCTCTAAGGGTTCTTCTGAGCTGGGATTCCCAGTCACTGCAAGGAGATTGGACTGGTTAGTCAAGCTGACTTCCCACAGGCATTCATGTAGATATCTGTGTCCTTCAGAACATCAAGCACTGTTGTATGCAGAAGAAGAGCTAGCAATTATTTTTGAAGAATTATAATAGTATCTGACTAACTTTTCAGTGTCTTGGTGTCAGCCAGTAGGAGGAATAGCTGGATAGGCTTCTAAGTATTCTTTGTTGACTTTTTTTGTTTGTTTGTTTCGCTTATTTCAACTCTGTGTCTCCGACTTGAATGTGTTTTTTCTTTGCCATTCCTTTTATTTTATTTTATTGTATTATTTCATTTTATTCCATGTTATTCCTTTTTTTTTTTTTTCCTGCTTGGAAGTCTTCAACAATATTTGAAGGAGTGAGAATGTGGCATCATAGCATATTAAAAGCTTTATCATGTTTGGGAAGAAGGTTATGGAATTTCATTAGGGAAAGTGAAGGGAAATTTTAGCTATATTCAATACTTTAAAATAAATATGCTCAGCTCTGGTATACAGAAATATGATATTTAATTTCAGCCAGTTTTGAGGTAAACAGTTTCAAAATCCCCTAATGTTGCTGTTATTTTTTCCTATAGAGGACTGAATAGTTGTTATGGTATATAATCAGTTTGGCAGAATGGTACAAATCATCAGAGGATGAGAGAGAGCATACAAATGGTGTACAGTGGTGGAGCTGAAGTCTAGAGGGATGCAATGTTGACATCAGCAACATAAGATTTAAAAGACACTGACAATATTTCCGTGGAGGTTTTACTGCCAAGTTTTAATTTTTAGTTCTTACCTCATAGCAGTTTTTCATGGTGTTGCATACTATTAATGTCAAAGATCGCTCCCTGTTGTGTAAATCTGATGCAGATTCCTTTTTATGTGTAGTGTGGAGAAAATGTGAGGCCTTATAAATTTAGATGTCCTTTATGCCATATTAATATTAGAATGGAAGAAGTGTTTGCAGCATGACTTTCAGATGAGAACCTAATCGAAGCAAAGCCCTTCTCTTAAGCAAAAGAGTGATTTTTAACTTCAAATAAACACCCACTCGTTTAACTGTTTTCTGGGGAAAAAGTAAAAAAGATTGAATAGGAAAGTGCTTATATTCAGTAATGTAGATACAACTAAGGAGGTCATTTGCAGTTGGTGCTTAACCTTATGTTCCTTACTTCACTCTCACTACCTGGGAAGCTGTTCTGAAAAGTTTCTGCTGCAATTAATAGAATCCACATTGTAGTCTTAATTACACTGGTATAAATTTGGAGTTACTCTACTGGAGCTTTTACTAGAGCAGCAATTCTAATACTTGGCTTCTGGATTACTATGTATAAGCATATCATTAAAATTGGAAAAAAGAGGAACAGTACTTCATTAAACAAACTAGGAAGAGTGGCAAAATAAACACATATGATAAAATTTTGAGGATACTGCAGAATGACATAATTCCATAATTAGCCATACTTAGAACTTGCAACCCATATATCAATTCCTCCCACTTCCCCCCTTTTTTATAACATATTTTCAAAGCTATATATGAGAAAATACTTGCTAAACAGTGTCTCACCAAATTTGCGTGTGGCACGTCTAGGGAGTCTGTTTTCAAGGAAGTGCTTCAAACTTTCATGCAATATGCAGTTGGTATATTTCCAAATGGCTTTGCTCTGGACACTAGGAGCTGGCCCATATTTATGACTAGAGAAGTCTTCTGATTAGACTGTTAAAGGTAATAAAATATTAATATTCATGTTATTCATGTTTGTTTCTGTCTTCCAAAAAGTCAGAGAGGCTTAATACTTTGTGTTTACAAAAATCCAACAAGAACAAAAAACCCAAGCAAACAGACACAAGCAAAGAAATCCCAAACAAACACCCAAAGAAGGGAAACCTAAATAAAAAAGTAATAAATCACATATAGCAAACATCAGTTTGAAAATTGCCAGTTCCCTTTTTCTTGAACATAACATATCCTATAATGAGGCACTTATAAGGAAAGGCTAGAATGGGAATGGAGTGGAATAAAACCATTGACTTTAGCCCTATTTTGAGTAGGAGTAGATTGGTCCAGCTGTGGAGACCACTCCAGTGGTCCCTTCCAATCTACTTCCATCTGTACCCTACAATGGGAAGGAAAGGGAAAGTGATGCTAAACTGCTGCTCTAATGAGTGAGACCTCTCTCATGTTACCTCTCAGTGAATGTAGTTTGAAAGAATGCCATTAAGATTTTTTACTTCTTATTTATGTTGTAAACTTGCATTGTAGGTATAGTATGGTTTCCTAGAGAATGTATCTAAAGGCATCTCTGCCACAGAACTGTAAAGTTATGTAATTTATGTAGAGTTATAAGGTGATAACAGTACTTTTTAGGGAAAATATAGCTTATTAGTAATTGAGACTGAATATTTAGATAATTGCTTGTTGGCTCACTGAAATTTTGAAAATTTGTAACAGAATATAGATGACCTATTCAATATGTGCTTGGGTAACCAGTTGTTGCTCTCTGGAAGAAGTTGTAGTCACTGCCTCAGGAAAGAAAACTAATCTAGTTTGATTTAGGCAGGCAGTCACGCAAGGGGCACACTGACAACAACACAGTTCAAAATGTACTTTCTGAAAAGAGCCCCATGTACTGAAATAATTTGGAATCAGCTTTTGGATGTTTCATAAGCAAACCCAAGGTTTAACTTCACCAAATAAATGCTTCACAATGAGTAATGCACCCAGCTGTAGCGGTAAATACCATTTGCTCAACTGCTTAACTATTCATCCTTCTGACCATGGTGGTGTGAAATGAAGCTTAACTTTGCAAATATGGAATGTATAGTAAAATTATCCCCTTTTGTGAAATTAGAAGGAATAAGCTTGTGATGGGTGTTTATGTACTGTGGTGACAGATTATAAAAGATTAAAAGGAAATTTTAATGAAGCGAAAAGCAGCCCTTGCAGCCTCTAACCCTCATGATTAGAGGAGCAGAACCTAGGGGATTTAGGAGGATTTAGCAAGATGAGGTTGATGGGGTAGGGAGATTATGACCTGCAACTGGAACCAGTTGCTTGTCTAACTCGTGTTTCCTTAGATAATTCATTTAGGGCTCCAGTTCTTTCAAGAGCAGTGAGGGTGAGATGGGCAAAAAAACCCAGTCTTGAAATAGTTTGAGGCCTGTTTTCATTAATGGAATAACAAAACATGGTAGGCAAACACAGAGTTGAAACAGTGTGTCAAACAACAAAACAGAAAAGAATATAGCACACACATTTATATAAAGGGGATATTGCATGTCACAGGCCAATGCAGTTGTTTTGCGTACTTCTTGAACAAAATCACCAAAAGGAAGTCTAATACAATGCTTGGGATTATAAATGGAACTCTTCATCAAGCTTTACTTGTGTTGTTGTCATAAAAAAGAAATTTGGTATGTAATACAGCTGTAAGTTGTATAAGTTATTGAAAAGGAAACATTTGGATTAGACAACAAATTATGTAAAATATGTATTACAGAATTCTGAAAGAATTTGAAGAATCCAAAAGGGTATTGATGTACAACATTCATAATTACTAGTGAATGAAAGTCATTAGTAAAAAACTTAGTCATTAGAAGAACTTAGACATTAGAAAAAAGCTTAAAGTATTACTGCTATATGCAACTTCTCTAAAACTGCTGAAGCACCACAAAGGAAGAGTACAGAGCAGTTATATTGCTCCTCATTGTTATATGGATTATGCCACTCATTATCCATCTGAAGTAAACCCGAGTTCTGGGCAAATGTCACTTTTGCAGATAGGCTTATTTTCAATCCCTGTAAAAGGCCTGCCACAGCAATGCCCCAGAATAACTGGACTTCCTCTATCATCAGTAGAGCTTCCCATTTTTCTGCAGTCAAAAGCTGGCCTGGGCTGAGAGCTCTGTTGAGAAATTTTTTGAATGGTACTTAACTGTTTTCTGCTCTAAAACTCATACCTTCCTGGAATCAGGATGGATGAAATTAGTTTTTATAATATCATGCACTCAATATCATAACATTCAGGCCATTGCATCTCTTGTTTTAGGAACTTTCTAATTTCTTACTCTGTCTAATTACAATCTATTCTTCAAGTCCTAAATAAAAAGAAACCATCTATCAAACAGAGTTTATAGACCCCCTTAGGTTTTTCCATTTGAAACAGTCAGTACAAACCCTCTTACAAAGGCAAAGCATTATAGTTGGGGCACGTAGACTGTTTTACTCTGGCACATCGAATGAGGAATATGAGTTGGTTTGGACACCTTTATAAGCTCTTCTGGACCCTCGTAGTAGTTAAATACCTATGGCTTTAGTCATCTTTAGATACCCAAGTGATCAGATGTGTGTCATTACAATTCAAAATTCTCAGCTCAGTTTATAATATCGTTTGAGTATCTGCCATTCAAGTAGTACAAAAGTATTTATGACTGATGTCCATGCAGGCCACTTAGAACTATATTGAAAACAAAGATGCAGAGTCCACCCTCAGCAATTCTCAAATGAAGCATTCACTGGTCTATCATGCTTGTGAACACAATCCTGGAGAGATGTGATAAAGTGGAAGAGGCCTTTTCTGAGGCCAAAAGATGAACTAGCCTTTGCATAATTGCACTAATGGCTAAAGAGTTGTCCTAGAATGCAGAAAGCCATTTCTGAAATTCCTGCTCATCTGGGTTTGCAGGAGATTTGAGTCCCTATTTTCCAGAATTGAGAGTTTCTTAATCAATGGAATTTAGATTTTGTATTGTGCCCAGTTAATATTTTTTACAATTTCAGAAGAGGAACTTGAGTAATCTATTTTGGGAAAATGAAGCAGTGTCAAGAAGACTCACCTTGAATAGATATTGAAAGCACCAATTTGGAGCAAGTATATCAGATATGGAAATGAAGACAGTCTTGCCATTAGGGCACTACTGTCCAATCTGATAGATATTTATGATGATTTCTCTATTTATTTTTTTTTTTCAGAAGATGAGTATGCAATTTTAGGATTGAACAGACTGAGTAACAGAAGATGCAGAAGATGATGTCTGGGTAACAGTGGATCTCCTTGTGGCCATCATCTTTGTAAGAAACAACATCCCACGCCTCTACTACTTGTTTCTTTCCTGGCTAGCTGATATGACTTCAAGTCATCTAGTGTCATCTAGATTCCTGTTTTTGCTAAAGTTATATGGAAGCTGTACATTTGAACACACCTTTTGAACTGGAAGCTTAGCAATCAACTAGCAAAATCTCTGCTGTTGCAACTTCTATGAAAGCACTAAGAATCTTGGGTTTAGAACATGAGTCAACTGTATTGTGTTTCCTGAGACCATGTGTACTGGAAATGTCAAGCAATGAATATAAAACTGCTCCTTAGATCTGCAGATTGTAGAAAATGTGGTTTTCAAATGTTTTACAAGCTTGAAAGAGTGCAAGGAAATTGGTGTCTAGCTTAATGCTGGAGGGAGTTACAGTTCAAGTTAGAATTTCTGTTAATTTACACTCTTGTGAATGATTTACCTGTTTACTTTAGAAATGTCCTATGTATGGACTAGGGAAACATGTCATTTTCACTCATCACAGCTGAAGTTTGACAGTTCAGAATAAAGAAGAAATAAATAAGTTTGCACTATGGGAACTGGCTTTAGAACTATGATTTGACAAAACAATTTCTATAGCCAATTTCCTATGAACATTAAGCTTCAAATTATATCTCCACAATTGTTTGAGAGAAGAGTAATTCAGACAACATTGCAGACCTGAAGAAGTACCCAGAAGCATGTCTAATTTTGTTCTGGCTGTATCATTTGATCCAAAGAAAGATACTATATCTGTACAAATTTGCTGAGGTTACATTTTTAGACCATCATGAGCAAAGCAACATTTTTTTCTTATATGTATAGAAAATGCATTTTTTCAAGTAATGGAGATTGCATCAGTATCTATGGTATTTCTGCATTTCACTCCTAAAAGAATAAATATCAATGAGCTTACACTGACTTTCATGAAGTTAGAGGGTTATTACAACTAGTATTTGAGCTGACTTTGTCAGTGTTTTGTTGGTATCTGTATATTTTGTGTATTTTCCAGATGCATATAAAATGAATTCTTTTCATTTCTGTCTACTACTGCAACAGTATTATACTTGAGCATTACAAGCTACTAATAAAGCTTGATTCAATGGGGTTTCCTATTTTCATATTCAAGTAAGTAATATTAGAATTTGGAACTTCTTTTAGGTTGTGCATACAGAAGGTAAGTGGCATGGTATGCTGCTAAAAGCAACAGTAAAATTAGTTTGTAGTCCTCTCTGCTCAAGGCAAACATGAGACTACCTCTGTCAACTTCTTTTCTATGGGACAGCTATAGGATACGCTATTAGGAGCCAACTTTTAGAATAACTTACAACAATGTTCTGTACAAACTGTGCTGGAATAGATAATTGAATCACATGAAGATTCACCTACTGGGGATTCATTTTGTTTGTCTGTCTGTTTTCTCTGTTAGATTAGCTTTGACTTTCTACATTGGAAATGGTGGAATCTTTTTGGAAGTGTTACACTGGGTCCCTTGTTTGGACATTTAAGTGCTTTTGATGTCACTGTAACTTTTCCACTAAACCAGATGTCTTTGCAGCCTTGTTTTCATTGAAAGCTTCTATACAGTTCCTGAAATAAAGATGAGTTGTTGGTATTCTTTTCCTCTTTGTTGCTTAACACTGTACATCTCAGATCTCTAGATCCACCTTTTGACAGTCAAAGCAACAGTCGTTTGCCAGCCTGATGTCTTTTGCCCACCCGTGATGAAGAAATATGGACCAACTAGGAGAGCCTAAAGGTGTCTATAACATTGTAGGAGGAATGAATGACCACTTGAATAGCTTCAGTGTTCCTTTCACTCACAATTGTATGGGTGGTGTTCTGATATTCTGAAACAAGTTCAGGTCTTGGTGCTGCTCTCCCCTGCATGTCTTGCATACCGTTCATTATCCTTCTGACTTTTTCCTGTAGTTTCCCCCTCAACAAAACTTACTCACACAGAAGTTAAAAAATACTTGGTTTAGTCACCGATTTCATCTCATGCTTTGAGATTCAAACTGTGACTTTGACTATGAAGAGCTTATAGGATGGTGTATTCGGGTAGAATTCCATGTGAATATTTTTGGTCTGTGTTTGGCCCAGCCACCTGTAAGAAGCTGGGTTTTCTCTTGCCAAGTTATGGGAAAACAGGCTGATAAAGATGGTCTCTAGACTTGAGAGAGAGATTTCTGTGTAAACTAAAATTAATTGGTCTCTCATGATTGGCTGATGGCCCTCCAAGGGCACTTGAAGGAGAAAGAGAGGAGGAGGAGGATGAAGTAAACCCCCAGACTCAGTTAGGGAAGACCCTCTGAGATGGACTTTAGAGGTGCGGAGAGACCCACGCAAGCGCAGAGAAGTATCAGTTATGTAACATGAGGGGCAGTGCCAAGTACCTCTGCTTGGGTGGCTCTGGCCACGTCACTCAGGTAAATGTCATTTGGCCAATTCGATAAAAGGCAGATGGCTCATATCTCAGGGCTTTTTCCCTCGCTTCACATGACAGGACAACGTTGCCTTGGTGGGGACACCTGCTGTCACCTGTGAGCCAGCTGACCCTTGAGGATGCAGCCACTACTAGGGAAGTCTGGGCATTCTGGGGGTCGGTGAGACAACTCCATGGGGGACACGTGGGCAGCTTGGGTGTTTGCACCTGGAGGCTTATTTTCTCTTTTCTCTCTCTCTTGGGTTTGTTTCCTGTTTACTTGGCCACCTTTGGTAATAAAACTACTGTTTGAGTTAAGTTTTCTGGAGTGTCTCAGTTTCGGCTTCCACATCCCTTTGGACCCCTATTCTCCCTGGAATAGATGGTTTAAAAAAGAAATAATTTTAGGAGTGAAGCCATTAGACTTGTACACATACTCGTCTGGATTTTTTGCAATGGTTGAAAAATCCACCAGTGGAATCTGCAGTGGAACTGTCATTTTTCATCTCAGCTCCTGTTCCCAGAGTACTTGAACCAAGAAACAATTTGGACAGTGAAGTTTAAATTGTTTGTTTTAAATAGTAAAAAAACAAATGAGGAAAACCCTTCTAAATATGTTTTATTTAAAAAGTTGTAAAGATATGCCTGCAAATCAGCTACATCACAGTAATTTCTCATTTCTAATAAGAAGAATAAGATTTTTTTTCATGGTAATGAATTCTTCAGATCTGATATATAAGTTCAGATGTCCAAAATGATCTATAGCCAGATTTTGAGCTGTATAGTCACTTAGATCATTGTGACTACTTGAACAACAAAAAACCAAAGAAAACCCAGAAAACAAAATGGATTTTTTTTTTTCTCAAAGTGAAAGACAAGGGGAATATGTCATAAGCATTCATCCCTTCCTGCCTTAACTCTGTGGTTCAGAAGGGAGGAAGGCAAAGGACAAAAAGCTGAAATAATGGCTAGTCATTTTAATAAATGTTATTTCTTTTCTTTCATCTAATATTGTATCTTCAGTACTTGCAATTTATAGATAACTCCATGCAGCATAAAAAGCAGCTAAAATAATTATTTGCTCAGCTCTATTTATGCAATTGTTCATGATGCTGGGTATTATGAGGACAGTGATATATTAGTTCCAGGAATTGTGTCCTACAGCAAAACTGCAGTCAGCCACTGTGCAAGCTGTTTAAAGGTGTGCAGGATAACCATTCAAAATCACTACATGAGCCTCTACAGTGGGGATTTCATGTTTTTATCCAAATTAGAGTGAAGGTTGGAGCTCAGTCTTTGCCACCAGAGGTCTTCAAAGAATGTATTACAGATATTTTTCCAGTGGCTGAAAATGAGATGTGTATCTTCCAGTCACTGCTGGCAGAAGTATTTGGGAGTAATTTACTCAAATACTTCAAGTCATTATTTGTCTGAGAGAGAATTTGTACCTGCAAGAATTGCTTCTGGAAAATTGAAACAGCTTTGCTTGCTTTGTATCTATGGATGGGTTGTTTTCTATTCCCCTGCTTGATGTTGTAGAGATTTTGATAGTGATGAGTTAACAAGAGATTCTGGTTGTTTCAAGAATTTATGTAAACTGAAGAAAGACTTCAGAAAGCAAAACTTTGTATTCCTCAGCTGGACACTGAGGGATGCTGTGGACATGACCAAGTGGAGAGGACAGACGTGCTGAGGGTGAACTTGTGGAGGAGCCTTTCCCAAGCCAGGCTTCCTGCAGCACCACTGCTCATATCCCTGCCAGGGTAGAGCCTGGATGACAGAACTTTTTCTGGCCTTGACCTGGAGCCCCCTCTCTGGGTTAGGACGCATATTCTGGTAGTTTCGGTCTGCCATTCTGAATACCATGGGACAAATATATTTCTCAAACTCCCTTTATAATTTTCTCCCATGCTTAAGGAAGAGAAAAGAATTCTGGCAAAGTAATTAATTTTAAAAACTAGGTTTTTCTTCTTTCATTGACTTTATATTAGCCTGTGATGACCTTTTACAATACAACAATGCAAAGGTGAGACAATTGTGTTTCTGTTACGAAAAAAATTCCCCGTGATATTGTAGGTCTTTCAAGGTCATCTGAATAAAGACAATATTTCACTTGAAAGAGTTAAATCATGTAAATAATTACTGTGTATCACGTATTCATACAATACAAGGAATTTCTTTCCGTAAACGAACACTCAGATGAATATATGCTTTTTTAAATTTTTCTTATTTTTTCATTTTTAATGAATGAATAAGCAAGAGGGAATAAACCAGGGAATGTGATAATTTTGTTTTCTATGTGCTCTCTTTGTGTCTGAAAATGGTCATCATTTTGGCTGTGAGTATAGCAGGGTATCACTGGGAGTTTATTAGAGTGAGAAGGAAGAAAAAAAGGGATGGAGCCTCGATATTTCTGTGCATGGTGATGTGGATATCCTGAAGAAGAGGAGAGATGCAATATTAGGCTCCAGGTCTGTTACAGATGAGAACAACCTCTTTACCTCTCCCACCTCTCTGCTTGAGTCTTTTTAAAGCCAGAGAAATGCCACATTTTAGCAGTGGGTCTCCCACAGAGAGGAACTTCTAGCAACATGGAAATGCAGGATGGACATAAAATTCCTCTTTTGTTCAAACCCGTATGTGACTGTCTCCAATCAATATTCCCTCTGTCACCTAAAGAATGTTAAGCATGTCTGGGCATAGGGCACAGCTGTCTCTGTTCCCATAAGGGCCTTCTGTTTCAGTTTTGCTAGAGAAGTGCCAATCTAAGCCAGCAGTTTTAACGTATATATCCTTGGCTTCATGTGAGGCTTTGATGCCATCACAGGGCAACAGTTTTACTGTCTGATTTTTGGAATTTGGGAGCTTTTATATGCCACTTGCATGAATTGCTGCTACTATCATGAAAGCCTTAGAGGAAGCATCAGCCTCCAGCTATAGAACTGGCACATTCTGGAGTTGGATGTAGTCCTTGATAAAGAGAAAAGTTAAGCAAGCTGTCATACTGTAGCTGAAATTTTTAAGAATAATTTTCAGTGCGAGTTTGGAGAGGGTACCTCACAGACCAGGCAGTTCATGAAAATACTAAGTCAGTGTATTTTATCTCTTCCATGACTGACTCCCTGGAGGGAGTAAAGCATTAGAAAACCAAAATGTTACTTAGTACCATATACTGGAAGTCTTTATATATGTGGTACCAAGTGATTTGTATTTAAAAAAGTAGTGTTTATTGTTTTAAAAAAAAAAGGAAGAAAAAAATTGTGCTTTATCTAGTGGACAGCAATGAAGCATGAACTGTTAATAGAGTTTAATGGAAGATACCAAGTAGATAGCAGAAAATACCAGAAAGTAATAGAACATACCAAAAATCTAGAGTAAGACCATTCCTTAGCTTGCTTGGCCAAACAAAACCCAGATCCATCTGTGATATGGTCAACAAAATCTCAGATCCACAAAAGCCAGAGTCATATTGTGTAAATGTGTCTTCTGAACAAATCTACAATCTGTCCTTATAGGACTTATTTATTGGTAACAATCAAATAGGACTTATTGTTAACAATAAAACACCAACATTTTCTCTGTGACAGATATTTTTAGTCAACTGTGACAGCTAAGAGTTGTCTGAAATCCCTGATTTTACAGTAGCTTTTAGTTGCATCTGACTGTTATATTGTAAGAAAATATTAGTTCTACTTGCCTGTATTAATACTGCTGAAAACACTTGGAGTCCTGATGCCTTTTTTGGTCATGATTTTTATTATGTACATATGTGAAGCCAGTAAGTAAATGATATGCTAAAATTTGGGACAAAAAAGTGCAAAAAATATTCACATCTATATAGAAAAATGTATTTAAGAAAAGCTGCAGAATGTCAGGTTTCAGATGTATCTGACTTGATGGAAACTCTTAACACAAGTTTATATAATACAATCATATTTACAATCATGTAGTTAGAAATAAGACACACAAAACCAATGAATATTTCAAAAAGCCTAGGTGGAAGGTCCTATCTTTCTTTCTCTTCTTGGCTCTAAATGAGTTAGCTGTTGGGTGGGAAGAAGGAAGGAAGACTTTCTGAAATATGTTCTTTCTCCCCTACTTTAGCCTCTAGAAACAAGGCTGACTGTGGTCAGAATGTGTGTCCAGATAACACAGTTAGGAAAGAGTAAGGAAGACAAGTTTGTTCCATTCTGTGAAAACAGCAGGTTTAGTAAAAGATAGAGACACTAGAGGTGCAAGAGTGAAATAAAAATTTTCAGACTTAGTTTATGGTTAGCAAAGACCAGCCTTAGAAACACCCCAATTGTTTAATGGGACACCAAAAACAATTGCTAATCAATTGCACAGCATAATCTATATTTCGTTAAGCATGGATAGTTCAGAATCTCAGCGAAGTTGACAGTTGTGCCTGAATAACAGGTAATAATAGTTTTTGTCATCCTTTATGGGCAGAGATGCAAATTCAAGAAACTATTGTAGTCTCATAAGGTGCGATGGTATGCAAATCCTGAACACAAATATCTAGCTATGGCAGCCCAATAAAACATGACATCCTTGGGACTGTGGTTCTTTCTCTGAGGACTGATGCTCAGGTTAAATATGAATTCTTTAATTATAAGGGAGGCTGATAAGTGACTGCATACAGCTTCACGTGCCCATTTGTTTAAGAACAGACATTTTGGTTTACTCTAAGTAAAAACTCTGAATAGAAGGAAGATATTGATAATAGAGTTTCCTTCCACAAAGTGAGGAAATCTTATTCCTAAAATGAGTTCGGGGGTTTTGTCCTCCTTCTGTTGGGAAACACTTTCAGAACATATTTCTTTGATAGATCAAGAATCTTGTTTTCATTCTGAGGCTT
Source organism: Sclerurus mexicanus (assembly GCA_013396755.1). NCBI lineage: Eukaryota > Metazoa > Chordata > Aves > Passeriformes > Furnariidae > Sclerurus > Sclerurus mexicanus. The sequence continues at coordinate 26,965 of VWZF01004406.1, forward strand.
AATTTATGCACAGTTAGTTTATGCAGATTTATTCCATTGCAGGAAATGATCTTGTAAAATGCTGAATGCTGGCTGTAGGAAGCCAGGCAGGTCCAACTTCCTTAACTGAATTATGTCCAAAGAAGAACTAAATGCAGAAATGGAAAAAGAATCTGATTGGCAAAGAGAAGTATATGTTGGAAGTCAGAAAGGGTAGGAGTAAGATGAGACTTGCGAGAAGTTAAGCTAAGTTTAGTCCTACAAAGGAACCCAAAGGAAGTATTTTGTTAGGGTTTTTTTTGTTTGTTTGGTTGGTTGGTTTGATTGTTTGGTTTGATTTTTTTGTGAGTTTTTGATGTTTGGTTATTGGTTTTGGTTCTGTTTTTTTACTCATAGCTACATGAAAAGAAAACAAGGAAAGGACAAGAGAGTATATTGGGAAGCAAAGATGGGCTGAGGCTACATACATTCTGGACAGGAAAATATACTTGGATACTTTTCTTTGCAAAAAGAAAACAAACATTGGAGTGAAGATGAACTAGTAAAGAACACAGAGGAGGGCATGAATTTTCCCCTTATATGAGGGAAAGAGGGATTCAACTGCCTGAGGAGAAGGGAACATGATAGGCTCTATCCCCCAAAAGTGAGAGATATTAGATTGTTTCCAGCAGCATTACTGTGGTTGAGACCCTAAAACCCAAAAATGTAGTATCCACATAAAAGTGGAGAAGTGGTTTGGGTGATTACATACTTATTATATTATTTCAATAATTTTAAAGAAAAATATTACAGGAGATAAGGATAAAGACAAAATATCATAATTGACCTGATTTTCTCTTTACCAAAAGGAACTCAATACTTTTCAGGTTGAAATGATTCACTGAAAACAAGAAGCCTGCCTACATTTCACTTAAGTGTTTGACATAATATCTATCATATTAGTTGTACTAGAGAAGGAGGTTAGCGAGGAATTGTGAGACATACACTTAGGTTAGCATGGGTAAAATGAGCCTAATGTGCTTATAGGATCTCTGAAATGGACATTTGGTCTGAAAGACTTTCTCAAAGGATGTATCTTATGGACAGTGTCATTTAATGTTTCCATTAATGATTAACATGGAAGGACAGAAGAAACCTAAGATTTTTTGAGACAAAATTGGGAAAAATCACCCATATAAAAGCTAGTACCTAACATGGGAAATAGTGTATTTGAATACTGGAGCTATGGAAATAAAATAAATATTATTAATATGGTTTGTAACATTTCACACATAGGTGAGGCTGTAAACTGGGGACTCATTGACTAGAAAGAAAAAAATCTGATCTATTTGTTAATCATATAATGACTGTAAGTCAGCAGTTGGCTATTGCTTCTGGGGGCAGAAAACAATAAAAAAGGCACATGTGAGTGTAAAATGTGTAGCGGAGTGTCTAGGTGTCTTTATAGATACTTAAAGGGACAGAGTTTGAGGTTATTAACAATAGTGCCCAAGCCACTAATAGTCTTTTGGAAGACTGCTCAGTCCTGTGTCTTTAGAAAGCATGGTCTCAGCCTGGAGCAAGTGCAGAAAGACTTCCAAGGTAATCAGGGGAACACAGAAGAAACAGAAAGATTTTGTTTAAACTGTCAAAGGCAAAGAGTTACAACATTGCAAAAATTACAGAAAAGTTTAAAAGCTTTTATAACTGGAAAAGCATTCTGGAACTTTTAGGTGCTTGTCCCAGAGTAGTCAAAAATTCAGAAAGGTTTCCAAATTTCTTGTAGATGATTCTGTTGTATTGTCTGTGTTTCACTAGCCTCATGTTTCTTACCAGTGAAAGCAAGTAACATAGGTGGCTTCCAGACAGGAACTGAGAATTAGGTTATTACAGAATACTGTTGCTTTTAGCTGTCTTTGTGAATTAAGCGGAGGAGTTTAGTTGGTATGTGAGCTGACTGGACATGATAATAAATGTACAAGTAAAAGATGTATCTTAAAGCAGTATGATTTTAACAGGTTAACGTTGCTATATTAAGAGACTGAGCTATAACTTGTCTTCCTCCTCAATTTATTAGATGTTAATAATTTTCTTTGGTGCATTTCACCCCCAGATATGTCCATGTTGTTGATCACTGACTATTCATCATTTTCTAAGTTAAAAGTCTTGTGCAATGCTGCTACGTCTATAGGACAGCAGAAGTGAATGTTCCCCAAGCTGCATGCATTGGCCAGAAAGACAAAAGTGAGGAAATGGAATTGGCAGCATCATAATTGAATGAGGGAACAGCCTGGATTCCTCAGTGACTAATAGTGGCATAACAGCTGCTAATTTGTTAAAGTTGTACCTGAAACGACCTTATTTATATAAGCAGGAGTTTCAGGAAATTTTTATGGAACAAAAGTCTGCACATTAGAAATGTGTGGTCAAATAATAGGTAAAACTTAGCATAGTCAAGGCATTATTATTTGAGAGGTAATAACGTGCACTGTGTTTCTGTGGTAAAATGCCAAAGATGAGTATATATGGACACACTTGAGCTGTAGGGATTTCTGAAAGACACCAAAGTGAATCCAAATAATTTTGTAATCCTTTCATATGAAAGTGCAAGTCAACTCCTAGAATGGATTTGCAGGGCTATCTATAAATGTTATATCTACCTTTCCAATATTCAGCTTAATTGTCATGGCCAAAAAAAAAAAAAAAATAAAAAAGTCAGAAACCTATACGAAAGTAAAAATCAAATAGATCCTTATTTAATTCTTACCCTGTTTATTCAACCAGCTTCTTTTGACATGAATAATCCTGTCATTTTCCTATATTATTACACTTTTTCATTTTTTGATAAACCTGTATCTGTTCTGTTAATTTCCTCTTATTCCTCTGCCTGCTGCTTAAGAATCTCCGTTAACATCCTCTTCTTCCTTATTTGAATTCTTTCACATGTATCCGTGGGTCCTGCTTTCCCTCTCTTTTCTTTCCCTATTCTT
>VWZF01004406.1:30817-53908 GCA_013396755.1 Sclerurus mexicanus
AAAAGAAAGAGACAAGTGGCATCCACAGTCTGGAATAAGAAACTGAAGGAGAGGATTCAAAGCCTTCCTAAGCTAGGCAACTGAGAGCTCTCCAGAAAGGGAGAGATCCACAATCCCAGAAATATCTTTGTTTCACTGTTCAGGATGACACTTCTCTCTGTGTTTTGTTTGCCATACAGGATCTTCTTTTGAAGCCAGATATGTAAGGTTTATCTATGCATGAAGTTGGCAAGGAGCTGATCTTCTCTTTCAAACTGATGTAAGAAGCTGTGGCATTCTTTTTTGTGGGCTTCACAGCTCAGTAGCTGAATAGCTCAACCCAATGTGGGAGGGTCCTATGCTAAATTTTCCTCTGACTAAGGAGATTTAGATCCCCTTTTCTCACAGCAGGCAGTATGTATTTTATTCTTAAGTTTTTTTATGTTTAGAAAAATACATCTTTGCTTGGGATAATGACAAATTGATTGAGCACTTGGGCAAACACTGCACTTCATATTGCACATAATATTGATTATGTTTTAACCTTCCATTTAAAAGGCCAAGAAGGAATGTATCTGGTCTTCTCTGTCTTCATGACTGATCTTGCCACTGGACTACTTAAAGACTAAGACAGCATGTGAGGTTAGGAAGAAGGGATGAGGCAATATTAGCTGCAGGTAGCTTTCTCTCCAGGGTGAGCTTTGAGAGAGCACCATCTGATTCATGAAGAATGTCTTCACTGAAAGGGTAGTTAAGCATGGGAACTGGTTGCCGAGGGAAGTGGTAGAGTCTAGGTGTCTGAAGGTGTTCAAGAAACGATTGACATGGCACTAAGTGCTGTGATCTAGTTGACAGGGTGGTTTTCAGTCAAGGTTGAACTTGATCTGGGAGGCCTTATCCAACTTTCATGATTCTATGATTAAAGAGAGAGAGAGATGAATTGCACACCTGTGTGTATTCAAAAGGCATTTAATATGCAGAGTGCTCCACAAAGGCAATGCTTAGGTTTAAGCATCAGAAAGATTAGATGAAGTCTGAGCGTGGGATGACTCTGTCTGTACCAAACAGTACCAGATCAAGGGAAAGGCCAGTCTAAACACCTCCTGTGATATTATATAGTAAGGGAGGCCTGGAGAAGAGAGTAAGAATATGCAGTGATATGTGTTTTCATCAAGCCAGAGATAAGTATCTTTATAATTCACCATCTTTGTTGTGTTATTCCTCAGGGAATTTGTCCAGTTATTTTTTTAAGAGTCATTGAAAATTCGGTGTCCACAGCATCCTATGGCAAGGATTTTCACCATTAGTTGCACACTGCGTGGAAACAACTGTCTCATACTTGTTTTGAACTTGTCACCTCCTATTTCCAGCTGGTGCCTACTGGAGCCTGAGAGAGAGTTCACCCCACTACCATAGCATCTGCCATGTTCTCCTTGAATGCCTGTGCTGGTAAGTGGGTGATATACCTAACTCTTTTTTGGTCAAGCTGGGCTGTTACACTAGGGAAAAAGCAGTGCTCAGTACCTTGACAAGGTTTGCAGAAAATCAGGTGAAAAGATGTGGTTAAAAAAATAAACTGCTTACTTTTCTTCCAGTATGCCATGAAGTTTGTGTTTTTGGTATGTTTTCATCATACATCTGCATCTATGTCTGTAGCAGCTAATTCTAAGACAGAGAGACCAGAACTGCATGCATTTTTCCACATGGAAACACATAATCACTTTATATGTAGTATTATCTTTAACAGCAGAAATGCAACTTGTTTTCCTATCTCATTTCATCTCACATTTTTCCAGAGAGTGGACAGGTTTTACTGCTTGCAAGTCTGAATCAAAAGAGATTTACAGAGAGAAGTGGTGGTCTGTTAATACTGCTTCATGCAAAGTAATTCATTGCTAGAACCCTTAAACCATTTCATATTTCCCTTCACTTGAATCTGACTGGTTTTCCACTCTTCTGCACAACTGGGTAGTATATTGTTTGGGCATGATTTTGATGGCCAAAGGTAGTCTGGACCATCTGTTAATCATTTAGTTCTCTCAACCTTGGTATGTGAGCAGCTGGCTCTTCCCATTTGTCTCCTGTTGTCAATGATTTGTTTTTACTTTTTTTTTTAGGACTCTGTTAGGGCTATCAAGACTTCTTTGCTTACCATGGCTCTTATTTATCACAAACAGAGTAAACAGCTCTACTCATACTAAAACTTAACATTAAAAGATACAAGAAAAGGAATAGGAGTTCAAACATTTCAGTTCCAAGGATGTGGAAGTCCTGTATGCGTGCTTTAAGGACTGAAAATTTTTTCTTAATTGTTGATTGAGGTAAGATATTTGTAAAAATAACTAAGACAATATTAATAGAGTTTTCACATTGACAAATAGTCATATGATATAAAAAAGATGTATTCTAATGCTGCAAGTTTTCTTTGTCTAGGTGATACCTGATGTAGGATTTTTCCCTTGTGTTCTACTGAACTTCTGATATGCAGGAAATTAAAGACATGATAGGACACACCATTGCCTCACAGAATTCACATTGTGCCATACAAGAGTGGCACTCTTAAATATCTCACTGTCATCAGCTTTAGAATTTGGTTCTCCATTAACAAAATCAAAATCTTTAGGGCTCTCCTCCTTCACTCAAAAATAAGTAAACCTCAAAACCTCAGAAGTAACAACAAGATGAAAAAAACAAAATGCAAAATAACCTCATGAGAAACCAGCCTGAGGAGAAGTCAATGTCATTAGCACTTATTATTTGATATTCCAGAGATTTTTGCTGACATCCCAGTCTTGGTTGTGATTCCTGTTCTGATGAACCTGACTTTGCCCTGGTGCTAGATAGGAAGTCTTGGTATCTTGTCCAAAGATCTGCACTACAGGAGGTAATATTTATCTGAAAAAATAATGTGTTGCAACTTTTAATTAGTGTGCCTAAGTTTTGTTCTGGATCTAGCATTTGAGTTGCCTCTGGCTGTAGGTTAAACTCTTCCCAGCAGAGGGTGACAGTACATTTATGCTCAGGCAGCTGATTACAATACCTAGGGAACAGGGCTGACTTTTTACTAAAGAAGATATGAACATACATGCATTTCTGATAGGTCTGTTCCTATATGCAGGTCTGAATGTTCTCATATAAAACACTGCCTAAGATCGTGGATTTTATTACTGATCCAAATAATAAAAAAATATATCTGTGAACATCAGAACTAAGGAAAGTTCTTGTCCCTCTATTTATTGATTATTTAGCTGAGTTATAGTATGATTCTGTATTGTGCTCATGTTTGCCTATTACTTTCCCTTAAAGAGCACTCCCTATCAGCTATGTGTTGCTGATTTTGACTGTTAAGAGTAGACCTATAAAATAATTACTATTTTTTTAACATATATCCATGTTTGTTTTTTACAAAGATTACATGAGCTTAACTGGTCTTGAGTCTTCATTGCCTCTATAATGTTCAGGTGAAACTGTCCAAAGATTCTAAATCTTATGTGGTGAGAAAGGAAACTGAAATCACCTGAAAGATAGTACCTAGTGTAAGTTGTTTTTCTGTAAGAAAACAAGCTATTGAAAGATAAATATATCTAGAAATGATGGGCATTTTATCACCATTAATACAAGCATATAGTACATTATTTAATAAATACAGTGAGATTTCTGAATAAAAAGTCTATGCAGAAATACTGCAAAGCTTGACTGAATTAGGATCTGGCTTGGATTAGAAAAGAAAAATCACAAAAAAATCCACCTGTCAACACAAACATAAAAAGAAAAAGAATTACAAATGTGAAAAAGTGTGTTGTCTGCTTTTTGTCATGCTGAGGCTGTTGATTTCATTGTCATTTATTGTCACTCATTAGTTCCAGGGATTTCATCATTAAAGCCATATGTACCAGTGAATAGCCCCAGATATACTGTACATTAATGCTCATGTTGCAAATCTGTAATTGATCTAGACTGTTTTGTGTGTAGCAGAGCCAGTAATTTAATAAATATTAGCTGCTTAAATCTTCAATGCCTCAATGTGTTAACAGAAAAATAGAGTGGATGCAAGACACCTTTAACCAGAAAAAGATGAATCTCAAGTTAATCCTCCAAACAGTATATTTTTGTATGTCTTTTCAGATATAAAAATTTATTTAATCTTTCATTTGTACTGATTTTTTTCTCAATTGCACTGAGTTAATTCCTTTCTTTTCTGGTGATTTTGTTTGACTGCCATGTCTATGTTTTCAAGTAAGTGTCCATGTGACAACTAATGTTTGAAGTACAAGTTGAGAAATTCTTTGTGCTCTGTGTTTAGATGAAAACGTCTTTCAGACTTCTTAGGCAAAGAACACCAGGTTCTGAAGCAGCAGTTCCTTGCAGAAAAGCACTTATTTTCTACTGTCTGAAAGGAAGTTGAAGTCCAGAATAGACTCCATTTGGGGAAAAATCTGTAATTGTGCTATGATGTTAATTTAGCTGTAGAATGAAATATTTATGGCTTTCTGCAGCATATAAACAACAATAGCAAAACATGCTAACATTTTTACACATGCACTCGCACAAGAAGCTATGACAAGAGGCATGGCTAAAGCTAACTTTTACAGCAATCATCTGCTGGTTGATTCTGTCCTTTAGCAAGTCACACTTGCAAATGAGTAGCTGGAAGGAATTACAGTAGCAGATGCTGCTGTTTCTTTGCACTGTTTTGGACTACTAACAAGCTCATGGCCAATATTGTAACCTTGATGCTTCTAATATAATTATTTTTTGAAAATTATTATTTTATATTATTAGATCTGTTTAAGCACCTCACAATCTTTTAGTAGTGAGTTCCACAGTATCTTAATGGAATGCTTGTCTTCTTTAGTCTTCTAATTACAGAGAAAAGAGTTTCATTAATTTATGGACAAGTCTTAAAGTGGTTAAACCTAGTGTTTACAGTTAAGCTGTATGGCTTAATGTATGGCCAATATACATATATAAGTATTTAATTGGGTATTATTACATTAACCCTCATTTTTGTAAAATGAAAATTCGTGTTTGCAGAAGCTGAATGTCTAATAAACTGGCTGAGATTCCGTGGCTGACTCCATTATATCAGGGAACCAGAATTCCCCTTTGAATCCCACATTCCCAGCTGGGCCATACAGAACACACATGCTGATTGACACAGCCTCAGGTTTGGCACTCCACTGCAAGCTGAAAACGTGCTTTTTTCCTCTTGGAAGGAATACTTGATCTGAATATTTTGACATGATTTGGGAGAGAGTTTCTGACTTTTTACCAAACAGGATTTTCTTTCATATATTTCAGTCACTGTTGTTTCCACTGAATAGAGGACTAGATTATTATATTTTTTATATGGAAAAAAATAAAAATACAAGAGTATACAGAAGTGACTCCAGGGAAGGGCCACTCAACTGTCAGCAAACTCTAAATGTATATCCATAGGAAAAAAAAGGGTTTGATTCATGTGCTTCCTATCAGGAAATTTATTGCAACAGTTATATTTTTTTGGCCTAAGTTCATTTAATTGGTTTCCATTTTCAAACTGTCTGAAAATGTAGCAAAGTCTGTGAGGTGAGAAAATTTGCAGTTTGCAGGTGTATGTGGAGGAACTGGCAAATTACATTCTCAGTCATACAGACCACAAAACGTGAGTGTTCACTATAAAGGTAAGCATCCATTTTGTCACTGATATCTGTGATTAAGGACTTGAGTAAAGGTCAGATAAAGGATCTACCACCAGACCTATCCTGTACCAGGCTGTCCATGCCCTACCTCTAGCCCTGTACAGCTGGCACACCAAGTGCTCCTTCCTGTTCTTGTGGTGTTGCTTGTGAACTTTGTGAGTCCCCACTTGCCCACACAGCCATGCTGACTGCTCTCGATGTACAGCCCTTCTTATCAGCCTAACTCATACAGTTGTTTTTAAAGACAAACTGAATTCAAGACCAGATTTGCAATGAATATTGTTCTATTTAGGACACAGAGTCTTAAGTTACAGTCATAATGCTGTGCATTGTTGAATAAACAGCATAGAGCAAAGCCAAAATCTAAAGAAAGCCATCCCTGGCTCTACTGGTGCACTTTTTAATAGTGTTTTGGATATGTTATCAGGTATTTTCTTACTGATTATCTATGGTGTAATAAATGACTATGATGCACTTGAAAGTTTTTAATTACTTTAGCTATGAGCACTGTATGCACTAAAGCTTTTCAGTGAAAACTTTCATGGTGGACATATCCTTACTTAGCCTAGTATCTGACAATTTATCTCTTTCTCTACTAATAATTAGTTTCAGGCAGTGATGGGATTGCTTTAAGCTGATGCTGTCAAGTGTTGAAAACATTGGGCATCCTTCCTACACTAGAAATACTTCTGGTGTACACACAAGGACAACAATATTGTTTTATTTAATGGAAATTATCAGAAGCCTGTTTAAAGTTTAAATGTGAGACATGAATGAGTAAAATAAATGACTTCTCTGAAAACAAATTTCAGCAGAGTACATGATAATTGCTAAATTTCACAGAAAAAAACCACAGCTACAAAAAAGGTATAATTTGGGAATAAAACGTTATAGGGCTGATTAAAATTTGTAGGACTAATACAGAGGGGTTATATGGAGTGTACTCAGACATTTGGTTTTTTTCTACTGGTGGAGACCTGTAACATTAAACTATTTTTTTTTCAGGTTGTGAGCTTCTTCGAGTGCCTGTCATTTAAATTTAGTCCCTTCAGATAAACAAACCCATATATGCATATCAGTATTTACTTTAAAAACTATTGCTTTTCACTCAGACATCTTTCTGCATTCTTCATCTACAACACGTAACTCAGCAGTTTGCAATCATTTGCAATTGAAGAGATGTAGAGCAATAGAGGTACCTGAGCTGACTTCAAACTGGTCAGCTGCAGTAGATCAGCAGCATGAGCAGGACTGCACGGAGTTTAACAGGGCTGCAGAGTTCAGCTGGGAAGTAAAATAAACACCCATACCGTCAGTTTGCATTGAGCTGCAGCCTTCTATTGCAAGCTACATCGGTATTTGAACTCACTAATTTAAAGAAGACAAAATATGCCCATGGTGGGTTGCACTATAACCTCTTTGATGCTGAAAGGCAACTAAAGCAACTTTTTATTGTGCAGGAGCAGTAGATGTAATGAGTCAGCAGTGGCAGCGTGCTCTGAATTCCCCTTGGAAAGAGTGTTGTCTTATAAGATGTATTTTTGGGATCAGGGCTTTTCCATCTGAACATTTTTCTTATTTGACTGAGCTGTGAAATTGTTTTATTTTGTATGGAAACTTGCCAGGGAAAAGAGGAGGAGGCACAGAGGGGGCAAGGGTGTGTCAACCATCCAGGAGTCCTGTGTGAGAATCTGCTGAATGGGTTGGTGTGAGACGCTTTTGTAGATGTAGGGTATTCATGCCTGTTTATTCAAACTATGTAACAACCTATGTTCTTAATCTTTAAGTCTGTTTACACCATATATTTGACACTGAAATGCAATAGAATGGGGAAGGATCATAGGCCCTGCAAACACCCTTAGAGAACAGTGCCTGCTTGACTGAACTGATTCCCTTGCTGTCTGAGGTGAGCTTTTATTTTAGGAACCTTTACTGTGTAACTCCAGCAGTCACTGCAACTAGGTTACAGTCGTGCAAGAGGAAGGACACTTGGAAAACAAGTAGCTGAAGAGACTCAGAAAATGGAAGTAGGACAGTTCATTAAATTAAATATATCTTGGGAGAGACTCATTTTAAAGTCTGTGAAGGGGGGGAAGAAGATTGGAATTGCAATGGGAATGCTCTATTAGGGTCAAGACCAGTTAGATCACCTCGGTTGCAGGAGGAACTGGGGATCCCTCAGTCTGACTGGTCTGTCAGTTGCTATAGTTCAGAAACGGTGGGATAAAGACTAGTTGTACAAAAAGAGGACATGCTAATGATCTGCAAAATATGTTTTAAAATTATATGTAGCCTCTTTAAAGGTCTTTAGCATATTTGAAACTTAAATACAGTTCTTAAGCTCCATTGTTCAGGCAATATTACGTCAGTGCTTAAGTGCAAGTTCAGATTGTTGGATGTCTGTGTAGGACTCTTAGGACTCAGATGTTATGCATGTCTCAAGTGCTGGTAAGCACTGCATTGTAGTGCTGGGTTGATGTGGAAATGAGGCAGGTCCTGTTCTGTTTCTCATGTTCTTCTTGTGAACAAAAAGAGACAAGAGCAATGTATCAGAACAACAGAACTAACTCTTCTTCCCCATGGCAATAGGCTGACTAACAGGATGAGAAATTATAACTATCTGAGGAAAGGGTCAAAGAAGGATTTTCATTACATTTGTTCAATTAATCATTTGATCTCAAATTCAGGAAAATATATTTTGTTTGATTGCTTTTACTTTCTTTAGTTCAGCACATTTCTAAACTTTGATGTATGTTTCCTATTGTGTCTGCTGTGACAAACAAGCAAACCCAAGTCCTGCACACAGAAACCTGAGTCTTGTGTACCTCTTTCTAACACTTTGTAAGCAGGGTGTGCTAGGTTTGGCTGGGCAGCGTTAATTTTTTTCACAGTGGCTAGTATGGAGCTATTTTGGATTTGTGCTGAATTCAGCATTAATAATATAGAAACATTTTTGTTATCACTGAGCAGTACTTACACAGAGCCAAGGCCTTTTCTACTTTCCACACTGCTGCACTGGTGAGAAGGCTGGGGGTGCATGGGAAACAGGAGGAACACAGCCAGGACAGCTGAACCCCAGTGAAAAAGGATTATTCCATACCATGTGACATCATGCTCAGTACATACAGTGGGAGGAAGAAGGAGGAATAGGAAGGGGGATGAACACCTACCTTCCCATGGGAAGCAACGAATAAATTGCTTCTTTTACTTTGCTTTGTGCATGTTTTTTTGCTTCTCCTGCTAAACTGCCTTTATCTCAGCCCATGAGTTTTCTAGCTTTTACCCATTCAATTCTCTTCTCAATCCTGCTGGATGGAGGGTGAGCAAGTGGCTGTGTTGTATTTGGTGACTGTCTAGGATTATACCACAACAGAGGGTTATTTTGACAGCATTCATTCTTTACAGCTCTGTGACCATCATAGTTGTTACAAAATAACTGTTTATCAAGAAACACAGCAATGGAGGGGGTTTTCTAGGTCACTGAGTTTGTTTTTTGTTATTGCAAGCAGAAAAAATCCCTTTCAGAAACCAATCAAACATTACCTCAGAATTCTGATTATTGACCTCATGATTGCTTTTCTTCTAGCAGCCTAATTCAGTTTAAGACAAAATATTTTTTTTTTATAATAGCCAGAATACCACTTTTTTTGCACTACTTGGCATAAGACAAAGATTGTTTTCTCTGGTGGTTTTGGTTGATGTATCTTCTGTTTATCTTAGTTTTCCCTCTGGTAGATTTTACTCGACTTGATTTCTAGCACTCCTCACTTGAATTTGCCTGTTTTCAGGATGCTAACCAATCCCTATGCTATTTATTTTTCTCACCTGTGTTTACCCTCTACATTAATCTGGAGGCGAATATCTATCTAGCTTGGTCTGTAATCCTTTCCTGGCAAAAACTTTGCCCCTTGTTTTTTTAGTAAAAATTGGAAGTATTGATAAAACTTAAACATGTCTTGCATTATTTGATACCTACAAGATATGAAATGTTGCCTAATTAGACTGTAGGCAGTGGTCTAATGTAGATACACACATGCATGTTCTTACTGTATTATTATTTCTTAAGGGTAGGCTTATTTTATATCCATGCTTATACAAACTCCATGGCAGAAATGCAATAGCCACTAAGGATGATCAAGTCAGGTTATTGCTGAAGCCTTCCTTTTGAAAATTTCAAAATGCACAGTAGAAAATACATGGTTCTTCTGGCTTTAGGAGTTATTTCTTAATGAAAACTGTTGCCTGGCTCTCCAAGAAAATAGAGCAGTTTAAAGTTCCTCCTCTGCCTTGTATCTTGAAACAAGATCTGACAAAGTGTCTTCCCCTGGAATACTGCCTCTTGTTCCACATAGGTGGTTAGTATCATTCCAAGTGCAAGAAAGAACATGTCTTTGGTTCCACTTCCAAAATATTGCAGATGAGCCTGTATAAAGCTGAAAACAGTTGGTACTATACAAAGAAACTATACGTGAGACAGAACATTTCACCTGGAATGTTAACAATCTGTGGTTATTTGGTATGATTATACTGTTGCAAACCCTGTTTTTTGGTGCTTTGTTTGTGTATGGGTTTTTTTTTTTTTTGCTGTACAGCTCCGAACTAGGAAGCACAGTGTACTGGGTCAAGGGCTGTGAGATGACTGCAGTTAGTGCATTTCTTCTGCTGAAAGAATTTGCAACGAATTTCTGTAAACACATCACCTATATTTGAGCTGCGCTGTCAACATAAGTAAATGTGTTAGGAAGGTTTTGGTTTTTTAATGGCTTTTTCAAGCCAGTCTGAGTTCAGTGAGAGAAGTCTAACTTGGCAAGAGTCCCTGCAGAATCTCTCCACAACCTGCAGGTTTCCCCCGAGATCCTCAAAAGCAGTGCAAGTGCCAAGCAAAACTGACTTCAAGGGAATACATTAAATTTACAGCCATGTAGTACTTACCCTTCCCTCTTCTTTTCTGTGACATTTAACATTGATAATGGGCATCTTTTTTTCACATATGACTAGTAGACTCAGGCAATCAGAATATGACTTGTCCCTCTATCTTAGCCTTCTCGTTCCAAGTATGTTTGACTTGAGAATGGGTATGAGTTAAAACCTAATATTTTTATTCAGAAAAAATTGCCCATTGACTTCAGTTAGTGTTTCTTATGCAATGGATTGAAATTATCAAAACTTGAGAGTTTAGCCAGTGTACAGTTATGTAATTTTGTTTTATAAGTCACACATGCATGTTTAATGGACCCCTTGGTATATTGCATAAGGGGACTCCATGACTCTAAAAGGATAAAGTGGCTCTCACTAAGAGATCTTGTTGCCTGTGTGGCTGCAACAGAGCCCTGTAAATGTCTGTAAATATGACTCTTTCCCATTTTGAGATTTTTTGCTCTGAATTACGTAGCAAATTTTGCATACTTCAGTGTGAATATAAGTATGTACCCTAGCTGTCAGCAGTCCCTTCCCAAAGTTTAATGTATTTCAAAGGAATTTTCTCCTTTAGCTTCTACATTTTTTTAGTGGTCCTTATGCTGCAGTTAGTTTTGATGAATTTCTTTGTATTCATGTTCAAAAACCTGTGTACTAAGGTTTCATCATTTACAAAAGAATGAACAGCATCCTCAGCATGTCAGTGTTGAAAATTATGTTTGGTTTCCTATTACAGGAGTATGAATCATGTTTAATCTTTTGGATTTTAATTCTCTCTGATAGGAATAGGATGAGGGTAGGTGGGTGGTTTTGAAAAGATGTGTAAATGCTTCATTTCATACAACTTAATGTCTGTGATTTGAAATGCTTTGGAAAGAGGAATTTGAAATTATTATGAGTCCATGCTTTACTCCTATGTTCTATACCAATTTTGATACAAAAAACCATTAGATTGTCTCAGCCTCTGTGAAATATTCTAAGTGAAGATACATCAGCTGCATTCTCTTAGGGCTGATTATTTACTTTGGATAAAGGGCATGTCACAAAGTGCTTAGATATTACTTGTCATTCATATATGCCACATGCCCCTCACAAACAATTATGAAGAATTGTGTCTCCTATAGGACTGTAATACACCAGGGCCTAGGGAAAGAAGATATTTCAATTCTTGAAGTTCACAATGAATATGTGAGAACTGTGAAGAATGCCTTATTGCTCCAGGCAAGTAGCTTAAATGTCAGATGATAGAAAGTTGTAAGAAATCAGACTATTTTCTGTTATATCTCTTGCTGCTCTGGAAGAGCATTTCAGCAAAGAGAAGATGGGGATTGTTTTAGACAAATCAAATTATTCTAAATTTACTTCAAGACCTGAATAACACTGTGTTCCATTCCAAACCAATTGTCCTCAAAATGGGAGTTTAAGGAGCCTGGTGGCTGGTGCCAGTGCCTGCAATATACATAGCTCTACCTTGTGCTAATAAGGCAATGTGCAGTGGTGAGGAACCTCTGTGTTGCTATTTGCTTCCTTTGGCTGCTGGTCACCATAAATAAGCATCCATCCTCATGTTCCTAAAGCTAAGCCTGAGAAAACATTGGGTGTGAATGCCTTGATTATTCAAGATTAGCTACTGTTTGCAAGCTCTTTGCATCCTTTCATTGAAGGAATTTCTGTTGATCTAATAGAAATGTTAGGTCAGCTTCTCTTCTGCTACAAAAAGGTACGACGTTTCCACATATTATTGCTTATTCATGGCATTATTCAATTTAACCACCCACCATGAACTGCCATTCATATAATTTCGCTGAGCTGCAACCATGCACATCTCACATCAGTAACCTACAAATATACATTTTTTCTACATTCCTAAATTTATTGTGGTAACCTAGTGTCATGGTTTAACCCATGTCAGCCACTAAGTCCCATACAGCTACTTCCTCACTTCTGCCCCAGAGGGATAAGGGATAAGAACTGGAAGGATAAAAGTGAGAAAATCTGTGGCTTGAGATAAAACCAGTTTACTCTAATAACTGGAATGAAAGGAAATTAAATGATAGGACATGAAACTAAATTTAAAGTAAATATATACTAGCTATAGTAGTAGTAGTAATAATAATAATTGTTATTACTACTATTATTTAATAGGAAATAACAAAGAGAGAAAAATAAAGCCTAAGAAAGAGAAATTATGCAAATGTAAACAATTGCTCACCCCCAATCAACTGATACCAAGCTAATGTCTGAGCAGCAGCCTCTCTGCCAACTTCCCCACAGCTTTATATGCTGAGCACAATGCCTTGTAGTATGAAATATCCCTATGGACATTTGGCGTCAGCTGTCCCATCTATGTCCCCTCCCAACATGTTTGCACCCACAGTCTAATGTGTGGTGAGATGGTGTGAGGAGCAGAAAAGGCCTAACATTGTGTAAGCCCTGCTCAGTCATAATGAACACATCTCTGTGTTACCAATACTGTTTTCACTGCAAATCCAAAACACATCACCATACCAGCTACTGCCAAGAAAATTAACTCCATCCCAGCCAAACCCAGCACACTTAGTAATCCTCAGGTAATGTTATTTGTAGTTTTCATTAAAAAGGATTGGAATTACCTGGGATTCAGTAGATTTGCCTGCTGTTATCATCTGTGCCACTGGTCAGCTCTATGTCTGTTGCCCATCTTATTCTGTCACAAACTACTCATATTCCCCTCACTGACCATTCCAAGAGGCAATGTTGCCTACAAATCATTTGTAATGGTACTTTGACTGAGGCAATGTCATCTAGAACCCATTTGTAAAGATGATAAAAACTTATCCACTGACTCAAAGTGCTACAATATATAATGATTGTTATTTCATCCTTCAATGACTTTTGAGTTTCCAGAAATAACAAAATTTAGAGAAATGCAACTTTCAAGTCATATAGGAAGGCAATGCAGATAAATAGTTGGATGTACAAAGGTAAATGGTGGCAAGTGGTATCTGTGAGGTTATGCTAGATTGGTATAAGTAGGTTGAAGTAAGAAGGTAAAGGGTTGGTTCACTTCTGTGCTTGAATGACATAAAAATTTTCCCTAGATAAATTTTGGCAGACACTAAAATTTTTTGTGCAGTGGTATTAACAATTTTAAGACTTCCTTATGAACAAAAGTACTATACCCATCAGCAATGTGGGAAACAGGCATCAGGGCTTGCGAGTTCTCTATTAACTTTGAGATGAGAACATGCCATGACCTATTTCTGCTAATTTATTTTAAGAACATTTATTAGTTGGAGTTAGCTCTTTATTAAAAAAAAAGACTGTGATGCTATATTAAAATCTATTTTCTGGTTCTATGTTTAAGGTGAGTGTTTAATTGAGAAAAGAAATCTATAGCTTAAGGATTTCAGTACACAAAATGATTGAGAAGCCATTGCACTGACATTGTTTAGATGAGAAGAATACTTAATTTACTGGGAGTTATACCTTACAGGAGACATGAATACGTGCTTCCAGTCAGCTTCAAAAAGAAGCTGTTCTTAAAATGACAGCTATATGCCACTAGTATGACTATTTAGTCATATCTTCAAATAATCTTGACCTAAAAAAATTCCACAGACATTTTGTCACTCAGTTACAGGCATTATTTTAAACAAAGTTGATTACTTCTGACAGTGAGAGTTGTAACATAAAAGCAAGGTGTAGCTTATAAGAAGGCTGCCAAACCTATTTCAAAAGATCTTTAATCAATGACATCATATTTTTGTTTGTTTTATTTTTAAAATCAAAAGCAATAAAACAGCATCTACAAACTGAGATGAATATGGAGAATTCTGCTGTATTGCTGAGTATCTAAAAGCACAGGGATTTCTGATGGTATTATGCTATGTAAAACATGTTTAGTTTAGTAACTCATTTATTAGTCTTCTAATACATCAGTGGATTCTTTATTAAGGCTTATATCTATGCCCTGGATAACCTTTGTGGCAATAAGTAGTGTGTTTTAGCATAAGCAAATTATTAAGTTGTGGAGCAGTGGGTAGTGAGGGGCACAGGTATGGTGGTGAGAAGCCATCTTTCAGTCATATAATCCTTCTGGTCTGAAACAGAATAGACTTGTTAACACTGATAAATCCAAGTTTACTTTGATATTATCAGGTAATTTCAGAGGAAAGTGTCTTTGACACTAATGGAGTAAACAGTCCCTGGGTTTGTATCCAAGGAGGTTTCAGTTCATCTTTGACAATAAATACTAACAACTATAGAAAATCAGTAGCTGGCAGTTTTCCTTGGATGTTGTAGCAGTATTATTTTGAATTATGCCATATATTAATTTGTATTTGGCCAGGGCTGATGTTACTTCATTCATTCTGCAGTCCACGGGAAGACAGATGGTCTGACTCACAGTTCACAGCCAAAGGAACAGAGAGTTAAACAAAATTATTTTTTTTTTAATGTTTATCCATAGTTTATGATTATCTCCTAGTCTGTGAAAATAAGATGACACTTAGGTAGGACTCTTAGGTAAAGATTAATTTGTCAGTTTAAAGAAATGCTTTTAATTTTGCTCTGAGAAGTTCAGGATGTGATTCCCACATTGCACGTTGTTCTGTCAATCATGGGAGGTGTTTTCCAACAGACATCCTGAGTAGCTGGAAATACTTTAATGTTGGTCTCTTGGCTTGAACTCAACCAAAATGATAACAAAGAAGATAGAAGAGAAAGAAGGAAACCATTTGGCTTCATTTAGGGCTATTAAATATTTGGCTTCATGCTAAGTAGCTTCTTAATTTTGGACGGGCAAATATACATCGTCTCCACTAAAAGAGTGAGAAGGAGAAAGGCAAATTTAGGGTAATAATACCTCCTTTTTTTTTTTTTTCTTTTTTTCAACAGAACTATTTTTAACCAATCTGAAGTTAAGAATAACAAAAGCGAGGGTTTATATACCTTCTTCAGTGTCTAAAAGGACATTGATTGATAATTTGCCAGAGGAGTTTCAGGTATTCTCATTCCCCAGCTAGCACAGCCTGGCAAGAAATAAACTCTGGGGTGTTCAGAGCCTGCACTGTTTATGCATTTGCCTCCTACTTTTTGCTGTGGAGAACAGAAAGCATAAGCACCACGTATATCACACTGTAGCAGTCTGAAACAACTCAATTTGGCTCGGGGGTTCTCATGCAAATTCTTCCATTATGTTTGTGAGGGAGCATGGGTTTGCATTGCAAAACTACAACTTTCAAGATACAAGTTTAGAGCTTGAATAAATTCAAATTTTTTAAGCGCAACTTGTTCAAAACTGTGAAGTTTCACTTTGCACCCAAACCATGTAGAACTGTGAGCTGTGTATGATTAAGATTCAGCAATAGGAACTGTGAATCATTTGCTCCAGTTTTATGAGTCTTTGAAGATGATAGATGTGAGGCTGTGATGTGCCATATATAGTTTCCGGGTCAGTTCCAACCTGTCCATCTGAAAGGCATGGCTCGAGATCAGTCTAACTTTTCTTAAAGACAAATATCTGTGTCAGTTCTAGCTACCTTTAAGCACACAGTGTGATGCCTACAGAAGGAATCCAGTCAGATCTGTGAAGAAGATCCCATTCAAGGGGACAAACTCTCCTTGGAAACACTTGCCTCATTTCATTGACTGGGACCATGTGCCTTAGTGTCACTGGATAGCTGGGATGATGCACATAGTAGCAAGCAATTTTCAGTCAGATCACTAACAGGAAGTGTCATTTGTCAATAACCATTAAATGCAGAAATTTATGGATCTCACACTGTGGGTCATTGAAGTATTTGTGCATGCTGTGACCTGTCTCTGGCATAGGAAGAGTCAGATTTTCTATCAGAATTCATGAATCTTTACTGTAGATTTTCCTATTACCTTACATTTTCACTGACCTCTGAAAGCTAAATAGAAACCAATGTTATTTCTGTTCATGCATAGTTAATTTCTTGTAAGAATAAAGGAGTCTTGAGATAAGTAGGGAAAACTTTCTGAGGGATATCAGTGATTAAAAGAAAAAAATGCAAATATGATTTTAATTGGAGGAGTTTTAAATTTAAATTTATCTGCATTTCATGTTCAAACAGGAAACATGGCAAAATGTGGGACCTTACCCAGTGTTTTCTTCTCCAATCAATTACATGAATATGAACAGGTTTTGTGTTTTCCATTCCAAAATCATACAATCTCTGTGTAGGTTTTGACAACCCTACTTCAGATTAATAAATGTCTCCAGTGTCTGAAAATATATTCAGAAACAGGAGTGGCAAGGGAAGGATTCATTGCAGAGATTAATTTCAGGAAAAAACTACAAAGGTGATGTTACTGAATATTTTTATTATTACTGGAAATGTATTTTGAAAACTTTATCAACTTTAACCATTTAATATTCCCTTATCTGCAAACCCAGATGGCCTATTTGTGCAGTCAAACAGAGCAATTGTTTGAGAATTGTAATTTTTCAAACCTGTTAAATACGAGAATTTTTTTTCAGGGCTGGCTGCAACTATGGTGAAAAATTGCAGAACTGTATGCTAGTCATGATAGGGTGCTGATGGAAGGCTGAATTCTCACAGCTTCCCAGTTGCTGTTCAGAGCAATATGGAATATTTACTTTACCTTTCATTTATGACAGTACCACTGCCACATGTTTTGTTTTCAGTTAGAAACTGAAGATATGGTTTAGGGTCCACTGCTGTTAGAAAAAGACTTCCACTACCTTGGTGTGGGGAGCCTTGGTTCATGTCACTGAGGACCATCATACTCTGAGTTATATCAACATAATTTATTCTGTATTGCTCAAATAGACAAATCATACTCTAGGGATGAAACATGGTTTGGTGAACCAGCACAAAACACATGCATGATAACATTATGCAGTGAAGCACTGAGCTACTGTGGTTATGAACTCAGTATAAGAACTCCTATAGACGAGGATACAGAATAGAAGGATTAGCAGATGTGCTGCACTTATGATTTGTTTAGGAATTGTAACTTAATAGAACTAAGAAAAAATATGCATTTAGCATACAGTTATGTATGATGAATGCAATTTGGCTCTGTTTTTCATTTATATACCACCTATCCCTGCATTTATTTCTAGCTGTATTTTAGCATACTGCTAAAACCCTGTGTAATATGTATAATATTAGAGGGGGACGTGATTTTACAAAAAAGAATAAATCTAGCTACAAATTTTTAGTACTTCTGAGTATTCTGTTTATTGTAGAGTTGGAACACAAAATGTCCATTCTGCTTTGATCAAGGATGTCATGTTGTATCTCTCTGTATTTCTTCCCTAATTTTTTTTTGTTTGCTTTGTTTTGTTTTGTATGTAGTTCCTTCAGGGTAGTAAAGACAGTAGTAGACAGTTGGCAACCATCAAAGAAATAATGAAACATTTCTTTTAGAGGCTGTAGAGCTGTTGAGAATATCACTTCAAGGCTAAGAATAGCACAGAGAATTTAAATTACAGTGCAGTGTTGAATTTTCATGCCACCTCTACAGTGTGAAGCTTATTTTTCCTTTGGTTTAGGAAGATCCCATGATTATTTGAATCTATAGGCTGCTGGAAAGCAGCTACTGAAGTATGAATTCAAGAAGATGTTTTTAGGGGACAAGGAAGAATAAAAGCTTCAGGAATCAGAAAGACAATGTTTCTCTCTCATTTTGGGTCACTGAAGATTACATCTGAAAAGGGTAATCTCAGATAGGTATTTCTAGGCTCACATATGGAGAAGTAGGACAGGAGATTATTCAACAGCTCAACACAAAATTTGTTGGTTAGTGTAGCTGGTGCCAAATACTCAGTGTACTTGGTGTAAATTGCTTTTTATCTAACTTAATCTCTTTGCTAAAAACTATGGTAACTAATGCATACTTAAAAACAAAACAAAACACCCAAAACAAAAAAAAACCCAAATAAACAAACAAAAAAAAACCACAACAACAACAACAAAAGGAAATATTCGTTCTTGGATTAAGGCATGAAAACTGATTAAAAATAGCATCTCTTCCCAGACTCTGGAGCCCAGAAAGCAGGTAACCAGAGGAGAGTGTTACCTGCAAGTGCCATTGCTTTTCCCAGTGTCAGAACAGGAACTTCATAAAGCACTGTTGTTTCAGTAAATGGAATTTTGGCTAACTAGAATGCCAGTTATTTCAATAATAGTCCCATTTCTGTAGGCAAAACAACAGTGCTATAAAAGATACATTTGAGGAAGAAATGGATTTTAAGATTTAAGAATATGTCATTGGCTCTATGAGAGGCATTATAAGAAAAGTCATTTGTCATCCCAAATGGTATTGATGTTGCTTCTGGAAATGTTTTGCAATAGGGCTGTAGTTAGAGTAATTCCTAGGTTTGTGCCAACATATCACAAAAGACAACAGCATCAGAAATCTGCCTTTGAATCAGGCATAATAGATTCACATGGTTTTAAATATGTTTTGTGTTCAAAAGTCTGGTAGAGTTAACCGAACTATTCTAGAACTCAGTGACTGCATGATAGAAATCATGTTCTCTTTTATATTTTGATATTTATCTAGATAGTTAAAAGATATAATGCTGTGCAAAACAGACTAACATGGCATAAGGACATAGAAAATTTAACAACGTTCTATAAGTTCTGTAAATATTCTGTTTTATTTACTTAATATGATATATTCAAGATTTTTCCTTGAAACCAGTAACTAGATCTATCCCAAACGTGGCTGAAATCAAGTGTAAGTTCTCTCTCATGGTGAGCAAAAAATCTTAACTTTTGCTTTACTGTCTTCCTGAAATGGTGGAAATTGGTGTGCAATAAAAAACCAAAATCTTAAATAAAGTGAGTAGCTCATTAGACTCATGAGCATCCTCACTTCTAGTAGCTGGTATGTTCTTAACAGAAAAGAATTTCAGTGGGATATTTCTTTCAACAATGCTTTTGACCTGGCAAACGAAGTAAATTGCTTAATGGCTCACTCATATGAATGAAGTGTGAGGTCAGTCATGTTCTGCCACCCTTAAAGTCAACACCTAACCTTGTGGGTATTTATTGGCTCTCTGAAGGTGATTATGGTCTGAATTACAACACCAGCACTGCTGGTTTTAAAGCTGAAAATTAAATTAATAATATATCACACATGTGTAAAAAATCACTCACTACACAGTCTGTCCAAGAAGGCAGCGCTTCAGGAACTCTGAAATAAAGATATGTGAAAGTTCCTGCATCTGTAGTTTTAGAAAAGCAGCTTTTGAAGCAGTTTTAATAGAGCCATAGTTGTATGAAAGATTCAGAGAAAAGTTTTATAATTTGCAAGTCTTAAACGCCTGGAAAATGTATCTGGAGCTTACAGGCATCTCCATGATGAATACTCAAGCTGAAAGGAGATTTTCATCTCCCTATGGCACGCACAGATACAGCTGTGATTCTCACTGAATATTTGTTCTGCTGCTTTCATTTTGTTTGGAAGGGTGTGTATGGGTAGCAAAACAATGTTCCAAAGCTAAAAGCTCAGAAGACCTTAAACTAACCTCTTAAGTCCATATAATAACAAAGCAACATTGAAGGCCTGCCCTAACAAACTCAGAAAACACAGTGCCAAATAATCTTGTACATTATAGTAAAGCCAAAATATTGAACCTTATTTTAGCTCTGCTCTGACAGATGCACCAGAGCCTTAGGCTCAGAAGCTGCATGTGCTTTTCTGCTCATGTGTAGCATTCAGTTCAAGCCCGTAAAAAAAACCCAACAACAACCAAAAAAAAAAAAATCAATCTTGCATGTCCACAAATGGAGCTCCCCTTGCTGCAGGGCTGCTGGATGCTGAGGACATGGAGAGTGCAGACTCTTGCACAGCTGGGGCAGGAGGTGCAGAGTGCATTGCCCTTTGGGGTTTCTCTTTCCTCACTTTGGAAAGGATGGCAGGAACTAGATGCACTGGAGTAGTGATGGAGGAGAACTGGAAGTTCAAGAAACACCTGTGCTTTGCTGGTGAAGGCTGACAAGAGGTCCTCCTTTGGCACTTGTTGTTTACAATAAAACAGTGTGGAACCCCATTACTTAAAGTGACTGGGTCTACATGAATTGTGTTGATGCAAGATTATATGCAGGAATCTATGTTAGACCTAGGAGCAAAGATCTGTGAGGGTTTTATTCCAGTTCCCTTCAGGCAAAGGTCTTTAATTTAACCCTTTGTCTGGGTATCATGGTGCACAGCTATGAGATTAAAGGCTATGTTCAGTACAACTCTAACAGCTAGAAATTTTAATTTGAGATTGAAATAGTTTTGGTGGGAGGCTGTAGCCATTTCCTGAACTGTGAAGTATTTCCTGAGGAATGGCTCTAACTAACTAAATTCACTCTCATCTCTCTCAGATGGAAAACCAACTTAAATGCTGCCAGACGAGATTATCTGCAGAGAATTTCATCTCTTCACTATTTCTTTTTGAGAATACTTGAATTTACAGTAAGGTTTTATCAGAAAATGTTAACTGCAAAGCAAGTTTTATATTGACATCACTGTGTCTGTTTAAGTCTGTAATGAAGGAAATATTCCTACTCAAAAGAGCTCTGATGCTAGGAAGTCTGTGTTCTGACAATGTTCTGCTTGCATGAGGATGAAAGTACAATGGCAATGCTTGGCTACTTCTCTGTAAGTTATGCAGCATGAATAATGCTTTTATTGTAATATATTTTTCATCCTGTGATAAAATGGCTAAAAAAAGTTGTCAGCACATAAAATACAAGTGCTGTGAATGAATTGTTTTGTCTTTTGCCTTGTCAGTCCAAGCATAAGTTTTTGCTTTACACCTTGTAATTGGGTTGCTCTTCATTTAGTTAAGGGGTTTTTTTGAGTTTGGAGTGAAGAGCAATGTTTTGACCTTAGGTTGAAATGGAGAAAACAACCTAAAAACTCTGAACCTTCTAAGTAATGAAATGGGGATGTTTATGTTAAAAAAATCATACATATTTAGAAATCAGACATTAGAAATGTATTAAGGGTTTCATATTGGCATTAAAAATTGTCATAATGACAGACAACAAATCTGGTATAAAAGACTCCAATATATCTTCTCTATTATTACTCTGAAACACTACAATTACTTCAGGATACCTCAGTACTTAAAGTTTGTAAAGAATTTTTTGGTACAGAGCAGTAAGAAGGTCTGCATTCCTGTCATGAAGATGGATGTCTGGTAATGTCTGGTGGGATTTTGATCCAGAGGCACTTGCAGTTGTCAACCCTGTCAGGATTTTTTTTTTTTTTAATCTGAGTAGCAGGAACTGTGACTAACAGTGTGTACAGTTACTAACAACATTAGGATCGCAGAACTAGGTGCTGTCAGTATTATCTCTTATAAGACAGATTTCTTAATCTGTGGGTGGAGCAGGTTGTGTGTGATTGGAAAAGGATGAAAAGATCTGAAAGGGATGTGGATTTTTTTTTTTTTAAGGCAGAGAGACATCTCCTCCCAGACCTTCTATGCTGTCTCTGTGATTGCTTTCCCTAGCTTTTTGGCACAGCCTTGTCCAGGCAGTAGGACCATTTGCACCATGAAGTACTGAAAGGGCTTGGCATTAGCATAGTGTTTTATGGATGCAGAAGTCACTGCCACCTTGTCTGGGTGTAGTGCAGAGCCTGTCAAACGTGGCCTTAGATAAGGTGAACTGATGAGAAGCTCATCTGTGTTTATCCACATCTGAAATTCCAGGAATGTTGTATCAGGATTACAAGCTTCAGACTGTGCTGCACCTTTCTTGAGAGGGCAGAAGCTACAGGAAATGTTGCAGAATTTGATAAGAATACGAAAGGATACATTGAGCTCGGATAGTGTACAGCTTTATCTTTTCATGTTCTTGTAAAAGAGTGACTTGCAATGCTGGGAGACTTTAGGCCTAGGGCATTAGATAAAATACTTGACAATGAATGTTAATACTTGTCTTTTCTGTTCTGGTCAGTTGTCCTTAAAGTAACTCCTGCAGACTCCATCTGGCCATCCTTATGTGACATTGAAAAAGTCAGCATTATAAACTTCATCAGACTGTTAATTTATTATGTTTTTGGGTTATTATTCCTGCCCAGACAGATGGGATAGTAAGAAATTTTCCTTTGCTGCCAAAAAAGAAAACCCAAGAAAAAAGGTATCATGCTCAGGTGCTTTCCTATACTCCACTTATTCTGCATTGCAATGTAATGGAGGGAACAGTAAGTGGGTAGATGTGCATGTTCTCTGCCAGTTTCCCTGAATGTCAAAGAATGAAGCAAAACAGGAAAAGAAAAAAAAAAAAAGAAAAAAGAAAAAGTAGCGGCTGTTTTTTTGGTTGGTTGGTGTATGTAAGCCTTCAGATGGACAAATATATTAGAAATGGATCTCAACATGCTTATTCATTTCTTCTTATTAGAAGGTTGCTCCTCCATGGACAACCCCTTGTTGCAGAGGAGAAGCTTGCATGCCCTTATGAGATTGCGAGCTGTGCTGGTGGTGGTACATGCCTCCAGTAGGGTCTCCCATGCTGGTCAGGTCTCAACTGAA
>VWZF01004409.1:0-46174 GCA_013396755.1 Sclerurus mexicanus
GCCAGGGGAGATTTGGGTTGGATGTTAGGAGGAATTTCCTGATGGAAAGGATGATTAGACATTGGAATGGACTGCCCCGGGAAGTGGTGGGGTCACGGTCCCTGGAGGTGTTTAAGGAAAGCTTGGATGTGGTGCCATGGTCTGGCTGCTGTGGTGGTGTTCAGCCATAGGTTGGACTCGATAATCTCAGAGGTCTTTTCCACCTCATTGATTCTGTGAACAACTGCTGTGGCTACCAGGAGCCCTCAGGGGCAGGATGCAGGGATGGGCATCCTGGGGCTGCAGTGCCCATGGACTTTGCTCCAAGGCTGAGCACCACACCTCGAAGCTGGTGCTCCACAAATGTGCAGCTCCTGTCTGGGTTTTACCTCAGCTGATCCGGCTGTCCCAGCCTCCACTGAGGCAGCTGGCAGGTATTAGTTCGGGTATTTTGCTACAGCAGCTTTTCAGTGTATAACAATGAGTAGCAATTTTGATTTCCTACAGATTTTTCTCCTGTAAGGGGAGGAAAGCAAGTAGTGCATTTCCTGCACCTCAGATCTGCACATCCAGAGTGCAGACCTGCTTTCATTTCTCTGTGAGCTGTAAGTAGAGATCTCTATGTCTCCATGTTCCGTCACTGGCAAGGCAGCACAGCATAACGCTCCAGCATTGGTTTAATGCTCTTGAAAGTTTTCCACTGAAACACTCTTTTTGTGTTTGTTTTAAAGCAGGTGGAATGGCATCCCACTCTTTTAGAAGTACCTGCTCATACTAAGTTTGATTACAAGGTGACTGACCTAAAGGGAGGACCTCAACCTCACTCACCCCTTGAGGAGCAATACAGAAAGACCACGTTCAAGGTGATGCTGTATTTCCCAGTGTGTTCTTGTTCCCTCTGTAGACTTGTTTATTCCCATAGTCCATTGGAGACCCTCCCTTTTCTTTGCTCTTAGGGTGGTGTAGTTGCAGGACAGCTGACAGCAGTGGGCATGCAGCAAACGTTTGCCCTGGGGGAAAGGCTGCGGAGAAGCTATATGGAAGAAGCCAACTTTCTGTCACCAACATTTAAGCCTGCTGAGGTCTTGTGAGTGTCTCAGTTCCCTCCTTGACCTTCTCTTGTTTCCTCTCTCCTAACAAGTAGCCCTGTGCT
This sequence comes from Sclerurus mexicanus, assembly GCA_013396755.1. Classification (NCBI taxonomy): domain Eukaryota; kingdom Metazoa; phylum Chordata; class Aves; order Passeriformes; family Furnariidae; genus Sclerurus; species Sclerurus mexicanus. The sequence continues at coordinate 1,133 of VWZF01004409.1, forward strand.
AGGGAACCTTTCTAACTAGTGTACCCTTCTCCACTCCACAGAAGACTGGCTGGCCCCTGGGCCTTCATCTTTGCTCAGCCTGCAGAGCCTGGTACTAGAACTCACAACGCATCCAATTCCCCAGCAGTCCTGAGAGTGATGCCAGGGACAGATTCATCTCACCCAGGTTTAGCCATTGGCAGTGGTATTATGCACCTTTGTGGTTAAGCAAAAGAAACAGACATTTCTGGAACACACTTTAACTCACTGTAAACAGCTGAAGTTCAGTGAGATGAAGCAATCCCTGGTGCTCACATCAGTAATGCTGGGAGTGTCTGGCTTAGAAAGAGATAAAAGTTACACCACAGAAGTGCCAGTTTCTTATCTCCACTATCTCTGAAAGGAAGTTAAAGGGCAGTTCAGATATAGGTTTCTACTTAAGATAGCTATAGTGACAAAAAATGAATCCCCCCACAGGTTTCCAAAGCCACTGTGGAAGCAAAGCCCTCCCCAGCTGCAGCCGTGTTGACATGAAGGAGGAAGTGCTACTTCACAAACTGCTTTCTCTCTTTCAGCATCCGTTCCACTAACATTTTCCGGAATCTGGAGTCCACAAGGTGCCTGCTAGCTGGGCTGTACCAACAGCAGAAAGAAGGTTGGGGAGACTTCTGAACAGTGCCTTCCTTTCCTTCCTTACTCTTCCTTAGATGCACACACCTTGCACATCCCAACTCTCCCTGGCTCCTAGTTGTTACTTCTTGCCTGGTTCCTTGCACTTGGCCCCCTTCCCAATACTCTCCTGGTTCTGTAGCTTCTTGTCACTTCCTTCCTCTCTTTGTGTACCTTTCTGTTGCAGTTTCAGCCCTGCTGGGGAGGTTTGTGGTAACCTGCTTCAGAATCAAGAGGGCAAAAAGTTCTAAGTCAAAAAGTTCATGAGATATATGCCCGAAAAAGGTTTCCCAAAGAAACCCAAGTATCTTGGCCAAGATCCTTTACAAGTTCAGTATCTGGAGTAACTTTCACCTGTATTCTACAGTTCGTAACTACTTGTATACCCTAGAAATATGCTCTGCATTTTGAAGATCTCACCTCTGCTCCTTCCATATTCAGTTCCACAAACAAGTAGAAATACCTTGCCAGAGCTCCTTACACCTCATGACACAGAGACTAATTTCTGGCACATACAAACACTGAGAAAAATGAACACACAATTAGAAAGCTTTGCAAGGTGCACAGCAGGCATCCCTGTGGAATTCAGTGCACAGAAACAAGCACAGTGGCTTGTGTTGCAGGGGATACCTCAGGGGGAATTTCTAGTTGACAACAATGGACTTGAGCACAAAGACTGAGAGTGATTACAGCAGTCTAAAGAAACACAGATGCACTACTGGTCACAGAAACTTCCTTCTTGTTCCACAGGATCTGTTGTCATTGTCACTGATGAAGCAAGCTCTGAAATGCTCTACCCCAATATGCACAACTGCCAGCGCTTGAAAAGCTTGACCAGGTAATTGCCAGCAATACCTCCCCATATGATTTCACTGCTGTTTCATTTCAGCAGTAGTAATTTAAAACAGCACTGTTTTCTTCCCATTTCCTAGTTTCTTCCCCTGCCACTTACTGTTCTTTGGGAATGGTTAGCTAGTTGTATAAAATACTTGGTAAGTGGAGTTATACACCAAGCAGTGGTACCAGAAGAAAATAGAGACTTTTTCTTGAAAGACCCAATTTAATTTAGTCTATGTCTAGCAAACACTCATTACTATCTAATGTACAGCTAGTCTGTGGCATTGCTGCAGGGCAGAATTAATGTCATCTACATCCCTTAACAAGCCTTTCAAGTGTGAACATATTGGGCCTCCTTTTTATATTCAGCTTCTGGTTTGGGAGTTCTTTCAACATTCCAGTCACATTCATACCTTGAAGAAACTGGAATATACTCAGCCTTGATACATTTNCAGGGACAGATTCATCTCACCCAGGTTTAGCCATTGGCAGTGGTATTATGCACCTTTGTGGTTAAGCAAAAGAAACAGACATTTCTGGAACACACTTTAACTCACTGTAAACAGCTGAAGTTCAGTGAGATGAAGCAATCCCTGGTGCTCACATCAGTAATGCTGGGAGTGTCTGGCTTAGAAAGAGATAAAAGTTACACCACAGAAGTGCCAGTTTCTTATCTCCACTATCTCTGAAAGGAAGTTAAAGGGCAGTTCAGATATAGGTTTCTACTTAAGATAGCTATAGTGACAAAAAATGAATCCCCCCACAGGTTTCCAAAGCCACTGTGGAAGCAAAGCCCTCCCCAGCTGCAGCCGTGTTGACATGAAGGAGGAAGTGCTACTTCACAAACTGCTTTCTCTCTTTCAGCATCCGTTCCACTAACATTTTCCGGAATCTGGAGTCCACAAGGTGCCTGCTAGCTGGGCTGTACCAACAGCAGAAAGAAGGTTGGGGAGACTTCTGAACAGTGCCTTCCTTTCCTTCCTTACTCTTCCTTAGATGCACACACCTTGCACATCCCAACTCTCCCTGGCTCCTAGTTGTTACTTCTTGCCTGGTTCCTTGCACTTGGCCCCCTTCCCAATACTCTCCTGGTTCTGTAGCTTCTTGTCACTTCCTTCCTCTCTTTGTGTACCTTTCTGTTGCAGTTTCAGCCCTGCTGGGGAGGTTTGTGGTAACCTGCTTCAGAATCAAGAGGGCAAAAAGTTCTAAGTCAAAAAGTTCATGAGATATATGCCCGAAAAAGGTTTCCCAAAGAAACCCAAGTATCTTGGCCAAGATCCTTTACAAGTTCAGTATCTGGAGTAACTTTCACCTGTATTCTACAGTTCGTAACTACTTGTATACCCTAGAAATATGCTCTGCATTTTGAAGATCTCACCTCTGCTCCTTCCATATTCAGTTCCACAAACAAGTAGAAATACCTTGCCAGAGCTCCTTACACCTCATGACACAGAGACTAATTTCTGGCACATACAAACACTGAGAAAAATGAACACACAATTAGAAAGCTTTGCAAGGTGCACAGCAGGCATCCCTGTGGAATTCAGTGCACAGAAACAAGCACAGTGGCTTGTGTTGCAGGGGATACCTCAGGGGGAATTTCTAGTTGACAACAATGGACTTGAGCACAAAGACTGAGAGTGATTACAGCAGTCTAAAGAAACACAGATGCACTACTGGTCACAGAAACTTCCTTCTTGTTCCACAGGATCTGTTGTCATTGTCACTGATGAAGCAAGCTCTGAAATGCTCTACCCCAATATGCACAACTGCCAGCGCTTGAAAAGCTTGACCAGGTAATTGCCAGCAATACCTCCCCATATGATTTCACTGCTGTTTCATTTCAGCAGTAGTAATTTAAAACAGCACTGTTTTCTTCCCATTTCCTAGTTTCTTCCCCTGCCACTTACTGTTCTTTGGGAATGGTTAGCTAGTTGTATAAAATACTTGGTAAGTGGAGTTATACACCAAGCAGTGGTACCAGAAGAAAATAGAGACTTTTTCTTGAAAGACCCAATTTAATTTAGTCTATGTCTAGCAAACACTCATTACTATCTAATGTACAGCTAGTCTGTGGCATTGCTGCAGGGCAGAATTAATGTCATCTACATCCCTTAACAAGCCTTTCAAGTGTGAACATATTGGGCCTCCTTTTTATATTCAGCTTCTGGTTTGGGAGTTCTTTCAACATTCCAGTCACATTCATACCTTGAAGAAACTGGAATATACTCAGCCTTGATACATTTAACAAAGACTAATGAAGGAAAATCAGGAACATCCTACATAGAGAAAACACTCATGTTTGCAGAGTCAAGTACTCTAAAATGCCTGTGCCAGGTTGGGCATGGGGTGAAATCTGAACAAGTGAGGCAGATGCATTATAGTTTGGCTGCATTATCCATTAGCAAGTTTTGGTCTGAAGTTCAGGAGTTGTGAGAATTCACTTGTGAAAGCTCACTATATAATGCTTGATTCTGCAGGCAACGGATTGTTCTAGACAGTGGTGAGGTGATAGCCCATAGAACCAGTACATTCATCCTCCTTGAGTAACAGCAGCTGTCCATAAAGGGAGTAAACTGCAGGGTCTTCCGCTCCCTGCCCCCCTCTGCCCAGCAACTGAGCACATTTTGTGATCACGTCAAGCTATACTTTTTGAGCTGCAGTAAGAATCACTGCCTCAGCTTAGTCTACTTAGGAAGTACACAGCCAGCATGGATTTCTTAGATAATTTTTTTTAAAATAAAATTTAAAACAGCGTAAAGATGCAAATGGCTTCTAACAAAGCAAAAGGTGAATTTAAGCTATGAGTATCTAGGTGTTTCCTTTTTCCCATACCATGCAGCTATCAGTTCAAAGCTTCTACCCTTTCTTCTTTCATGAGGCAGTTAAAGGCTACTCCCTGAAGACATAGACCTGTACTGTTCCAGTATGACCAGATCTGTTAACTGATACACAGTCGTTGCTTATGGGAACCACTCCTCAGGTGTTCACATCTTAATTTTTCCCCTGCCTCTGTAAAAGCAGAGAGCCAGCTCTGATCCTTGACATCTGGATACACTGTCTGTCCTTTCTGCAACTCAGACTCCCAACATCAGGAATTCCTCAGTATACTGCAGCACTTTTACCCCTCACTGATGTGAGATGACTCCACTGGGCAGAGTCATGAAAAAAACCGAGAGAAAAAGCCTGGTGTGTGAAAAGCTTTTGGGGTTTTTTTTCTGAATTCCCTTACAGGCAGAAGAGTAAGAATGTCATGCATCAGCCAGGTATCTCTGATGACTTGAAAAAAATTAAGAAGAAGATGGGTATTGATGGTGATGAGTCTGTGGATTTTTTTGTCCTCCTTGATAACATGTTTGCTGAGCAGGTGAGCTGAGCAGTTCTGCTGCACTGTCACAGAAAGAACATCCCTTTACCATGCACGTGGAGGAAATCATGGAGTGCTAACACTCAACGGATACCAGTGGGTGCCTCAGTAGCTTTCTGTGTAACCCAGAAAGTTTATAGGAATAGCGTGGCCTCTTTAAAAAGCAAGATGTGGAGTCAGCCTTGCCATAGGATAGATGAAGACTCATCCCCAGTATTTATGTTCTTACCTGAAAATCCAGTATTTCTTTCAAGTGTAATGTAGAGATAAGAGAGTAGTTGGGCCTGCCTTGCCCCATTGCAAAGTACTTTCCTTTTTTTTGGCACTCAGCACCTGACAGTCATTCTAATCCTGGTTCCAGCATAGTACCTGTGAGCCAGATTGCTTCTGCTGCTGAAAGGGAGCTAGGCATATTTGTACTTCCCTTAGTCCCTCTTTCTTTGCTGGGACTAATGGTAATTGGTCTGCTTGCCAGCTGAATGGCTCAATGTGTTACACCCCCTTCACACAGCAATGTATCCTCAGGAACAAACATCCATCCTTTCGGTACACAGAGCAAGGCTGTGTGTTTAAAACCATCCTAAAAATCCTCACGTGAATACCATAGTACAAATGGTGTGTGACACGAGCAGCTGTTTTCTGTGGGCAGTCATCCATGTGTCTTCAGGCTGGGTTCAGAAAGGGTCAAACCCTGTGGCTGTGCTGTGTCTTCTCCTTCCAGGTGCACAATTTGCCAAGCTGCCCTGTGCTGAAGAATTTCCGACAGACAGTCGAGCGCCGATCTGTTGACTCCATGCTCTTCCTTCTGGATGACAGCTCAAGGTGATTGCCTGTATCCATGCCTCCAGCCTCAGGGGTTGTCTTACCCAGGCTGGATGTGCTACACCAGCTTATTGGAGCAGGCAGAAGCCCTTTCCAATCTGCTGCATTTCCCCACCAGAGGAGGCTACTGCCCCCCTCGTGAGGCTTGTGGCTCAGCCACTTCAGGGTGAAGTCCAGTGCCTTGAGTCAGTAATGTGAGTTAGAAACAAGGAGTTCATGCTGAGGAGGCCAGGATGTGGGCTTACATGCTGGTTTGGTTGACAGTCTCTGGGGAGCAGTACTAATGCACTGAGGCTGGCAGCAAAGGCCTCCATTGACATAGGTGTTTAAGTGAGCCTGTGTCAAAGGCAGAAGGGAAGAGGAAATGCTTCCAGCCCAAGCCCTGAAGGCTGCACAGCCAAGGGCTGCCCTTCCAGATGCACAAGTACAATCTGAATTCCAGCTTGGAAAGTTTATCCCAAGGGATGGTACCTGTGCAGCTGGGCTGAGAAGTCCTGGTGCTAGCGGAAAAGGTGATGCCAGGCCCTGCACACATGTGACTACTTGTGAAAGAATGTGCTGCTACATGCAGTTAATTGCCTCCTCCACAGTTGTTTCTAAAGGTTGGCTGAGTTGCTAGCCTAGCAGTTATCTTCCTTTCAGATTCATTTGCAGCTGCCATAATCACCAGCTCCTATCAGGTGATGGTATAGGACTGTGTTTTCCAATAGGGTAGTTGCCCTTAGTCTTTTCTTTAACATGTATTAGAGATCTCAGGTACTGAAAGACTGATTTCTCCCATTCCACAACACCCAGGAGCATCAGTCACACTGATCTTCCATTTCCACTGACATACTCATTTAGGTAGAGGGAGTTTCTTCCTACCAGAAGTTGTATGCAAATCATCTCTTTGTTCAATACAAGAATAAAAACTAATTTATAAATTATTGTTATGGATAGCCACCACCTTCTTGAATACTGCCTCTCCCCACCAAAGACCCCAACCACTTCAGTTGCTGTTTTGCAGTCAGCTACAATCATCTTCCAGAGCTGAAACCCATGCATCCAAAAATCAAAACTAGGGAAACAAAACAGCATAGAAAACAATCAAAGAGTTTCTAGATTTCCTTTTATGTGGGCCACACCTCATGAGACTGCTTGCTAACACTTCTCCCTTCCCAGTCTGCAATCACATTAGAGTGGTGACTGTGCAACCACTGAATTAAAAACCTTATTAATTGCATTTAATAGTTCTTAGCTATACTCCATACACATTATCAATTTGCAAAGAGAAAAGAGGGTCCCAGGTGTTCACACGTAATTATTTGAAAGTTTGAAAAATAGTAGATTTATTTCTGCTTCTTTTCCAGAGAAGTTCTTCAGATGAGTGTTGGTCTCCTCCTCAATACGTTACAGAAGAACATTAAAGCAGCAGTAAATCCCTCAACTCCATCTGAAAAGGCCAGGTACAGGGCAAAACTCCAATCATTCTAAATTCTGACTTGATGTCAGTGTCATGAGATATTTAATGTGCGGGATAAAGAGAACAAGTGCTACTGGCTATCCATGGAGGAACACAGCTGACATTCCAGGTCTGGGTTTTTCCTTTTGTTTTTCCAGAAAGCTCATTCTCTACGCTTCTCATGATTCCACTCTTATTCCTCTCCTGCTGGCACTGGGCACCTTTGATTACAAGTGGCCACCTTATGCTGCAGATGTGACCCTGGAACTGTATCAGGACCGGCAGTCCAAAGAGTGGTTTGTTCGCGTGCGTTACCGTGGGGAGGTAAGATCCCATGGGAAGTCCCTCGTACAGACCTTGGGCTCTTGGATTTATCATGCAGCCAAAAGCAACAGTGCACAATGTCCATGATTCTGTCTCTTTCCTTTTGCAGGAGAAAGTGGTGAGAGGATGTAGAGGAGGTCTCTGCCCACTTGAAGAATTTCTAAAAGTTCTTTCACAGTACTCAGTCAGTCCAGAGCAGTACAATAACCTGTGCTCCAAAACATAGAGGAATCGGCAAACTAACTCATGGTTTAGCTGTTTTAAATTAAAATTATTTTATTGCCACTATCTTTGACTATTCTTATTTGTATTTTTGCCAGCCTTCCCTATTCTGGAGGTATTTTAGATGAGGGGACTTTTTCCTACCAGACACAGGGTGGCACAGTGTCACTTTACACTGTTAGCACCAAGATGAAAGAAGCCACATTACGGAATGGCTCAAGTTTACTTCTGAGGTAACCACACAAAAGCCCAGAGATGCTAAAACAGCAAGGGAGAGAACAGACCATTTTAAATTGTCCCGCTGCTTCATGAATACGAGAGAAAACATCTCTCTTCCTCTATGCTGGGACTGTGGGATGAAGCCCAGCTTGCTCTGTGCTACCAGACTTGAAAGCTTTGACGTAACAATTGATTTTATGTTTGGCAAACTGCAGAAGCCATTGTGCCTTTCCCTTTCTTTTGTCATGTTGGAGGGTTGCTCTCTGCAGACAGATTAATCTCCCAAATTGCATAGCGTTGAGCTACCCCATCTTCTCGAGGGCATTTTTGTCCACAGAAAACATCTCCAAAAAGACAGAAAGCTCCCAAACCTCTTCCCTGCACTCCTGTTATGTGGAAATTCTGGAAATTATGGAAATTCTGCTGTGAATACGCAGAACAACCACAGTGGGCCAAGTACAAGAACAGGTAGGTACTCTTGGTGAACTCTGTTTAATGTGCTTTATTAAATAAGAAAGTCTGGGGAGCTGGCTGCTGTCGAGTTCAGCTTTGGGCAGCATTGCATCCATTTTGCACTTGCTGAAAGAGGAATACAACAGAATAGCCAACAGAAGTACTTCTAGCTCAGATGGTGACACTTTCTCCTGTAAGGCAATGCTAGGTATAACTATGTTGCTAAAATCATAGAATCACAGAATAGTTTGGGTTGGAAGGGACCATAAAGATCATCTCGTTCCAACCCCCCTGCCATGGGCAGGGACACCTTCCACTATCCCATGTTGCTCCAAGCCCCATCCAACCTGACCCTGGGCACTTCAAGGGATGAGGCATCCACAGCCTCTCCGAGCACTATGTTCCAGTGCTTCACCACCCCCAGCGTAAAGAATTTCTTCCTAATATCTAGCCTACATGTCTCCTCTTTTAGTTTAAAACTGTTACCCTTGTCCTATCACTATCTGTCCATGTAAAAAGTCACTCTCTCTTTTTTTATAAGCCCCATTTAGATACTGGAAGGCTGCTCTAAGGTCTTCTCTTCTCCAGGCTGAACAACCCCACCTCTCTCAGCCTGTCTTTATAGGAGAGGTGCTCCAGCCCTCTGATCATCTCTCTAGCCTCCTCTGGACTCATTTTCATGAGTCCACATCTTTCTTGTGCTGGGGACCCCAGAGCTGGACACAGTACTCCAGGTGGGGTCTCCTGAGAGCAGAGGGACAATCCTGTCCCTGAACCTGCTGCCCACACTTGAATTTCATGCAGCCCAGGATGCAGGTGGCTTTCTGGGCTGTGAGTGCACACTGTTGGCTCATGTCCAGCTTTTCTTCCACCAGAATTCTCAAGTGCTTCTCCACAGGGCTGCTCTGAATGAGTTCTTCTCCCAGTCTGTACTCATGTCTGGAATTGCCTCGACCCAGGTGCAGCACCTTGTACTGGGGCTTGTTGAATCTCATTAGGTTCTCATGGACCCACTTCTCAAGACTGTTCAGGTCCTTCTGTTGTGTCAACCGCACCATTTGGCTTCCTGTCCTCTGCAGAGTCGCTGACGGTTCGCTCAGTCTCTCTGTCTATATCATTGATAAAGATCTTTGTTTTTCAATCAGTAAATAAAACTTGGATCCTGACCTGCTTTCTTTGGGATAGGTAAAGGTTAAAATAGGGGGGGGCACTGATTGAAATGGCCCTGCAGTTTTGGTTCTGCGTTACCCCTTCTCACTCAGTGAAAACAGACTGCAGTGATGTTAATGGAATCATTGATAGATATGTGACTGGAGGCACTACAGCACCTTCTCCCTGAGAAGCGTGGGCTGAATTTACCTCTACTCTTCAATTAGCCTGCCCCCACCACAATTACATGTTGACACCACGCACAGTGAACAGAATAATTTGAATACTAAATACATTGCTGGAAGTCTCACTGAACTGCTATTAGAAGCTGTCAAAAAAGCAAATAAAACATTGTTATTTTCCATCAAGTTTTTATACAGCCTAAAACCATAATGCCATTAAATAAAAATCAATGGCCCTACCCTTGCTTAAGAACAGTGTGTTCTGCTTTAATCAAGCTCTCTCTTATGCACAGTTTCATGTATTTGGACAACAGTGATGAAAATATTAGGCATACAATTGCAAGTTATTTGTGAGGCATGGACTGCCTAGAAAAAGGCATCAGAAGCTTTGGCCATACCAGTAAACAAAGGGGAAATTCACATACCTTTTCTTAAATAATAACTAGGAACATCTCTCAGCAAAACTGACCAGCAACTAGGTTAAAAACTGCAACACAGCCAAGACCCGCAGCACTCAGCATTGCAAATTGTCCTGGTGCAGGTAAGATTGATACAGGACACTGCATTCACACTTAAAACATTCCTATTGCTCTAGGCAGACTAACATACATTTCAGTAACAGCAGAAGACCTCAGAAAAGCAGGTCAGCTTCCTGGCAGTGGTGAGGAAGAAGGCACGGCTGGTGACAGGCTACTTCATCATCATCTCTTAAGCGTTTCTGCAGTGCCCTCTCTGCTCTGCTCCAGCCTTATCCTTATCCTCAGCGTGGAAGTGGCTGGGCTGTGCATTGGTCCATCCCACTGAGCAATTCCAAGGTAGTTGTGGCCCAAAATACGAAGGAGGAATTATTTCTGACCACAACTAGTGTAAACAATCATTTCAGAAGAAGTTTCGTTGGACAGTTTTAATACCAAAGGACACAAGTCTAAGTGGGAAGTGCTGAACTGCAAACACAGCACAGAAAAGTCTTCTTGCATTTCTGAGAATATGGAATAAAAACTCCCAGAAATCAGCAATTTCCCAGTATCCCACACAAAACACGCATCACCTTTTCTCCTGCATCATTAACCATTTTTAGGTTAAGAATTACTACCAACTGGCACAGTGAAGTAGGCTCTGCTAAACACAGGCCTGTATCAAACATGGATCATTTCTCCTCGAGAAGTATCACAAGAGGGAACAGGTCTCAGCCAGCAGCCTGCCAAGGCATTCACCATCATGAGTGAAAGGCACCACCAATGAAATGCAGCCTTTCCTGCCACCTGAGTGAAAACCAGCATAGCAGACAGCATATCAAGCACCACAAAATTAAGCCCTGCGTATATTGTAATAATCCCAACAGTCTGGCACAAAAAATGCTGCATTTCTACTTACCCTCAGGACGAGTCAGGCACCCACATCTACTCTGCGGCAGGACACATGTATTGTACCAGAAGCATCACCAGCATTCAAATCCCAGCCAAGACTGCTCCAGATTAGATCCCCACATACTGGTCTGTCTTCCAAAATGCGATCCATTAGACATCACCAGGAGGTCAGGACTAAACTCATAAGGCTGGCTACTTGCTTGCCATCTTCTCTGGTAGACTAGCTAGCCCATGACACAGATAGAAAGCTCAAGTTTATTTTGACGGTGCTTAGAACTGCCAGTGTACTTCACAGATGACCTGATTGCAAGTCTACTAATTTAAAACAAACAGATTTCAAATATTTTAAACTTTTGATTTAGCAGGCGCATTATTTCGCGTTTCAGAAGTTCACCATCTGCTGGGTTTACCTTTTAAGTCTCTCCACACTCCGGCTGCGCAGCCATCTGGGATGAGATAATTTGAACAGCAGACTGTTTCCTCCCATGTTACTAGAGAGGAAGAGCAGCCAAGCATGTATGAATAAAGTCTATTTCATTCTTTCAAACAAAGGTGGAGGAGGATGATTTGAAAGTTAAAAAAAAAATAAAAAAAGGAGGTGGAGGGGAAGAAAACTAAAAATGGCAACCCCACTTTCCATCTTCAACTGTACCATGACTACCAGAGCTGAGTCAAAGCTACTATTGATAAGCAGGAGAGAACAGAGCCTGACTTACAGATCCTAAGGTGAATCTGCAAGGCTGGCAGCCAAAAAGCTTTTTCATTTTTGAAGCAGAAAGGGAAGAAGTGGAATCAAAGCAAAACAATGAAGTTCAGTCTACATCTACAGTCATTTTCCTGACTAAAGTCAGCTAAGACATTAGCATCTCTTGTTCATCTGCTGGTGCAAACCAGGCAACATCACTGAGGTTAAGTGCACCTACGTGGACTCAGGAGTGTCCACATGTTCTGCATTTTCTGTAGGAAAAATCTCACTAGATACCAAATGCCAGTATCCAGACAGACACAGAAGGAACTTTAATGACACAGCATCATTAAAAGGTATCCTTTTGGCATCCCTTGGCTTGGAAATAGTGAATCCCATATGCTAATTTTCCTAGAATAAGTCACAGCCACCTCAAATCCCTTGCTATTCAAAATACCTCAATAGGCATAGGAGGCACTGAGAAAGACCGGTTAAAAAAAAAAAAACAACTCCCTCCGGGTTATTTCTACATCGATCAAGAACTTTGTTTTGTTCAACATGGTAATAACAGTCAGGAGGGGTGGCAGAAGTGGCAACACTTAAAAAGGTGCATTGTGACAATTCCCATGCAAGTTCCTCAAAAGGAGCTGTGCAATCACTTAAAGAAGAGGTAATTCCGCTCCACAGAAATAACACTTAGTGTGTCATTGTCAGCTCCTTCTAAAATCTTGACAAGCCCGTGCTTCAGGCACGCTGCCTGTCTTGTCAGAGGGAAGCACCACAACATACATCCTACACTTTGTCAAAAGAGTAATTCTCACCCAAAATCATCGTAAATTTGCATGACAGCACAAAGGTGAATTTGGAAGCAGGCAACAGAAGGCTCTGAGGCTTGCGTGCCTCCAACAGTGCACGGCTTCACTCATTTTATAACACCAGCAAAAGTTTGGTAAACTGGCCACTGAGAGGAATTCTTTTCCCACCTGTTAAGGATCAGTTAACTCTCAAAAATTCTCACACACAAGCATGTTAAAAATATTCATTCTCCACATGATGTTTCACACTAATGACCAGCCCTTTGAGGTAACTACTCCTTGAAATAATTTCAGGTAATGGTAAATGGAAGGAAGAACAGATTACATACTCCATATATAGTGCTGGGGGACCAGAGAGTAAGCAGCCACAGAGCCCACACCCTGCCCTAGAGATCCACATCTGGCTCATCCTGGTCTTCTCCAGGAGCAAAGCTCAAGTCCCAATCCAGGTTTTGTCATCCAGCCTTTCACTCCTCATAGGCAAGACCATAAAACCTTCTTGTTGAAATCCTCTCAAAAGGCAAGTTTGAAAAGACAGGGGATTAGGAAGCAATCGATGAGAACCGCAGCAAAGCAACAATTTACTCAGCAGGGTTGTCTTGATAAAAATCTGCTTACTGACAATTTCTCTCTCAGCTTTGTTATTTAAGTTCATCCATTCCCCACTCCCTCAGGCTCTCAGTGCTGGCAGTCAGAGACCTAACCCAATCCAAAGATCCCAGGGGGACACACAACGCCAGTGCCCTGCACAGCACTGGACTCCAGAGCTCGGCAGACAGACGCTGCTGCTTAGGGAGAGCTCAAAACCACGTACCTTGTAGTGCTGCAAACATTCTCCAGGAGGAAGTGACAGAGACAACAAGTTTCATCTATTCCTTGACCCTCAACAAATTGAGGAAGTCTGTAACTATTGTCCCTGGGGTGTTCTGAAATAAGACCTCTCTCCAAGAGAAAACAAGCTCAGTTCAGGATTAAGTGAATAGAACTGCCTTGCAAGGAGCACGCAGCTGCCTTCAGACCAGACTTTTAGGAGCTGCCAAAGCTTACCCCACCTGGCCTCTAGCCTCACTGTGATCACAAGGAAGAGCAAACAGACATCTGGCCAGCTGTTTGACGTACACAGAAACAACCTGACTGGACAAAGAAGACAGTTCATTTTTGTAAGAAACAATATATTTTATTTTTCTGACACCACAGCCCTGGCGAGTGGTTTTGTACCAAATTTAATGGAGGTTACACAGAACGTTTTACGCTGGGGAGAAAAAAAAAATAACCACAAAAAAAATCCTGGATAACTTTTAGTGTCTGTTCCACTCCCACATTAATAAAATCACTTGGGGTTTCTAAGAAAAGGAGAATAGGAAACAGTGAGAGACTACTGTAGGATGTAACAGTGTCCAAGTCCAGCCCCTTCCTAAAAGTGGGAAGAGTCCCCACATGAGGAGAGGCTCTCCTAGATTTACTCCCCAAAATAACACAATGTATTGCAGCTGCCATAGGAGGAGACAGAAGGGGATGGAGAGAGAGAAGCCTATTTAATAAAGAGTGGGAGGGAGAGACAGAAGGTGCTGGACAGCACGCCATAATTTGAAAAATATGTCCTTAACTTATTATTTATTTCTTTTAAAAGATTCCCCTCACTGAACTTAAGTTCCTTTTTGTGCTTTTCATTAATACTCTGCTCTGAGGTCGTAGTTTGGTTTTTCTATACATTGGAGTTGAAGGAAAATAGTCCGAAGTTCTGAAGATGGATTCTCCGCCTAAAGTAAACAGCCTAGAATCCCATTCTCCTCTCACCCCAAAGACTAAAGTCTCTGCTAAAATCCCTTTTACAATATAGTACAGTACACAAAAAACCCCAAAAATAACCGAGAGTCCTGGGAGAAGCCAGTCCGAAGGACGTAAACATACAGAGAATGGTGCAACTTGTGACAAATGGCAATTCTCAAAATACAGCTACAGATTCTCAAAGCAGGTGCCGTCACGGGATACCCAAGTCCACAAAAATAATTTTTAAAAAATAAATCTTAAAAAAAAAACAACCTGTTAAAATGAATAATTTTTTTTTCAGGTAATTCCATACATTCGAGATTTCCCAAAGCGTCCTCTGGTCTCTTTTTCACCTATTGCATGGCCAAACTGTACTCCTGAAGCTCCCAAAAAAGCCCTCAGGACTTGGAATCTCATCTTGACAAGGATCAGAACATCCAGTCTTACGGTAGCAGCTTAAAACATCATGTTCCCTGGGTTTCCAGGGCCTTGGCTAAATCCTCCCATGCCAACGTCAGCAGCCATACCTCGGGGCCTCATCTGGGGGGGAATCATGATGTTTTGTTGGGGTCCCATCATGCCCTGCATTGACATCATCATCCCGGGTGACCCCACGGGGCCCGGGTGGCTGTACAGCCCCGCGGGGGCTCGGTCCTTGCCCGGGATCATGCCCACGGCGGCCACGGGGTTGCTCATGAGCGCGGGCTGGCCGGGCATCGCCGTCTGTGCTGGTGACATCATGCGGTGGTGCGGCCCCATCATGCCCTGCTGCAGGAAGGCAGGCGGTCTCATCGGGTTGTGGCCCGGCATGGATGGAGCCGTCCCAAGGGGGATATCCGGAGTTCCCACCGGCCCGGGGCCTCCCATGCCAGGCAATGTTAGTCCCATCCTCGGGGTCTGCTCTCCTATCATCCCCTGCATGTGGGAGAAGCCAGGCCCGGGACCCTGCGGCTGTTTGCGGCCTGGCACCTCCCCACGAGGGAAATACTGTAGTGTCTGGCTAGGCTTCTCCGAAGGGATAATCCTGGACAGGTCAAACTCGGGTATTCCCGTGGCTCCAGGACGGATCACCTCCTGCAGCTCTGGATCAGTGAAAACCGAAGGCATATTGTTTCCAAGAACAGTGAAGGAGTCTGGACCGCCAGGGCCTCCAGTCTTGCAAAGTGCTGGATCTGTCGAACTTTGGGGCAGGTTGGTAGGACGCCCCAGAGGTCCTTCTCCGTGGAAGCCCATTCCCGCTGGGAAGTTGCCTTGTCCGCCGCTGGGCCCGTTGTGTGGAAATGGCACCTGCTGTGGAGGGGACTGTACGGGAGGGAAGCCCTGTGGGAAGCCCAGGCGTCCTTGAGGTACCATTGGAGACTCCTGGGAACCATGCCCCATCATCGGGTTGTGTGACATCAGGCCGGGTCCCACGGGGACCCCATGAGGAGGTATATTGGGTCCCATAGCATTTGGAGAGGGCATCTGGTTGTTATGGGAAAGAGGCTGGGTCATTCCCATTGGGCTAAGGGTTGGCATTGGACCCACTGGGTTTGGACCTGAAATTCGAGGATTCTGAGAATTAATGCCCATTCCTAGGGAAGAAATAAGGAATCACATTTAGACAGCAGCCAGTAATAACCAATAAAGCTATCAGAGAGCTTTCTGCAAAGTTACCACGTCTGCACACACACAAAAAAATCAGTGCTAGTAAAAAAACCACCAGGAGTTGCTCTGAAAAGTGTTATTTTAACCAGAAGTTTGATGGCACCTGAGCAGCTGTTTCCCTGAGATTGTCAGTGCCCTATCAAACAGCGACTAAAGCCTGCTCCATAAGTAGGATCTCAATCCAACCCATACCTTTACTACCTCCCTGGCAGTCTAGATGATACAGGCAGTAACAGTTATAGTGACAGATTATCAGCATATGGACACTTGTCCACTGGGAAGTGACTGAATCTCCTTTCAAAACTCATGCAGCGATAAATCAGGTAACACTTGTAAGACTAGGAGGCAGCAATCAATGAGGTTAATGAGTTATTATCATGAACTTATTCAATTAGCCAGCTTCCCCAGATATATTCAGCCACTCTGATCGTTACTGTGTGAAACACAAGGCAAAGCTACAGGTAAGCTCAGCAAGAACCCATTACCAATTGCCACTCTCATGAAACATCCACTCATTCCTTCTTTCAGCTGTTAATTCATTTGGGTAGAGGGGCTACAGCCTACTCTTGTATTAAATATGTACCCATGAACATGAAGCCATCAGCAGCGACCAGATTTCTCATATAAACATGCTCACCCACAAGACACACCCAAAAGGACAATGTTTTACTTTACTTTTCCTTTAACTCTTTCAGGCAGGGACCTGGACAGTTCCCCTCAGTCCTGGCTGAGGTCACCTGCCATTACACATTCCCTATACGAGAAGATGTATGTTTTCAGAAAGAGTTCTAACGCTCTCTTCCATTAAAAAGGCAATCCACAAAGCCCAGGAATACACCTGATGATTCAGTGTAAAAAAAAAAAAAAAACAAAAAAACCACAAAACAATCCCCCAAAAAACAGTGAGGCTTCTATGACTCTGCCTTAAGAGGTATGGTTTCTTCTGGATAAGAGTCTGACCCTTATTCCCATGAGCAGCCTTCACTCACACAACCAATTCCAGTCTGCCTGAGTGGAAATATCCCCCATACATAATGGTTTTTCAGATCAGACGCTTTCTGGACAGAAAAAAAACAAACAGCTGCAAGGAGAATTTCCATCTCTGCATTTCAGAGAACTGCAACTGCCTTCCTCAAAAACAACCCATGGCTATATATTCCTCAAGTTTTTTCCCCTCTCACCACCTTCATTTGATGAAGTTTCCATGAAGATCACCCTCACTGTACTGCCTGATACCTTGTGCTTATGTCTCTTTGATTTTCTTACCTGGTACACTGTTCATAGGTGGCAAGTTTGGGGAGCGTGCTGGAGGGGAGTCATCATCCGAGCTGGCCACAGTTTTGATGGCATCATGATAGAGCGGTGTAGAGCTCGGCATGGCAAATTTGGACATCCTGGACATCATAATGGACAGGGGATTCTGGGAGAGGGTTGGCTCTGGAGGCATTGTGTAAGGACTGCTAGAGGGAAGATTTCCAGGGAGAGTCACAGGAGCAGACTGGCTGACTGTGGAAGGAGGTGGACCACCTTAGGAAACAAGGAAAAAGAGAGAAAGAAACAGCTTAATTTTTCATCCTTCTTACTGTTTCCCTTAAATCCAACTCTTCTACCCTAGAAATCTCAAAACCTGGAAATCTTTTTTACTGCAAGACTTTACAGGACTAATGTAGTCAATGCCTGTGAGAGGTAACCAGAAGAATAAGCCCATTGGTCAAGTTGGTTAACATCTGTTATCCTACTGGAAAACACTCCTACTGGAACTATCTTGAGCCTCTACAAATCCACATGAAGAATTACCAGTTTAGTCTGAAAATTTTACTATTCAGTTTCCATATACAGAAGACAGACTTAGGTCCCAGGGTTAGCCATAAAAATCAAAATCTATAATCAATTAATTGCTCCTGCATCCACCAAATGTCAACTACAACTCCTTGCCCTTTTTCTTTAGGAGGCATCAAGCAGGCACAAAAGACACAGGCAGCACAAGGCAAGCTGTAGCAGACATTATGCTGAGACACACAAGCACATTTCTGACAAACTGCATGAGGAGCTACAACTCCCTGTTTATGTTTCATTACATGTTTCATACACACATATTAGCTGCTTATTCCAGTTAAAGAAGCATTCTCTGCATCTATTATCTTAACATCAACCTTTGCTCTCCCCAAACTAGAAGCAATTGCACTGCCAATCTCCTTTGTTCTTCACTGATGAATTCCACAAAACCCAGACCAGTGTGAAGGAAAGATGCTATACCGAAGTTGTGCTCTCACTGAAAATTCACTGCACGTTCCTCAGCCCTTCCCAACCGAAAAAGGAAAGGAGAATAGAGAATACAAAAATTCTGCAATGCCAAAACACTCATGCTTTGGAAGAGCTGCATATGAAAGCATTCATTAAGCAACACTTCACACAGATTTCACAGATTATTCTGAGCTGGAAGAGACCCACAAGGCACTCTGTAAGGCACAGACTAAAGCACCAGGTTTTGACTTGTAGGCAGCTGGGCTCACCACACACACTAACACCCAGGCTGCCTTCCTGAGCACAGAGCCAGCCTGCAATCCCGTGGTTTACCCTCACCACCGGCATATCCCAATCCCAATCCCGGTCGTCACTGCGCCATTACCCACAGCAGCACTAGAGGGCAACGTGGGCAAAGGGCTCCTCTCGCTCTCCCAGCCAGAGCTTCCCGATCAGGAAGGCCTCCCAGGGCTGTGAATGCCTGGACAGAGGGGTGAGTGTGCTGCGAGGTGAGCTCCGGGAAGGTGAGGACAGAGGCGTGGCAACACCTGGAGCCCGAGGTCCCAGGCATGGCACGGCTCAGCACACAACCGAATGCTATGTATGTCAGTGGTTAGATCCCTCCAAAATGTTTGAAGCCTGAGAACGTGAAGCATGACTTCCTCTGTAAACCTAGAAAGCACCAACCATACCTGAACCATGCCTAGATACAGGGCTGGCTAACTGCTCAGCATGTCTTTGTAGAAGCCTTTTATCTCAAAGAGTTTTCATAACATAAGCAGGATCTTCACAAAGCTACGATCACCATGAGCTACGGCAGAACAGCCAGATCCTTCCTCCAAGGATACGTTTCTCCCATCAACTTTCTACACCTTTTCCACACCTCTTGACCCCACACTTTTGCTTTTATGTCCTCTGAGTGATCAGCCCTCGGCTTGACACATGAGAGGCAGCATACACACCCACAAACAGAACAGGAGGAAAAGCCCTTGCCCTCCACTTGCATAGCCCCCCACCCCATCCTCAAACCAGCAAATGCCCATCCAGCCTCTGCCCTGCTGAGAGAACCCTTCTCCCTCCCTTGCTGCACGACAACCAAAGCACCAAACCCGGCTACTGGAGGCAGCACTCACCTGACTCCACATTCCCCAGCATGGCTGGAGAAGACATGGTCAGAGACGCCTTGTGGTTCGGGGGAATCCCGGGGCTCTGCAAAGGAGGCTTTGGAGATGAAGTCCATCCAGGAGAAGGTGCGGGGAGAGACGGAGACTTGAGGTGGACAGGAGAAGCAGCAGCAGACCCCAAGACAGGGGGGGACTTGATGGAGGCAGCGGCAGCTGCGGCAGTGGGGCCTGCGAGCATTCCTGCCAGCTGGGAGGGCGTCTGGGGGGACTTGAGGTTCCCCGAGGGAGACCCCATCATGGGAGACTGGACCTGGCGCATTGTGGGGGACTTCAGGGGGTTGATTCCCGGCGAATGCACCTGACCAGCTGCGGAGATATCCAAGGGCTTGCGGCCGAGGCTGCGCTGCGCAGGGGGAGCAGTGTTGAGGCTATTGGGGTTACTGGTGGGATTGAGAGGTAGTGGCGGCATGTGGCTGAGCCGGTTGTTAGTCCTTTGGTCAGGCCCGATCTGTTCTCTGAGATTCCGGAGACCGACTCCTGGGCCCTGAGACATGGGAAGGAAAGGCCTGGGACCCATGCCATACTCCTGCTGTGGGTGTTCCCCAAACGGCAGCGGCACCATTTTCTGCTGAGAGGAGAGCATCTCCGAGACACCAGGGCGCAGCTTCATCATCTCTTCCGGCCCGACTCCTGCCTCCCTCAGCTTCTGAGGGACCAGGGGTGGGTTGGAGCCCATGCTGACATTCATGCCCATGTCTCCCTTCATGCTGCCAGGACCCATCCCAAACTCCAGCTCCCTGCTAGAGGCCATTTGTGGGGGTATTCCTTTTGGGAAGTCCCCCCTAGAAGGGCTCATCGGTCCTTCTACTGGCATGCGAGGGAAGATGGGGTTGTTCCCAGGCTCCATGTGTCTCTGGGAGGGCATCATTCTGTTTATCTCCATGCCAGGCCTGATGCCTTCCATGTTCAGGCCAGGAGGAAGGCCCATCTGTTTCTCAGCCAGCTGCTGCTGATAGAGCTCTTCGGGCAGGCCCTGTGGATTGGGAAACCGCTCCCCTCGGCCAGGGCCGCTGAAGACACCCTGGCCAGGAGGAAAGTTTCGGCCATCTGGGATTTTTGGCACATCATCTGGCCAAGTAACTCCTGAAAGCCCAGGCCGTGAGGCGGGATTCGGGACACTGGGGCCCTCCATCTCAGGGTTCATCATTCCTGCAAAACCAGGCAGGCGCATCTGGCTCCCGGGCACATTGGGATGAGGGGCCATGCCCCTGGGGGGCAGAGAGTGTGACATGTTCATGCCTTCAGGGAAGGGCTCTGGACCCCCAGGACCCCAGCCCTCACCAGGGGTCATCTGGTAGGGAGGGGGAGGACCTCGGACCACCCCACGAGGCCCGTGCTGGTGGACCATCATGTCCTGCAGGGAACACTGCTGCACAACCACCTGCTCTTGCTTTCTTCTCTTCTCCTCATAAAACTCCTGCTGCAGCTTGAGCCAGGCCACCTGCTCAGGAGTCATATGGTCCAGGTGGTCTGGGCCTATGGGTCCTGACTGGGAGTTCATTGGTGGTGGCCCCATTTCATCTGGGGAAAAAGGCATGTCCCTGTGTCCTTGAGGGCCAAACGGAGCCCCTCCATCTGTCCGAGATCCTGACCCTTTGCCTAAACTTTGGGATTGAGCCATCATAGCCTGTATCGGCCCTTCAGGTTTCTTTTGGGGACCATCCAGCACCCCAGCATTTGGGGGTGGCCCCCCACTTTGCCCTCCAGCAAACTCCTTCTCGTCAGGAAAGAGCATGCGCTGTATGTCTCTCAGGGTCTGCAAAGAGCGCTCTCGATGCTCCAGCTGCTCCTGTGACAGTCCATCTGGATTCTCGCCCAAATTGGATGGGTCCCCACCAGACACCTGCTGGGGAGGACCTTTGGGGTCTGCAGCAGAGCTATTGCTACCTTGGGAAACCGGGCTAACCGCTCGATTATTTGGGGTCGAACTCTGCCCAAATCCTTCTGTCTGCAACGGGGTAGAGTTGGCAGGGCTGCCCACAGACATCACTTTGCTTTCCACGCTGGGACTGTCCTGATCTATGGGACACGGGGGGCCAGTGGATTTGGATACCGGTGCTGACACGGGTGGAGTCGGCTGCACTTTGGCGTTCTGGGGCGGGTTCTGGTCCTGGGCAGCGGGGGGCTGGGGCTGCGGAAGGGGCTTGGGTTCAGTCCGAAGTGCAGTGATCTGGGGGTTCTGCAAGAGAAAGCCACACATTGTCACGTGCTGTTCTCACAGCCGTGTCACATAAGCAGCAGTGCAAACAAAAATTGCCCAGCCTCAGCCACACCAGCCCAAACTTTGCAGGGAAGGGTAGCCTTCATGCAGCTATTACACAACAGCCTCTTGGCCATGGAGAAACCTATTTTGCTCAAGGCATTACTGCAGAAACCCCTTTCTTCTGTGCTAGATCTGCATGAGCAATGGGTTGGAAATATACTACCCAAATACTGCAAGACTCAAACTCTCCTTTGGATGACCCAAGACATTTATATGCAGAAGATTTGAACAAAAACTGTTTGTCTTCCTAAAATTTATTTCAGAGCGCAAATAATCATCTATCTCTCTGAATCACACACAAGAACATTTACCATTTCCCCTTCCCACCCACATGCAGGTATTCCCTACCAAGGGTACAGTGTTTCGTTCCGCCTTGCTGTTTGAGATGTTCTGGATATGAAAGGACACAATGGTTTCCACCTGCCCCTTCAGCACAGCTTCTGCAGCCCTGCAAAGACAGACAAGCAGATGCACATATCCAGTTGAAGCTGAGAATCAATTTTTCTTAACTGGTCTCCCTTCTATCTTTCACCTGGCAGAAGGGAGAAAGACTTAACCACACATATTTCACTCCAGATGAGTAGCAACAGAAAAATGCTTACATCTACAAACTCATCAGCATTCAGGGTTCCTGTCTCAGTTTAGGCCATCCTGGCTGCTAATGGATTGCAAAACATCTACCACCATTTGCAAGAAAAAACCAAAGATCTCCATACCTCAGAGCAATAAGCAGAGGAAAAGAAAGTAGGGACATTCTCCACTACAGCCCCTTCAACAATCCCAAAACAATGACTTTTTGCTACTTGATGCAGAAAGTGCCCTTAGTAGTCTCTTAAAATGGAGCACAAATATAAGTCCTGCTCCCTGAAGACATTCAAGCATCTACCTACTTACTTGTTGGCCATCTCAGTAGAAAAGACGTAAACCACTTTGGATGGAGTCTTCTGCCCGCTTGCTGGCTCCAAAGTGGCAGTCAGACCATGGGAAGGTGTGGAAGACCTAGGGACTGAAGCATTTGAAGGAGTCATGGAGTGTGGTGTGTGCTGAGACTCTTGGGACTTCACGTGATCAGCAGAATTGCAGTCTAGAAGGGGAGAAAGAGGAAAAGAGAGGAATTACTACCTTGGGAGCTCTTTGGAAACCATTTCTGGAAACTGATCAGTTTTTTCTCCTCTGAAATTTCCTACTTCTTCCTCAAGCAACAATAAAGGCAATTCTATTATACCATGCAACTCTCCTCTAATGCCATGGTAGCTTTCAGGCACCACTGGGAGAAAGTTCATCTTGTCCCTTTTCAAGGCAAGTGGCAGTTCCCAGAGCCAATCCCTTTGAATTCTCTAACAGCCACATAAAAAAGTACAAAAACTACACACTAAAATGAACAAATATGTCTGCATCCAAGAAGAACACTCTCGCAAAACTTCACTTTTTTCTTTTTCCCTTTGCCAACTTATCCAGGTGACCTAGCAAATGGACAACAAAGGCAAGATGGACAACTGCACATCTAGTGTGGTTTTGCACTGCCTCATAGAAGCAATGTTGAAGGCAGGAACAGAACACAGAAATCCCAACTCTCTGGCTTGTGTTACCAGCTAGGGTACTACAGGTTATGTATCCGTGTTGACAAAACAGACTAGCATATTGTTCAAAACCCGCTATAACAGAGCAGTTCCTGAAAGGCCAAAGGCCAGAAGGAGACCAACAGGTTGCACTTGTACTTTCAAATCCTCTGGGGGAGTTTCAGAGTTACAAAGGAACTTTCCCACCAGTGTCAGGTCTGCACTCTGAGCATGAACAAGATATTTGCCAATGCCAGCTATGACAACCTCTCTTCTTCACCTGCCCTCCAGACATTTAGACTTCACTGGAGGGAACTTACAGAACCCCAGACAAATAAATGTTTTGCTAACACTTGCACAGCACTTCTCCACCTCACAAAGGATTCAGACTAATTGTCTGCACTTGCACACAAATCCTAGCGAACATACCTTTGATTTCAGAGTCATCATTAGGAGTCCCAGCTTCCCTCTGTTCAAAAGAGTCTGCTGAAATGCTCCTCTCTCTCTTCCCCTTCCCCTTGGCACCATTTCCAGCCCCATTCTTCAGCCCCATGCTCCCACCTGGGCCAGGGAGCACTTTGGGGGTGTGACCTCCACTTTTGGGGTCACAGGGAGAGGGCTGGGATTGGCTGGTGGAGCCCCCTTGTTTGCCTTGGTTGGAAAATTTGGAATCCAGCTGAGGGTTGCCAGACGGGGACATCACTGTAGGGGGTCGGACCATCACCTCCTGCTTTGATTTGGGGCTACAGGGGACAGAGGGAACAAAAAAAGGAAAAAAAAAAGTGAAAAATCACACCATTCATTAATCCAGCCCTGTAGGAACAGATTAGAGTGAAGCAGAAACAACCACTGTCACCTTGTAAGCTAAGACAATTGCTGACAAATAAAAAATGCCTGCAAGCTTAGAGTCATGCAGGTGATTTTTGAACATGCCCTGAAAGGGTTATTATCCAAGATGGGATCTCATTGCTCAAGAAGGCACCAGGGCAAACCACAGACCTGCCAGATCCCAGAAACTGCTGTCACATGAGGACCCACCTCTGGCGCTTCTGTCAATAAAGACAACGGTTTCTATGTGCACAGAGAAGCGCCTCACACCAAGACCAGCTCAGAGTAAACAAACAAGGCACAATAAAGTTCACCTCACCATGCTCCTGGACCCCAGCTATATGCTGCAGCTCTGCTCAGAGCAGACCCCCACCCCCTCCCTTGCACCTCCCTATCCAGTTCTACAGGGAGCACAAGGAAAACCCAGCATTACTGCAGCATTCGTCATACATTGGGGCGAGCTGCCAGGAAAACACAAACCTCTGACCGTGAAAACAATTAAACCAGCTACAACCTGCCTGTGAATAAGGAAAGAGAAGGATACCATCTCCAAGCACACTCCTGCAAAATGGGGCAGATGGAGCTTCCTTAATTTGCCAAAGCAGATGCAGAGTCTTTCCTTCCTTCTTCCATCCAGCAAATTGCATCCTAAAAATATTTTGCCGCTCTGGGTTTAACAGACATATTAGCCATCCCTTCCTCCTCACCCTCCACTTGCTTCTCTGCTATCGGATCTTCTACATTGTGTTTTCCCATCACCACTATCACTTCCAACAGGCAGCACTTCCTACCATCCTCACTGTGGGACTCACACAAGCTGTTTCCTCCTTAGGAGAGACATCTGACTCAGAAGCATTCCCTCTGAAATACTCCTAAGCTCCAGATGACCTCTCCGAGTAAATAATCAAACCCAAGGATGCTGTCAATCAGAACATTCTAAGTCCCTGGACACTGCTTCGCTTCCATATTCTTCCCCTTCCAGATTAGTGGAGGAGAGATGCTGACCTGGTGCACTGGCAGGTGACTGACGCAGGGGATCTCAGTGCTCAGCACATCAGTTCTCCAGGCTGTTCAGGCCAAGAATATGGAGGAAGCATTTTGTGTGAAAATACAGGCAGAGAGACCTTCTGCTGCCCAACTACCCCTTGGGAAATAGATAATTAGAAGAGGAGGAAAGGCAAAAAAAAGAAAGATAGAAATGGCACGTTTACTCTCCTACAGACTGTTGAGGCACATAATGGGAAAGGAGGAGGGCTCAAGGAATGCAGAATCCACAGCTTTCAGCTCATCCTGAGCCTTACAAATGTGGAGAGCAGTCAGCACTGTGCTCAGGCACTCAGCGGGTCCGATGGGAGCGCAAAGGAGGACCAGTGGAGCACACTGCACCAGTCCTTGGGCTAATTCAGCAGCAGAGCAGGGATGGCAATGTGCACCAGCCCAGAGCAGCTGACTGCGGGCTCTCCTCCTTACCTCTGTGTGTTGCCTGATGGGGAGTTCCTCACTTTGGGGTTACTGGAATGCATTGACAGAAATCCTGAGCTCACAGTCTCACACACACGCAGATGGGCTCTCGTCAAGTTCCCCTGGGGAGTGTGCCGCCAGAGGCAGTGTCGAAGCGCTTCCTGCCACCCGCTTCTCTCAGTGCTGGCTGTCTGCTTGCCTTTTTTCTCTTTGCTCCTCGCTGGTTTTGCACTGGGTGCTTCCCTCCTGCAGCTCCAGCATTCTCTAGACGCGTGCCTCCTGCTGCCCAGGGGAAGTCTCGCATCTCCAGGGCACACTGCAAACCCACCCCACAAGAAGAGAACAGAAAACCAGTGAGGAACTTCCCAGGCAGATGTGTCTGGTGTAAGGCAGTATATGGAAACTCTTCCCCCATCCCCGAGAAGACACAGGAGAAGAGCTTTCAGATGGATGTGTATTTCAGCCCAGTGGCAGCCCTGCCTGGCTATTCAGTTAACAGGCAGTGAGGCCATTTCCCTTTGTCCAAAGCAAATCATTCTGGAGTCAACAAAACAGGGAAGCACCTTGTATCTGAACACTTTGATTCTGCATCTGTGCTCAGCTTAAAGACACCTCACAGCAAGTCAGTAGAAAGCCAAAACTGCAAATCCCCAACATTACTTAGCTACCCAGAACTCCCCTTTGAATGGCTGTAATCTGATATTTCTTAAGAACATAAACTCTGCTTAAATCGTTTGTCTCCTTGGTCCAATATACCAAGACATATGCTCAATGACGTGTGCCAAGGGTTACACAATGGGAGAAAAATAAAACATCTTTCTGACCACCTGTAAGCTACCAGCTATGTGTGATTAGTCTAAAAGCACCAGGGGTTAGTCACACATCACATCTATTAGAAAGGCCAAAAAAGCACTAGAGAAGTACCCATCTCAGTTTGCTCAGGAACACTCTGCAGACCACTGAGGCTTTAAAAAAAACCAAAACCAAACAAACTACCAAAAAAGGAAAGAAAAAAGAGAAGAAAAGCACTTCTTGAGCTTCTTTCTAAGAAACAATATGCATGACACAGGCAATAAGGCACATAAAACTGTTTCTGGAGGAGGAAACTATTGAACATCACTGTTTACGTGCTTTGGGCTAAATAATTTTGGAACAAATTTCTGTCTTGTTTATGTTTCAACAAAATCTCTCCTGTTCATCTCACCTACTCAGATGCAAATCCACTTAATTTAGAATCTAACCAAGATTTATTGTTAATGTATTAAGCATTGCTAGTTAAATATTATTCAAATGTAAATATTCCCGATATTCCTTCTCAGCACCAAAGAAGTAGTTTCTTCCTGTGTGTATCGAATGAAGCAAACTAAATCTTACCAGAATGGGAATGTCTTGAATTTTATAAAGAAACTACTGTTCAAATTGCATTTCAGAAACAAAAATTGGCTTGCTTATGTGCTGACACCAGAAGATTAATAAACATGGGCACTCTATGACCACCTCTGGCCAAGGAAAGTTAACAGCAACTTGTAGTACTGAGCACCACGGTTTTCCAGTTCCCCAAATTTATATAGTTGAGGCTGTGAGGCTGTGCCGTTACACATTTTAGTGACTTTGCACTGCTGTATGTTAACATGACAGTGATCCACACTGCAGCAATTCCATGAAGCTCTGCATCATCTCAAAAAAATCTCCTCTATACCACATGACTTTTCATGAGCCAGAGAAGCCCTCCTGCTCCCTATTCTCACCTCCACTGTGCAGCACAAACTTATTAATGTGGGGAATGTTTCTGCAATAAATGTCTCATTTTAAACACCTCTCACCAGGCACAATCAGATTAACTCCTGTCTGAGCCACGCACTCCAGAGGTCCTACAAACCTCTCTGGGACTATTAGCTGGTTATCCCACTGATTTTGAGGGCAATATTGGAGTTATCCTATCATTATTGTTATTTATTATCAAGCAGCAATTGGAGCTGGTGCTATATAGACGAGAGAGAACCTCTTCACACATATCTAAACTGTATCATCTTTGCATGCAAATTTGGCTCCAATGTCTGTTTTGACAACAAAACTGAAACATTATCAACAGCATCCAACTCTGCTTTTCAAGAGATTGATAAATCTGTAAAATTCAGTGGAACTCAGTGATACTTCAGGGTTCTCACTTGAGGTGAAAGTGTGACTGAAAATACAGCGAATTCCAGGGGGAAAAAAAAAAAAGGCGTAACAGCATTAAAGTGAGCAGACCTTGACGCTTATGGGAGGACATAGATGCCTGCATGATGAACTTAAGTATTTTAGTTGTTTCAGCCTCTGCTTTTCTATTTGGATATTTATGCATTATGTTACCTTTTATTACAAGATGAGAATTGCCTCAGACTCCCAGTCTTGCATGGTGCAATGAAAAAACATGAAGAGAAGAATCATCACACAGGCTACATGGTATTTCTGACATCAACAAACTTTCAAGGACTTCACCCAGGGGCGGGGGGGAAAACCCTCCAATTTTTTAACCCTACTTTTTTATTATTCTATATACACATATCTTCCATCTATTAGAACTGATGCACTTTGCAAGGAAACTGTATTTTCCAATCTCAGTTTAAATTTCTTCTTACCAGAGAGAGCTATAAAGGATACATCAATATATTCATTGGTGGAACAACAGCAACTCAACTTCCTCAGCTTCTTATTTCTGCACACCGGGAATGTACAATCTTTTATAATGTGAAATGCAATGTCTCGTGATTTTTCTCAATGCACTTCTAACATATGTATGTCTGGGAATCTGGGGTTCAATAATGGAAAAACTCTAGAGAAATGTATTTTTGCAGCTGTAGTCTGCCTGCCATAGCGAAGCCTTTATCATTGCTCTGAAATTACAGGTAGGGTCACTGATAGTGAATGGTCAAACCACTTTAAGACATTTTGGCAAGCTACATCCAAGGCTGTATTTTCAGGATTGCTTTAAGGTATGCCAGGCAACGGCTGCAGGTTAAAGGGATGGTTCAATGGCTACTCATTCTCACCACCTCTCTCCTGACCACATCAGGGAAAGATCTGAATGGGAACTAACCCAAGGGAAACAACAGAAATCCCTATTCAGCTGGATTCGCCCCCTGATCTGCTTGATCATGTAACTACATCAGTGCCATTGCAAGCTCAAAGGAGGAGGTGAGAACAGGTGAAAATGTAGCCTCACCCCACTTGGCTGCAGCCTACAATTTGGATGGCTTAAGATGACTTCAAACCTCAATTCCAAAGACAAAAGAGATGGATCTGCACCAGCGGAGATATGATAGGTCCTCGCCTTTCTCACAAGTAGCTTACCAAGACCCCTGGTGTCACGACACGGCAGTACTCATCGTGGAGGCCATGAGTTGCAAACCACTTGTCTCACAAGAAACGATCACCTGGAAAAGAAGAGAGAGGAAAAGTTTCACCAAGAAGAACACACAGCCAAAGCCAAGCTGTGTGCCCCTTCCATGCATCCAGACACAGAAGCAGAGGAATCACAACTTGCTCTGAACCAACGACAAGGGGAAGCCTCTGCTCACACTGGCAAGATTTGTCAGCACCCAAAAAGCCACCATTAGACTGAATGAATCTGAGGATCTGTGCTGCCCATGGAGGGGAAATAGGTCAGACCTGCTTTAGCACTCCCACATTTCAGCCAGCTTGATTCCCATGAGCTCATCTGTGCTTACAGAAGCTGACACAAAGCCTGGACATGTCACCTTCCCTTCTCTGCACCCATCTCTCTTCAAAGGCTCACCTTCCCCTCACTGTGTGCCCAGCAACTCCTGCCAAACCCCTCTGCTTCATATATACAACCTCCTCCACAGCCAGACAATGTTTAAATAAAAACATCAAGCATCAGGTAAAGCCAGGCAGTCACATCTAGGGGAAAACCAGGCAGGTTTTAGGAGGAAGCACTATCTACCATTCTGGAAGCTCCTAAGTCATGTCATTAGATACACTACAGGGAGAAGGGAATCCAATGCAAACCCTTCCTAAGTAAGAATTACTGCAAGTCTGCTCAAGACAGAGTGGTTAGCCCCACCTTGTACTATGGTTATTTCCTATAAGGCCAAAAGAGTCCATGGCCCAAAAACCAATCAGCCACACTTTCAGTAATATGGACAACCTTGCATCAATTAATATTCACTCACATGTTAAAGTAAGTTTAAGTGCCTGAAAGTTTGGTAATACAAGGAAACACAGACTTTGAGGAACAGCTTAATGGTAAATTTGAGGTCAGTAAAGAAAGCAGCAGCACTGTGAAAACTGTAGAGGCTGCAAGAACAGTATGAATCCAGACAACACTCACACTGTCAGGGCCAGCGTGGTCTCTCAGAGCACTCTCAGCTATTTACACAGCCTTGCAGTTAAAGTACGACTGCAAACTGAAATCACTACCAGAGGTTTTCTGTGTAATCCCAATGCATTCTGCTGACCAGATCTCCCAGGAGAAACACAGGAGCTGGAGGCTCAATTACTTACGCATTGTGAAACCCTGTGCCTATTCTCTCCCCTCCAACATTCTCCAACTATTATCTACTGCAGCTTCACCTTAATAATGTAGCAATGCACTGCCATGTAATCCACTTCACAAAACCAAACTACAAAGCTAGTCCCAAACAATGCAGCGACATTCTCCACCCAGTCCAGCCAAATCAAACAATGAAATCATCAACGTGATAGACCATCCTTATCTAGCCAAGTCACACCTGCAGACAGAAGCTGAAACAAACACCTATCGCAACAAGCTGCTTCATCCAGTAAAACCTACCACAGTAGCACAATCATCCCTGCATCCAATTACCCAGTTATATCTCCTCTCCCCTTTCCCCCACCCCACCCAACGAAACAATACAGGCTAAGTCATGTCAGTGCCAATACTGACACACCTCTACCAAAGCAGGGACAGAAATCACTTTTTCCCTTGAAGAGGGAAACATGTGAACACCAGCGCTCGTCAGGATGGACAGAATCTATCACAAACAATGGTCAGAGCTCTGTTGCTTGAAACGTTGAATCCCAGTGTGGCAAAGAACCGGAGCAGGGCTGCCTTACAGACCATAGCTCAGGCCTGCAAGAGGGGCCCTATCCATCCTTTTGGCTGCCCAGTTCCTGTAATGTAATCCCATTCCCTAGTGTCCCATCTCTGCTGCTCACTTGCACGGCCTTAGTCCACAGTCAGAAGAGGGCAGATTGCTCCACAGTGAATTTGTGAGCAAAAGGCTGAGAACATGCACACAAGAGTAACCAAAAAGATGCAAACGCACACCTTGGTTTATCTTTCTGTTAAGTATTCATGAACCACCCCCAGCCACCATATTACTGTACTGCAGAGGGTTAAAAAAATATCCAACTTAGCATATTCTATTCCTACTTTATGCCTTTAAACTGCAAAAGCTTGATAGTGACAAGTGGTCAAGTACTTGGAGGTGTAGAGCATTATGGCTGCTCCGGCAGGAACAGCTGCAGCTATCACTGATTCACTTCAGTCTTTTCCCCCTCTTTGAGAAGGAGAACGTGAAGAGATGAAATAAAGGCATACCAAGCAGATAAAAGTATCAGACTCGTGGCCTTACTGTGACATGAAGCATTAAAGGTAAGAAAGCATTCTCTGTGTATAAGAAAGAGCAAGCTGCTATTTTCCCCGTGGCCTTTCTGAGACTGTCTGTGCTGGACTGAGGGTGGTGAGAGCCCAAAATCAGCGTGGAAGAAGAAAAAAGGCTTGAGACCTGCTGCTACAGAAAACAAATGATAACTCTGAATGCAAGCTGAGCCTGCACCCTGAATTGTATCTGTGACAGTGGAGTGGGCAAGGAAGGAGAGAGAGTGGAGTAAGAGACAGCTCTGGAAAGAGCGGCAGCTTTAGGAGGGACTAAAAACAGCAGCAGCAGGATGTATTTGAGCAACCACTCATCCTGACAGCATGGAAGCAAACCTCTGCATGTGCATCCACCAGTGGATTCCCTGTGTGACCCGAGAGGTGGGGTAAGGCAATGAATCAGCCAACGCGCTCCTTCAGCACATTTTTACTGGGAAGGGTACATCCTATTCACATCCT
Source organism: Sclerurus mexicanus (assembly GCA_013396755.1). NCBI lineage: Eukaryota > Metazoa > Chordata > Aves > Passeriformes > Furnariidae > Sclerurus > Sclerurus mexicanus. Next base: position 32,702 of record VWZF01004409.1, read on the forward strand.
ATTTCTCCGACCCTCATTCAACCACATAAGAGGGAGAACAGCTGCACTGGCGAAAGGTGACTCCACTACACCCAAGAGCTACCACTCGTTTTCATCATGTGCTGCACTTACCACTGCTGTTAAGCATTTGCTTATTTTACACACTTGCAGCTGAGCTGCACATGTTACCTTTTAATAAGCTGCTGTTTAATAAAGTACTTGATTACACACCTCATTGATAAGGAGCGCAACTGGGAAACAAGGAGGACTCAGGAAGAGTTATTCAATGCTTTTATTGAGCTGTCAGACCTTCTTAAGATCATGTAAAATCAAATAGGTAAATTGACATGAGTATTCTACATCTCACACCTCCCTCCATGGCACTTGAGGATACAGGGACACAGAACACTCTTCAATCCCTTGAATTGGTCCCGATTTCTAAATAGTGTTCCCTACCAAGGGCTATTAAATATACCTCTGTAAAAGCTGCCTCTACCTCTCAGCAAAAGCTGTCCTCCTCATCCTTTCCCAGGAATGCAAAAAGCATGTGCTTGTAGCACAACTTGGACTGGACCCACCAGCATTCAAACAGGTCTGTCAAAAATGCAACCTTAACCTCCTGTACACCAGCTGCGTGCTGGACCCACAAAAACAACTTCAAGCAGCCTAAGCCCACCCAGCTCTATCCCTTCCAGCCATCGCTAGCCCTTGTGAACCAGTTGAAAACTAGTTCCAGGTAACATAGGAAAAGTTTTCAGGAGACAACTTTCATGTTTTATCCAGCCAGGCAGCCACACACTCACTGGCACAAAGAAGGCAGCAGTGACTGATGCCACAGGCATGGATAGACTTACGCTTGTTGAAATACACTTGTGTCCATCTCCTGCCAGGTACCTCTGCCGTTTTTCTTAACCAAGGGCAGAAAATACATGGGGTACCTAAAGAATTGCTCGGGCTAAAGACACAGTGTCACATGAGAACATAAATTTACATGCCATCTGAACACCATACAACTCTGCTCTCTCATCCATAGATGGCCTGACTACCTATTGTCCTGGTTCTTTGTGCTTTAGGGTTTGCAGACCTCAGGCCTTAACTAAACTACACAAATTATCACACATCAGACTTTCAGCTGGAATGTTTTCATGCACCTTCTACCAGAAAGGCAGGGGCCACTTGTACCGGGGGCACCTCCTATGGCACATGGACAATATCCTACCCCAAAGAGCTGATGATTTGCAGAAAATACCATGTTCTATCATTCCTAGTAAGCCACAAATCCCCCTTATTTATAAATTATTTTCTCAGCATCGAGAGATAAATTGTTCATCTAAGCTGATTAGACAGCAACTCACAGCCAGTCATCAATTTCTAGATGGTCCTAACTTACCCTGGAACAGTCCTATGTTTACATCTTGCCAATAAAAAATGATGGCATACACAAAGCCTTCAGTTTCACAAAGAATTATGCATATCCATGTCAGAGAAATCACTGCTAATCCAAAATCTGCACAATATTACCTCTCTGCTCACAGTCTTGCACTGGCAATGGCTCTCAATCAACAGAATCATCAAGAACTTGTCAACTCAACTTATTTTGCTACATGAATGCGGGGACTACACAATCTCCACCAGGCAGTGTTGCAACCTCCACAGAGAAAACACCTTTTCCGGTGCACATGGTGAGTACACACCTCCCTGTTAAACTCTAAATGAGCAGGTTATTGCCTACAACTACCTCCAGCCCTGAAGCACAGAGAAAGGGGCTGAGCAAAGACAGACTCAGTTAAAATTAGCACCTTGAAGACCTACAAACACACTGACATGGAAAGGGCATGCAAGATACTACGCCATTACATGGGCGAGAAGTTACTTTGACTTGCTTAACTTAATGAAAGAATTTAGGACCACAGTATAAGCCTCCCAGAAACAGTAAGAATATTCTTAATTACCCCTGTGCAAATAAAGTATGTGTGGTCATACAGTGTAGCTCTCCTGAACCTACCTGTGCCTGCCCATATCTTGTCAGATGGTACAGAGACCCTTCCTCTCATAACTCCCCCCCCAACTCCTGTAACCACATACATGGACATTTCCCAAAGAATCAATCTCTCCTGAAGTCCATTCAGAACAGCAGTGGCTACAGAAAGTTCAATCTTTTGCTCTCCATCCTTACAACGCGCAGTTAAGACAACCACTGACACAGCACAGTACAAACCCAAAGGCTCAGAGAATTAAGTGTTTTATGACATTTCTCATGTAACCATCCCCTTCTCTCAGAAAATGGTATCTCTAGCAACTGCTCTCCTGACAAGCACATGGACAACCAACAGTAGCCATGATGCATAAGTAACTAGTATTACTGTATAAATAATTAGTCTTTCTAGGTACTTTAAAAAAATCATTCTAAAATAGTCTTCTGCAACAAACACACTGACCACTACTCTCATAAGTATCACTTTTGAGAGTTGTAACACTAACACCTTTAGTCCAACAGACAACTACATGTCCATTAAACTTTTTTCAGTGCATCTAACAACACTTCAGTGCATTATTAATCCAGTGGGGATTTGTGACTGTCTTAGACAGCTTCTGACTCTGTATGACTCCTTCCTCAAAGTAATGGAGGAGACACACACTTAGGGATGCTGGTGAGCAGATTCAAGGTGTACACAGACAGACACGAAGAGTCTTTCAAATTCCCAGCTGCTATTACGTGAAAAACACTTGAACTACTTGGTCCACTTGGGACTCGAACAAGCTCTTGGCAGATTCTGACACAGTTCCAGAAATCAGTCCAGGGGGGAAACGCCAAAAGAAAAATCCTTAAAAAAAACTCCTCAAAGCCTAAGTTACAGCTATCTGCTTCGGTACAGCAAAGTGATGAATGCTTCTCCTTGGTGTTCATGCCATCTCAGCTTCTCCAGCAGCAGTGGCATTTGAAGCTGCAGGTGAGCCTGACTGCTGCCAGGGCGCTGGGGACACCGTCACACACTCACAACATCACGCTGACCTCAGCTCAGCCTTGGTGTGCTCCTGCACAGCTGCCAGCACCAGTCCAGCTCCACCTCTGTTAGCAATGCTGGGAGCAGTCTATGTACTTTACAACTGGAGTTTGAAGCACCTTACAAGGAGCGCCACTTGCCTCAGAAGCAGCCTGTCTGCCCTGGAGTTCCTATTATTGTTAACACTGATAAATATCAGAAGTTCAAGCAAAAAGGGGTTTTTCAAGATATGTTTTAACAGTATTTCCCTAATGTACAACAGACTTCTGCAGCTTTCATCATGTTAGCAGTTAACAGCCCCAGCATCAGTCAGCATTGCATGTAGGAGTCCAGTGGATGATAGAGTTTTCCACGGGCTGCTTTCATTGCTTTGGCTTCTGTCAAAATTTCATCTACTTTTCAAGAGTTGGGCAACATGTTCAGAGACAGAGGCAGTATCTTTCCCCTTCTCTGGGTTTATTTTTCAAAAATTTAAATAGCGATATCAGCATGAACAACCATGGATAAAAGGCACCTGTATCAAGCTTGCCAGCAGTCCATTCTCTAGAAACATCTGTAGGAAGGGAGTGAGGGGAAAACATGCTGAAATAATAGATGGGAAGACAGGATCAAGACACCAGTTTGTTCTTCAACAAGTAGTAATGCCACATTGCTTAAGCAGAAGGCTTGGGAGAAACAAGTCAGCTATCAATTCAGCACTGGAAAAAAAAAAGTGCTTTCCCTTTTCCTTTTGGCATCCCTTCCCCAAGCTTCCAGAATGAAAGATAAGAAGAAATCCTCAGGCATAACTCCTTGGGCTGCAATCTTGTCAGTTTTCATAAGCTAAGTGAGGCTGGGATGGGTCAGTACAGGACTCTGAGGAAAACCCAGTGCCACAGCAAGGAGTAATGCCCTGGTATGCTGCAAGGGGACAGGACACAATGCCCGTTGGAATTGCTGGGGACGACCCATACACATGCTTTCATTTTAACCTTTACCTTTACAGGTATCTGGTCTCTCTCATCCCAAATGAGCAGTTTTTCAAGATCCCCGTGAGCATCACTACCTTCCAGCAATGCCTGTTGGGCCATTTCTCCTTCAGGACTGTCACCACCAGCCATTCCTCTGCTCTTCTCCTTCACAGGAGCCGTCCTGCTGTTCTGTAGCACCTGGAGAGCTCAGCACCACAGAGCTGCCATTCCCATGGGGGCAGAGCTGGAGGGTTACTATATTTCCTGCTGGGCAAGATGTGTGTCAGGGGGTACATGTTCCTGGTGCATTGAACCTCTAACTTCTTTGCTTTTAGACCCACATTAGGCATGTGAGGTGTAGCACAACCTTTAGTTACACAGTGCAGCACTTCCACACTGGTTCCCTTGTTGTGAAATGTAGGATCTTGCACACAGCAATGACTCTTCTAAGGAGTAAGGCACTTCAAAGAACCCCAGCAAGCAAAGACTGCATGTACACAGTACTCCACGATGCTACATGATTATATCAAAGCTGCTGGGATGAAAAACTGACATTTGATAAATAACATGAGGTCACCTCAAAGATCTCAGAACACCGCATGTAAAAATGTTATTTTGACATGAAATTAAGCAATTGTATAATCAGGTCTATTATCAAATCTACTGCTTTGACACAATCTTATAAAAGTACGAGAAGCATGCAATTCCAATTGCTGTGGGATCCTCCCTCACTCAACACGAGATGTAGGCATTTAATATTCTTCTAGTTAGCCACGCATGTACAGAAAAGCCTAACGCACTTCAAAGTATTTACTGTGCTGTATAAACAGAGCGCTATTTTCAAAGACTCATAACTGTCAAATCAAAGCCAGCTTTCAGGAGAGCATTCAGAGGCATTTCTGCTGGATGGTGGCTATTTGCCTGACAGTTTCAACTTTCTATCCCCAACCACAAGAAGGTTAAAATATATATATACATATGCATATTATTTTTTTAAGAGACAGAAGAAAGCGTTTTCTTGCTAACAAGCTGTCAAGTCATTTTGGCCTGAAGTTCCTTACTCTCTTCTCACACATACATATGAAATGTGTAAGAAAACTTCCATTCCACTAGAAGAAGTTCTGAGAAGTTTCTTCATACATGGGACTGCCTAAACTCTCCATTGTAACAGCTCTCACTGTCGAAGCTGTGGCTGCTCACCTCACCAGCTTACGTTTTATATTACACTGCAAATACATTTCTAATCAATCCTCAAACAAATCCAGATTGGTACATAGATAAAATGTTGCCATTTCACAGGCAGTGGAATGGTGATATCAAGACACCTGAAGAAGCGAGTTTAGCAAAATGCAGAAAGCAGAGTTCTGAGCCACCTGAAAAACAGTCTACTGCTGCTCTTACCCAGTGTTTTTATCAGTGAACCACTAAACCAGCATTTTTGTTAAGGTCTTCACAACTCTATACATGCTGCAAAGGTGGCAAAGATGGCTTGACACAACATACACAAGCAGACTCGCAGACTTAAAGCAATTTGTAGAGCGTAAGTAATATGGTCAGGTAGATAAATCACAGGCTCTGTTCTCAAGTTCGTCACCAAATCCAACCTAACCTGGTTTTAAAAGAGCCCATGGGCCCCAGCAGCCCCACTGATAAGGTAAAACAGATATCTGCACCCTTTGTTCAGAAGGCACAGAGGACAACAACAGGCACACGGAGACCATCCAGTGACAAGATGGGTCAGTGATTTAAAGCTCCCTCATTCTGCTGCTATGCAGTCAGCCCCAGCAGAAAGCCAAGGAGCAAAAACACAGTGGCACTGCTTTCTTAAGAGGCCAAACAGCCATGAGAACAAGACAACCAGCTCAGAGTAACTGCAAATGCTAGGAGTTGAACAGGCAGATGTTTGGCTATCTGTGCCTGAGTAACAACTGCTCTGAACTCAATACACAAAACAGCAACCTCTCCCTCAATTCCATATGCAACTAAATTATTGTGCATATCATGTATTCTTTTTGTCATAGACTGTACCACTGATGAGCACTTAAAACCAGGATTTTTTCAAGACTACAGCACCCAATTTTCAGTGAGCTCTTGGAGGACATTGCTCTACCACCTCTCAGCCCTCCTTTGTAGAAAGAAACCATGTCACTGAAAAAGCATACTTTCCAGATTCCTTCCTTCAAGACCATTTCATTGATTCTGCCTAGGCTTTAAGAATCAAATAGGTCAACCACCTTACTGCCCACTGTTCATCTCCTTTCCCTATTCCACAAGCTCCTTCTCAGAGACCAAACAAGGAAAACTTCACCTCTCCTTTTAACTCTGTCTGAAAAAAAAAAGGAATCTTGGAGCATGTCTATCTGTTCTAAATAGATAACATTCATTCTTCAGATACAGTAAACGGCAATTTCGTAAGAGCCTTTAAAATAAATTCAATAGTGTTGTCAGAGTAGATCAAAACCAGAGTGCTCAGATCCGACTCTGCCAAAGAGCAGGTAAGAACAATCCCAGAAGGAGGAGCAAAGCAAATGTAAAAAGTTTGGTAGCAGCAGTTCACCTTGTGATAGCCACAGTTTGGTAGCTCAGACCAGATTTCAGGATGGTTCACCAGGATCCAACCAGAAGCCCATGGAGTTGAATGGCACATCTCACACACTGGTCTCAATCAAGTTTCCAGAGAAGTGTGTGAGAACCCTGCAGCAAACCCAGGCACAACAAGCTATTCCCTCCCTCTCTTTCCCAATATAGAAGCACATCTGTTAGAGCAGAATAAAAAACAAGGTTTAGACCACAGGCTTAATACCTCTTCCAAAATTTCTACTGTCACTGATTATGATAATTGAATATTCTTCATATTCCTACAGACATCTGATGCTTTTTAACTCTTGCTGAATTCTTGCTCCTGATGATTCTCACAGCATGAGTTTCACTGCTTAATTGCAACCACACTAAATAGCCTATCGTCAATTTACAGTACATGTTCTGTATCATCAGGCAGCCTTGACGCAGCAGAAACTTCTCCATAGCTAAACCACCACGCTCTTCCTTTTAGCCCTGCTTAAAGCTTCTTAAAGAGGGTCTTTATTTTGATACCTTGCATATATGTTGAGAGATGATTTTTGGCAAAAAGAACAAGGTAAGCTGAAGGACCTGTTCTCAGGCAAGGGAAGCTGTAACAAAGAGGTGTAAAAAAACATTTAGCAAGCTTAGCAGACTCTTAAGGGTATAGTTAGATGAGCAGCCCTTTTGGCAGCAAAGCCAGCTTAAAGAACTGCTGCTACCAATATTTACTTCCACCCCTGCACCACACTGTCTGATGTGCCCGTACAATCATTTGCGTGGCCAAACAGTGAACCAGTCTGGCAAACTAAATGCAGGCTAAATATAAGCTGCTTTTTTTTTTTCTCTTTTGCCAGGCTACTTATAATCCAGATCTGCTCTTTGATCTGCTTCAGCATCCAGTTTCTCCAGCAGCAGCACCGGCACACACGGCGGGGTGTGCAGAGTCAAAACGGGCAAGCACCAGGGACTCGTCACAAGCCAACTCTTAAGTGCTCCCAGGCACAGGAACAGAAGGCAGACAGGCCCACAGGTAAAGGTGCAGCCACAAAGTACAACCCCTGCTTCTTCAAAAATATAAAAGTCAACATTGGAACAGTTTGCCTGGATTCAGCACAATAAAATGTCACCTATCGTTGCTAAGTGGTGTTTGTGAGCCTGAGTGGTCTTAAAGGCAACCTTCCAGAAATCTCCCAGCAGACAGATTTATTTTTTTTTGTTCAAGTTATTCAAGATTATCAGGAATTCCTAATTATGAATAAGGTTCCTGCTCTTCTGGGCTTGTATAGCCCCTACCACAAAGGAAATCAAGCTCCATAATTACTGAACTTTTAAAACAGAAAAAAACCCTAACAGACAAGGCAGGGTACGTGGGGGAAAGCTATTTTAAATCCAATAGGCTGAGCAGTGCTTGGACAAAAACTCAGAAACGAAATCTCCTTCCATTCACAAATTGCTTTGAAAACCTGAGTTAACACCTTGACTTTGCCAGCAGGAAGACAAGAGGGACTCCAGCAGAGCTTGTAAGCAGGAAATCCAAGCCCACAGCAAAACTTGCTGGGTTAAAGGATTTCATATCTATGTAAACAGACCACAGAACTTAGCGAGGCACAGAGATTTCTATGAAGTCCAAGGCCACACAAACTAGTTAGAAGGATTTTATGAAGGCTGCCTGCATTGCCCTGAAGAAATTATGGTAAACTTCTAGAAAACAGAAGAGATGAAGCCCTGCAAGGCAGCACAGCTCACATTGACAGAAATTAGTTTGAATACTCACTTGAGTATAAATTGCTGCACAGGATAAAGTTGCTGTTGTTTGAGTTTTGGGTTTTTTCCTATTGAATTTATAAAAAAACCAACAAAATTCCAAAGCCATAGGCACAGGCTGCAAGGCAAGAGAATCGACACAGCATTTCAGGAACTCAGAGTAAAAAAACCAACATCTAGAAAGAAACATGTAGAAATAGCTATGGGAAGTCAATGTGTTACAGGGTAGCAAGCCCTTGAATAGCTAGGAAATATGGATCAAAGGTACTCCATTCTTACCCACCTCAAACATATAGACTGCACAGAAAAGCTGTTATATGTGAACATTTTAGCCTTGTGGCTTATAGTTGCCTTAGTTTCTATATTTGGATATTTAGTGACAAATGTAGTTTCTCTGGCTGTGGACTAACCCTAACTGAAAACAATCCAAGCACATGAACTGCAAAGATGAAATGCAAGATGGGGGGGAAGAAGGGGGGAAGCAAAGGGAAGAAAGAGTCCACACCCTTTGTACTCATAATATACAGAAGACATCTACAAAGGTTCTGGTTGTATGAACAGGAATTATTTATTTTCTTTCACATTAAAATTCAGGTCCTGCCTAGCTTAGAAGACTGTGTTGACCAATAAACAAATTAACTGATCACAAGAGAGGAAAGCAAAACAGCTCCACAAACAAACAACAACAAAAAAAAACCCTACAAAAAGGTGGTCACAGTCACAGTCCAGCTACACCAGAGCAGATCACAATTTCTCCCAGAATATCTTTACTACATCCATGAGATAAAAAACCTGCATTGGGAAAACTACACTGGGAAGTCGGCAACAGGATTTTTACCAAACACTGCAAAAATCAAGTACACACGCACAAAATGCATCCCCAAAAGAATTTCTAATGTTAACCTGACCAAAGATGAGCAGCTGAATGGGAGGGGGACTTACACAAAAACTTGTTTAGGGTGGGGTTTTTTTTTGCTTGGTTTTGTTCACACTTATTTAACGTCAATGATTGATTAACATTTTGGATAAAGGAGGTCTTTGTTAGTGATTCAGCATCTCCACCCCTTCAATTAAGGTGTTAAGAGTTCACACAAGTGCAGTGAGACCCAAGATCCCCAGACCCCTCTCCACAATAAAATCCCGACAAAAAAAAACACCCAGATTTAAAAAAAAGCCAAACAAAAACGCACTCACCCCACTGAGAAAATTGCCAAATCCCAAAAACTGACATCGTTGCTAACTTCAAGTTAAAAAAAGAAAGATGCCTTTCTTTTGTTGTTTGAGAAGAGGCCAGCAAGGGAGACAGGGAAAGAATATGAGCCCTTGAGCCATTTTTATGCTCTGAGTAAGAAAAAAAGGACACATTCATTAAAAATAATCTCTTTGGAGATCACTGTTAAAAGAAAAAAAAATCCACACCGCACAACAGAGCCATCATGCCAACTTGTCCAAAATGGCTATAAAACCTCACCAAAGCAACGCTTGTAATTCAGGGGAGAAAGCAGATCCCTCTGCTATGGGATGCGGGCATGTGCACTTCTGTGAGCACAGCTCCAGTGCTACAGGATGGACACAGAACGACCCTGTGTGCCCCTGTTTAACTTCACCAGATCAACACCTGTAACACCCCACGGCAGGCAGAAATCGGGCATCACAGACCTCATAAAAAGCAGAAGAGAGGTAAACAAAAAGAAATGGGAATAAAGCTGTTTAGGTATGTTAATTATTTCATTCCATACCCTATTATTTCATGCAATGCCTTGCCTAGCTTTCCAACGTGTTTTTGAAATATCTCGAGCAATCATTGACCAAATAATCAAAAAAAAAAAAAAAAACAAAAAAAAACCTAAAGAAAAAATCTACATCACTTTTTTTCCCCTCAGGCTTTTAAAGCTTGATACATTTAAGGATGTTTCAGAGCATCCTATGATGTCTGTGTGGGCTTTTCACAGAGAAATCGAAGACAAAATACTTTGAAGGAAAAAAATGCTACTGGAACCCCTAAAAACTGGAAGAACTGTCTCCCCTACTTCCTCAAACTGTGTTTTTACAGTACAGCAACCAGTCACCAACAGGGAGGCTTAATGAGACAAACCTAACCTGGCACAATCCTTTCTTCTCTGCCCAGACCAAAAAGGTGTTACTTTACCAGGTAAGAGCTACAAGACTTGATGTTCCTCTCCCAGAAAGTGAGGTTCATGGTTATTTCCAGACCAGTTTCAGTTTCAGAGTCCAAGTTAAGTTTGGCACCTGGAGAATAAATTGGTGGGCTTTGAACCATTCCACAACTAGCTCCCTACAAACACTTATTTCATACTTTCTTTCTTTGATGCATGACAATTTTCTGATCTCTCATGTAGTTTACTATTAAATCACTGATCATGTAATCATCCTACCCTTAATTTTTATACCCAAATAGCAACCCACAACTGACTGTCACATTGGATTCCTCCCATCTGTGTCCTCACACTTTGTCTACCCTCTGTAACATCCACCTTCCACATCCCAAACACTCCATCAGCAGAGGCCTTTTTAGTCCCATCATCCCATCACTTACACAGAGACCTCAGGGACAGAAAGTTGGACAACACAGAAATACAGGGTGCTCTCGCCCATCCTAGAAGTGGAGCCTTGGTGCTTGCATGCATCTGCCTGTCCCATCATTTCCCTGAGCATTTGGGGTCTTCAGTGTTCCTTTTTTTCTCATCATCCAACCACTGACGTCATGAACTTGCAGTGTTTCTGCAGATTTAGCCTTTCTCATCCCCCTCTGCAGCCAGCCAGGGCACAGCCTGTCTCTCGTGCATGAACACACAAACAACGCCTCTCCTCTGCCTAGCAAGAATACTTCCAAATACACACACTGCCCCTGCCTTGTCGGATACTGCTCTTCCCTACAATCCCTATATACAAGATCCCCTCCCACACTCCTAGTATCCCACAAACTCCTCTTGCACAACTATCCCACATACCAGTTCAACACTACATGCTTAGCTTCCCTGGATTCCTGCTTGCCTGAACTATCTACACTGCTTCCCAGCTCTGGAGCCCTATGGTTTACCTCATGACCATTTGCACCACCTCCCTCATGCTGAAAGCACTTCCTACCCACCCCATATTCTGGCTCCAAATGCTTCCCCATACCAAAATCGCACTCTTATATCCCTTTCTCCCAGTGCCTCAAGTCCCAGCTCCTCATATCCTTTCATCACTGCATCCATCCCCTCATGTATCAACCTAATTCTCCCCAGCATACCTCATACTCCACATTTCTTCACCCACCTCTTCAGATTTTTTCCTGCAGACACCCATATTTCACTTCTTTCTGCAACAAAGCCCCCCACCCCTTCCTCACAACACATCCCAGATGATCTAATGTCCCACACACCATCTCCCACCCCATCAATGCATGTTTCACCTTTTATTCCAATCCCTACACCCCTGCCACAGACCTCTGTGCCCCAGCCCCTTGCTCCAGCTCCTCGACAGAGTTCACACACCGCAGCTCCCACCCCATTTACACCAGCTTCCTTCTCCTAGGACAGTCCTCACTTCCAATCCAACAGCCCAGCCCTAGTGCTGCAGCCCCTCCCCTCTTTATGTTCCAGCCCCTCACTGGGATTGGAATCTCAGAACCACCTCTCTAATCCACCCAACACTGTCCTCTTCCACAGCCCGGCCCCGAGGGCACCCCACGCACCTGAGGACACCTCACACACCAGCACGGCCTCCAGAGCACCCCAACGCTGCACCCCACAGCCCCCCCCACAGCACAGCCAAGTGGGCACCCAGTGCCCCCAGCACAGCCCAGTGCCCCCAGCACAGCACAGCCACGTGGGCACCCAGTGCACCCCAGAGCACCCCACACATCTCTCCACGAAGCACAGCTCTTGGGGCATCCCATGCACCACGCTGCAACCCAGGGCAAGCCACATACCCTTCTCACAGCACAGCCCCTATGGCATCCCCCATACATTCCTCCATACAGCACAGCCCCCAGGGCATCCCCTGCACCACAAGGCAGTGCAGAGCATTCCATGTGCCCCTCCACACATCACAGCCTCCAGGGCTCCCTGTGCACACCAAAGCACCCCAAATATCCCATGGAACACAGCTCCCAAGGCATCCCCTGCTCCCCACACATCCCACTCAGCACAGCTCCCACAGGGAGCACTTCACACATCCCCCCACGAAGCACAGCCCCCAGGTACCCAGTGCTTCCCACACATCCCACGCAGCACATCCCCTGCACCCCACAAATCCCTCCAAGGAGCACAGCTCCCAGAGAATCCTCTGCTCCCCACAGATCCCTCCATGGAGCACAGCTCTCAAGAGCATCCCATGCTCCACACACATCCCATGGAACACAGCTACCAGAGAATCCTCTGCTCCCCATAGATTCTTCCATGGAAAACAGGTCCCAGAGATTCCTCTGCTCCCCACATATCCCATGGAGCACAACTCCTGGAGCATCAGCCCCTGCTCCCCACACCACTCACCATGGAGCACACTCCATGCTCCCCACGCATCCCATGGAGCAGCTCCTGGAGCATCCCCTGCTCCCCACACATCCCTCCACGGAGCACAGCTCCAAGAGCATCCCATGCTCCCCACATATTCCTTCAAGGAGCACAGCTCCTCGAGCATCATCTCCTGTTTCCCACACAGCTCCAAGAGCATCCCATGCTCCCCACACACCCCATGGAGCACAGCTCCCAGAGAATCCTCTGCTCCCCACGCATCCCATGGAGCACAGCTCCTGGAGCATCACCCCCTGTTCCCCACATAACTCACCACGGAGCACATCCCCTGCTCCCCACACACCCCATGGAGCACAGCTCCCAGAGAATTCCATCCTCCCCACACATCCTTCCACGGAGCACATCCCCTGCTCCCCACACATCCCTCCATGGAGCACAGCTTCAAGAGAACCCCATGCTCCCCACACACCTCATGCAGCACAGCTCCTGGAGCATCGCTTTCTCCCCACACATCCCTCCAAGGAGCACAGCTCCTGGAGCATCCCCTGCTCCCCACACACCCCTCCAAGGAGCACAGCTCCAGGAGAACCCCATGCCCCCCACACACACACCACGGAGCGCACCTCCCAGCACAGCCCCTGCTCCCCACACAGCCCTCACGGGGCTCATCCCCGGACACCGCCGAGCTCCCCTCTCGCGCTGCTCTGGAGCACCCCCGGTGTGTCCCCCCCC